>JAWWEE010000085.1:54115155-54160360 GCA_035221455.1 Xenops minutus
CCTCATTGGCTCTGCTCTATAGGATGGAGGGAAACTTCCAGAGGCTTTCAACAGAAGCAAGTCTTAAACCCATGACATGTATAAATTTATTTCATCTTCCTGTACTTCTATGAGTTTTTAAGTTCCTGAACAGTTATTTCTTCCTTCAGCAAAGCATCAACATTACAACCTTCTCTGTGTGTGTGTGTGCTCATTTGTGTCTAACAGAGGTCTCATACAAGAATAACTAACTATGAAATTCTTTTTTAAAGTAGAAACTGTGTGTAAAAGAAAATGCATTTACAACAGAATAAAAAGTAAAAACTGTCTTTAGTTCCTCTATCACTTTTTTATTGTTGTTGTTGTTGGTTTGGTTTGTGTTTTTGTTTTTTGGGGTTTTTTGGTTTTTTTTTGTCTATGAAGAAACCTTGGATTTCTGTACATGGAGAATAGAGGATCTCAGAAGGATTCTATGTAAACATTTAACTGCAGCAGACTTTTTAGAAATTCACACATCCCTAAACCTGAGAAATGAATTTTTTAAGGTGAATGTTGCCCTACAGAAGAGATGAAGGAAAAAAAAAAATTGGAACATAGAATAGAATCATAGAATAACAGATTTATTCAGATTAGAAAAGATTTTTAAAACCATTGAGCTCAACCATTAACCTAACACTGTCAAGATCACCATTAAACCGTGTTCCCAAGGGTCATTTCTACATGTGTTTTAAATACTTTCAGGGATTCTCCGTAGTCCACTGGTCCAGTCTGTCCAGATCCTTCTGCAGAGCCTTCCTACACTCCAGCAGATCAGCACTGCTACCCAGCTTGGTGCCATGTGCAAACTGACTGAGGGTGCTCTTGATTCCCACATCGAGATTATTAATAAAAGATTTTAAACAGTGCTGGTCCCAACACTGATCCATGGGGAACCCCACTAGTGACTGGCCACCAGCTGGATAGAACTCCATTCACCACCGCTCTCTGGGCCTAGCCATCAAGCCAGCTTTTTACCCAGGCAACAGTACACCCATCCAAATAATGAGCAACTAGGATAATGTTTTGGGAGATGGTGTCAAAGGCTTTGCTGAAGTCCAGGCAGACAAGATCCACAAGATTCACTAAGTGGATCACCTGGTCATAGAAGGAGATCAGGTTGGTCAAGCAGGACCTGCCTTTCCTAAACTCATGCTGGGTTGCCCCGAATATGAAGCATGATGGCATTTAGGATGATCTTCCCCATGACTTTCCTCGCACTGAGATCAGGATGACAGGTCTGTAATTCCCTGGATCCTCCTGGGCTTCTTGCAGATTACTGTCACATTTGCTGACTTCCTTTTCCCTCTTCAAGACAAGTGTACCCTATCTGTTGCCAGAAGGTCTAACGTGTAAACAAGCCCATGATCAAAACCCTCAAAATTCTTCCAGTAACACCAGGCTCAGAGACAAGTATTGATCTGATGGCTCTTCCTGTTTCTTCTTTCATCATTTCCTGCAATATCAAGATGGAGAAGAATGCTACTTATTCTCCTGATACCTTAACCAGTCTTCCCATGGCCCTGAAGTTTCTGTGATTGCGCTTGGACTTGCTGCAACTTCATCACTGCATGCTCATGATTCATAAGTCATGAATGGTTAGTCTTTAGGAACAACATGGTACTTGGAAAGCCATTATCTTGATGTTTGAGAAATGTTGTTTAGAGAGTGGAATGTGGTTGGTTCTGAGATAATTGTCTATTCTTCAGCTGCTGCTGCTTCAATACAAAAATCCCAAAACTGCAGCTCATATATATATATATACACACACAGGGTACATTAGGACAATACTGCATGCTGATATGCTCAAAACAAAATGCAAGATATCCCTATGCTGAGTTAGTATTATTATCAAGATTAACCAAGTAAAAGACAAAAAACCCCAAAAGAGTAGCAGATGCAGTTGCAACAGTGTCAAAGGAGAATGCAAATCTCCATTTTATATTACTAATTTAATTTGTATTCGGGATTTAGAATTTTCAGATGAATCTTTTTGTCACATCATCCATCATAGCCTGGCAGTAGAGAGAAGGAAGATAGAAAAACGAAAAAGCTGCTTGTTACTGTAAACTAAAGACCATGAACAACATCCATCAAAGACAGACAGAAGATAAAAGTGATAGCCAAAGTCAAGTGATCTATGTTGATTTTCTTTTAAACATTTATTAAAATCCTCTAAGTGTAGATTCACTTTCCTTTAGTAAATATTTATTGTTATTTCTTTTACCTTGGATTGGAAACTACAAAGAGTGATAAATTGGTTGTAAAGGTCTACAATTGTATTCTTTATTTTATAAATACATTTGCATCTTCTACTGAAGTGATATTTTTTAGCTCTGATTAGGAGGGATGCATCCTATATCAGCTGTTAATTAAAATTCTTTTTCCTTTTCTTTGCTGAGAGAGTCACAGGACAAGGCATGGGTCATTAGTGGAGGACAGTCACTGCACAAGGCACCTGTTACAAAAGTGGCGGCTGCCAGAGGAAGTGTTTTCACTGGTTCAGTATGCTTTAGATTAAGCTACAGATCAACTCTTTTGTACCCTCAAATGACAAATATCTGAACTTTTACTCTAGAAAGAAATTTACTTGTTAAGAGGCAGTCTGAATTCCAGTCTATTTCCGAATTGGAGCTAATGCAATCATACCCTCAGATTGTGCAGTACCAAAATACATGCTAGAATGACTTATCTTTTAGATCAATTTGCAAGATCTAACATTTATGATAAAAGTGCTACCGGGTCTTAAACAGCAAATGCAAGGATGGTATAAGGGTGTAAAAACCGTGCTCTGATGCATAATGCACAGTAGCTTCCTGTGTTTTCCTCTACAAAAGAAACCACAAATGTGCACAAAATAAAATTCAAAGGGTTTTGCTGTGAGGGAACTCAAGTAGCTCTGCCAGCAATTACACAGACAAAGCTGAAGGGAACGAAGAGGACCTCTTTTGGCTACAGAGGAAAGAAAAAAAAATGTTTTTATGGAACTACACAATTAAAGGAAAGTTAGAAGGTTTGAGGAGGGTGAGTTGAAGTCAAAGAAGGCATCATGACTGTAACCCATGTGCACATTAATGAAAGGCAGGGGGATTACATTAAAACAAAAATGAAGATACATGACAATAAATTTTATTCATTGTAGTCTAGAGCAATGTAATATACCCAGCAAGGAGGAAAACAAATCCATACAAATTAATAGAATTCATTTTAACCTAACAGGAATAAGATCTATGTATCAACACAGAAGCATGCTGAATTTGGTTTCTCAATAAAAATAAGTACTTAGAAAAGCTAATAATTTTTTTATTCCACTACAAGGGGGTAGAGAATAATATGAGAAAGTGTGTTAGTATAAGCTGACACTCATTTTCAGTAAAGGAATGATTTGTACTACGTTATTTCGGTTTTGTGTCAGCAAAGGCCCATTAAAGTCCTATACTATCACAGAGTACAGATAGACAACCAGCTACATCGCCTTTTGTTTGTGGCAAAAGAGTTCATCTCTCAGAAAAAGTATATTGGTTGCAGGCATAGTAAAAGGCTCTGTAAGAAACTCCCACCTCTGCAATTGTTTACTCTACAAGGTCAAAAAGTGATCTCTTCAGCCTCCTCAAAATATGAGCCCTGGGAGAAACCTCAAGATCCCTGTTTCTGCACTGGGCACACAGGGATGCGCTATGATGAATATTCATGTATGAACCCCATTTAATGTTGGGCATCTGTTTTAGAAGTTGTCGTGCTCTTACACTCTTTGAGGAGTGTTGAGTCATTCTTCACAAAAATTGTTAATGTATTTGGAGACAAACCTAAATTTTCCAGCTTAGAATATATTTATAAAGTCAGACCACAAGTTAGGTTTTATGTGGCAATACCACACCGGATTTCCCTATTACCCATTCCAAACTATCATGTCCTAGTGGTGTAGTTATGTAGAAATCTGAGATGACTTAAGAACCTCCTATCTTCAAAAGGGTGACAGCAATATTCCACTCTTTTACCTCTGCTGCCTCAATATTTCTCACTGTACAACTCTTCCCAGCCTTAAGCCATCAAATGTTTGTCTGTGCAGTAAATCAATTCAATAAACTAAACCTGGATGGGGGGAAAAAAAATAAGGCCATAAAAAAATCCAAACAAAAAACCCCAACCAAACACACACACAAAAAAACAAACTAACAAAACAAGACAAGAAAGTATTTTTGTGTTGTCAAGACAAGTCAAATTGGTTTATTGACCCCTTGGTTTCCTGGACTCTTACGTGCATTTGCCTTCAAGAGCAGATGTGTCAGAGTTGACACAAGAGACATGGGATTACTGCACAGAGATTCAAGCAAATACAAAGTGAGAGAGAAGCAGCTGGAGACAAGAGGAATTATTTTAGAGGAGGAAGAGGGAGATACCTCAACCCTTTGAAGCACCAATATTGTCTCATTGAGATACAGCCAAAGAAGGTATTAAATGCTATTTCATGTAGCTGAAGACCATATTTTCTTCCACTTTCAGTTTTTAATATGGGGGAATTTTGATTAAATTACCACAGAGCTAACACATTATATTTGCTAGATAAGGCCCCATTTCCCAATTTTCAAAGCACTTATCTACCAACAGATGGAAGTCTAAATTGTGCTTATGCTTAGTTACTAATTCAAAACAGAAGTTAAATATAAATATCTCCACTGCCTCCCAGAATGGATGTCAATTGCTAGTTTTCTTGAAAATTGAGCTTTATTTTAGTTGTGCGGTTGAGGTTAGAAGAACTACATTGCAGTAACAGATTCTTAACAAAACTGACACAGAGGCAAGTCTGAATCAAACATATTCATATACCAGTAAAATAAAATATTCTACTTTTCTCTGTCTAAACATGCTCCCATTCTCTGTGTGAGATTTGTTGTGTTCATTTCCTTTGTGAATCTAAAAGATAAATGGTAAAAAAAAAAAATAAAATCTGATATTCTCTTTTCCTACTGAAGTGTAAACTCAGGCTTTAACTTCGATTTTGATCTCAACTTCATTCATATTCACAGCTAGAGACTTCTCTCTGGAGTTAATGAGCACCTTCAGTTTGAGTAATTCTGCCAGTGTGACATTCCGGATTCAAAATCAAGAGTTCAGTTGTTGTGTGCTGCTAATGCGAATATTGAGCAATGACTTTGTAAAGGAGTTCACTTAAGTATTGAAAACCTGTGTTAGCATCAGTGTGAAAACAGATCAAGTGCTTGGATAAAGGACTAACCTTGAGATAATCCTAAACTGTACCAGCTGCTGGGAGCCTCAGCAGGGCATTACAGTAGTCAAAAACCAGTAGAGAACTTCACCAAAATGCCTTAGTCCAGAACTAAGTCTAACCCCAGAAGAAAATTATCTTTCTGAATGCCTTTAATTCTCAGTCTCTTTGATGAAGTTCCCAAACAATTCTAGTTCTGTTGTTGATTTTCCTGATGGACCCTTGCCTTGCAGGAAAAGAACTGTTACAGTCACTGCAGTGAATTTTACAGGTGTTAGGGAAGAGATATTAGACTTTGAAAGTGTAAGTACCTCTTGATTTGAGTTAGACAGGGATCAGTGAACTACAGATTAAAAAATATCCACATATTGGAGCCAAGTGGAATTTTCAGTCAAACAAAGTTAAGTTTCTGTAAAAAATTGCAAAGGCATTTCAGAAGACTAGACAATGAGTTCCTACACTGCATACAACTAGTAACCTTTTATCTATTTGCTTCATAAGTTGAGAGATAAAAATCTATGTTTGATGGAAACTAGATATCAGGCTGTTCAATGTTAATGGTTTTATCTGAATGGATTATGTATTTTAAAAGATAGATCTATGGGAATATAACTAAGAAAACATCATAAAACATTATGCATATTTGGTGAAGACATAAAACATACTGCATAATTAGAGAACATACTTCAAATTTCAAGAGTTGAATATAAAACTTTCCAGTTTATGGAAGAAATTAATAGGTGTTGGTGACAGATTTTGAATCTGATAAACATCTTGTAGCATTAAAGATCTAGTAGTAAATAGAAAATTAGAGCATGGCTTCTATAAAAAATAATAAAGCCACAGAACCAGGTTCAAGGTTCAAGAAGAAAGAAAAGGGTATAAATGAGCTCAAGAGATTCCTAGGATACAATTGTTTCTCAACAATGAAGAAATTTATGGATATGATGAAAAGGTGAGAAGTTGAATTGTGGGAATAAGATAAACCTAGGGGGAAAAAAAAAAAAAAGTACACATGCTGAGTTGCTTGGGCACTTTGTAGTTCAAAAGTGTTTCATGTTCAGTAACCTCTGATAGAATTCTTTATCAGTTTGATTTGATTGTACTTCAGGGTGCACTGTGGCAGACTTTTGCCAGAGCTGCCCATTGCTTCAATGAGAGCTGTTAGCTAGAAAGTGCGATGCTGTCTTCAATTATTTCTCTTGAAATATGGAGCCCTATTGTGTGCATTGCGTATTATTTTTAAATAAGATTCAAGCCTTCGAGAAAGCCACATGTGGCCAAGTTTGCTGAAGCAGCCCTAGGTCTTTGTATACTATTTTAGGAGACATGCTCTCTTTTCCTTTTTTACAGGAAGCTTAATGTGACTTGGCTGTCATTTTGGCAGTCGGGCTGTCCAGAATGTTGCAGTTATTACATGTTTGTTCAAGTCATATCATCACTCCAGTAAAACAGTGTTGCACAGCCTATTTTCACCACCTGAGTGCAGTTGTGACAGCAACTCTTTGAAGACAAATTTACAGGTTTTCCCAATGAGTTGACAACCTGGGCTGAAAATAATTAACAAGTAAAGAAAGATTAGTGACAAACCTTTCTTGCTGCTCATCAAGAATAGGTAACTGATGAAAGTGTACACATGATAGGTTCTTTCTGTTCTCATTTTCTTCATTGTTTGAAAGACAAGCATGGTTCCTCTTCCTTCAGCAGGCTCTAGAGCTCAAAGCAGGCCATCTTTACACTGATCGGAGCCAAGGAAAGTTCAAAATTTGCATACCAAATGGCAAAGTTAGTAAGCTTAATACATAATGCTGAAAAGTACAGGATTGTTTTTACATTTTTCAATATTTTCAATATTCTTTGTTTCCTAAGCTTACTTTCCTGTTGTTTTCAACTGGAACAGAATCAATTCCATAAGAATGTCACTTATGTCTAATTATATAGACTATATTGTCTGATATCAGACATGTATTTTGTGAGGGTATTCATACATGCTTAAACTTAGAGACTTCTTTTTCTTTTCAATTACAGAAGGGACAGAGACCACAGCTAAATTCAAGACAGAAATTTGGCAAAGGAAAATGGGGAACATTGTTTGTCTCTATCTCTTTCACCTGGTTTCTTCTGCTTTATCTATATCCCTGTCTATACTCAGTCATTATGTTAAATAAAAAAAAAAAAAAAATGAATACCCAAACCTTGGGAAGTTAAAGTATGTTTTTTTTTTTATTTATTGGTTTTGTTTCTTTGTTTGAACACAAGCTTCCCAAGATTTATGAATTGTCCCACCCTTCTGAACCTATTCAATTTGGTTATCATAAGAACTCTCTTTTCTGAAAAGAACTTTTTATGTATTTTGTGAGCCCTCACTGGAAACAGAGAGGAAAACTCTCCTCTCAGACGGGATTTGCATTCAGCCAGTACTGAGCACTGTGGCTGTGATCCAGCAAAGCATTTAATGTTAGTTTATCTTTAAACATAATCCCATTGAAGTTAGTGGCATGATCTATGTACTTAAATTCAAACACGTGGTTGAGTGCTTTGCTGGATCACAGCCAGAGTATTCAGTACCTTACAGGATTGAACACCCTCTCTTCTTTGACATTGACCTAAGGCAAGATATACAGATACAAGTGAATATATATTCCTTATAGTAGAGAGGTTAAACACAGTATTATTCTCAGAATTCTTTCATATTCCTTTCAGAAAAAGATATTCTTGAGTTTCCTAAAACTCTTGCCAGTTGCATTGAAAGTGAAAACATTGCAATTCCAAAAGAGTCTAACTTAGACTGTCACTCTCCTTTCTTTTTTTGATCATGCTGAATTTTATAACTCAGGAGATTCAGGTCAAGTTGGTGTTCTGAATTAAGGCAATTTGTTAACACACGTTTAAATCCCTGCAATGTTCTGCTGACAAAGGCTAAGTTAATACGCAACAGATTCAACTCACCTCTGGTGCTGGTATACATTTTAAATGAAAATGCATTTTATGGTTTGGACTAACTGGAGCCATTTGGGGCTGACTGAAAGTTAAGTGCTTCAGGCAGCTGAAGTTAGATAATTCTGTACAAGTTTGTTTAAGGCTGGTTTGGAAAGTAAGCCCTAGTGTTCCTCTTGAAATGTGGGCATATCTTGAAAATTTTTACATTAAAAATATATAATGAATATAGAATGGACTGTCTCTATCAGATTAAACCAACAACAATGTCTATAGATCAGGTCAATTTGTTACTGAAAATATTTTTTTTTTTTTGACTGTGTCACAGACTATTTAAAAGTGACCTCAAATCAGTCTAATGTGAATACATTTGGCTGAAAGCATGGGTTCACTTGAAAGGTGTTTCCTTCCTCCTCCTTCTTAGTGTTTGCTTTTTCCCTCCCTCTTAAGCATCCTTTCCAAATTCAAAGTCCATATTCCTTATCTGAATATCAGCACATTAGACTTTGTTTCTGTACAGACTAATGATACATTCCAAGTATTATTTGCTTGATTATAAAGCCTGGTTTGATGGGATACAATCACTTTTCTGTTCTTGATGAATAATGACATTACTCAGAATTCCATTTAGATGATTCAAATGACCTAAGCAACTTGCCTTCTGCCATGGCAATAACTAAATTCAAATGTCAAAGAAAATTTAGTAAACAAAATGTCCCTTTTATGTAACTGAAATTATGCTATGGGAAGCTTATGAATATTAGCTATGGGAATTGTTTTGTTTCTTTCACTTGGACAAAATAGATGTACACATCCAGACTCAAATTTCATGCAATGGCATTTCAGGATTTTGCAAAGAAAGAAAAAATGCAGAAAAAATAGGTAAAATTACATTAAATTAAAAATGCAGCATAGTTATTTTGTTTTCTTTTCTGTAATAAGTTATGTCTGAATTGAGAATTTGGGCAAAGTTTGCAATGAACCTCCTCTCTTTTTTCAAGTGCTGATCATAACTGAAACAAGGATGAACCTCAGAAATGGTTAATTAGATCAGTAGAAACTGCTTGAGTTTTATCAGAGAACATGGAGATATGTTCTGGTCAAACCACTGGACCTGATCTTAGAAAACTATATACAACCTAGCACTGTTAATCATGACAATGTAGACCTTTGAATAGAGCAAAATGGCCTTAAGCCAGTAGTTTCTGTAAGCTTCAATGACTAGGTCATGAAAAATGAAGGCTGAGGAGGTCAAGGTGAAGAAGAGGAGTTAAAGACCCCTATAGGGAGGCCAAAGACTGGAAAGACCATCTAACCCTCATGCCAAAAGAAGATTCTGGAAAGCTCTGCCCAGACTCTACCTAGTCTCCGCGTAATCATTAATATGCATAATCAGATGTAGTAATCTTATTACTATGCAAAATTGTATGTTGCAATCATGTAGTGAAATGTATAAAATGGCTCATTTTGCACTGTTGATTCGAAGCTAATTTGTCCAATGCGAACTGTCTAGCTTTCCAGCGCTGCTCAAATAAATAACTTTGCTGCTAAAAGACCAAACTTTCTTAGCAGTTCCTTCCATATTGAGGTTTTTCAGCATCATAATTGCTCTGTTTCCTCCATTTTGTTTTCTACTGCTATAAAAAGCCTGGGTCAAGCAAGCTTCAAAATTGCATCAATATTGTACTGGTAGAAATAACCACAGTAGCTCAAGGTTATTAGTATCAAATATCAAGATATGGATCTCACAGGTACATTAAAATGAGCTTTAAACTGCATGGTTTACTAGAAGCCTACTTTGGGCAGCTCTGATGTTTCTGGGGCACAATTTCTGCTTTGAAGGCCTGCATAGCCAACACTGACTTTGCTGGTTTATCTACTTCATGCAGTGTTCAAGGCATCTAGTGAAAAATAGACAAATAATATTTACATGACCTGCTCTTATACCTTGGTTGCAACAAAGTTTTCCACAAAATTATCACCTAGAAAGATGGACATGGTCTTCTAGATTGTCTCAGACCCATGCAGGAGCTTTTCTAAAAGCAAAGGTTTGAAACTCCAATCCACTCCTTGTTTGCACACTAATTTGGTGACATCATTGAAAAAAAGTCTTGATGGGTAATGATGAAATGCTGCCAACTGGTTTTACTACTATTTCACTTCTTTCTCAATATCATTCTCTGCTAACTGTAAAATGTAATTTAATTGCTTTGAAGGAGTTCTTACGCTGAAACAATGTTAACTACACTATTTCTACAAAAGTGAGAAGTGAAAGTAGCTACCAATGTTAACAGTGGTTCATTACAAGTGATCCCACCTTTCAGATTGTACTTTTGATTTTAGGCAGATTTACATGTTCCACAAGACATTATGATCTTTCCATAATAAGATTATGTTCCTGACATGTTACGTGTCTTCCTTTAAACTGAAGATCAAGAGTAAAGTTTGATATCTGCAATAGAAATCACTGAGATTCCTTGTGAAAAATCAATTATTTGGTCCACTACATTGATAGCATTGCTGTGAGAGATTTGTGTTTTTTTGTTTGTTTGTTTGGTTGGTTTTTTGATACTAAACATTCACATATGAACATCTGTAAGAAATGTTACAGATTTTGATGAAGACATTCACTGTCAGATGGCCTGTCGCTCAATGATGCAGTGCTCTCTTCATATCAGTGAAACTATATTTTTATGTAACCAATGTCATCTCATTATCAATTACACCAAAGTGCATGAGTCTAACATGGAGATAAAAATTTTAAATTTGATTTTTTATCCTTTCTTGAATCGTTTCAATGAACCAATTTGGAATTAGTGTGAGGGTTTGATTTCTAAATTCACCACCATTTGGGATTTTCTTCAAGAATTAAGGTCTGGCTATTAAAGAGGAATAAACAGTGAATATAGGATCACAAAATTTAAAGTAGAACTATATTGACTTTGGCTTTTTCACATATCAGCAGTGATGTCTAAACTCCATTTTTCACACATTTTTCATACCATTATAAAAATTGAGTAATAAATACTAAAGACTGATGCATTATTTTGTTCTAAAACCTATATCCAAAAAAAGTACATGAAAAATATTTTCAAAATTATGGGAATAATCCATAGTTTTAAAAGTTGTATAGGAACTTAAGCACTGTATTTATACCTTTTATCTAACTCTATCTTCCATTTACAGTTTTCAGTTCACTTTATTAACTTCTACTGATGGTCAGCAGCTCAAATTTATAAAGCACATTTTATTGCTATGGAGATGTATGTTTATACACACACACACACACACACACATATGAAATAATATTTATTTTCTTTAGTATTAAAGCCACCCAGAAACATCCTGAGACGTTCAAAGCATGATAAAGTTGATTAAAGACAATCAGCTTAAAATGCATTGCACAATTTAAAGATTAACATCATCCTCACAATTGTTTATTGCATCTGTGATCTTCTAAAATATTTTTATTATTTCTTATCCCCTTTTTTCTCTCAATTTTATCTGAAATAGGAGTAATTAAATTTAAGATCCCACTGAGTCTACCACAACATTCTTGGGAATCAGATAATAAATGTCCTATAACAGCCAAGCCATGTCATCTACATTGCTTTACTGCAGCTTAATGCTTTTTGCCACAAAGATCACACACATAAAACTGTATTGACTATCAATCTTACATGTTTCATATTTTTTCCTCCACTTTTTCCTCCTTCTGTAATGTTCCTTGCCTTCAATTGAATATTCTATGATTCCTTGGTGTTTTTAAAAGAAGCAGTAAAATTTTCAAAGCCTTATACATAAAAAGAGCAAATCAGCTTTTTTTTATATTCACAGGAAATTATACTTGGATATTCAATCATGAATATTTGCACTCCATTTTTCACTCCTTCTGGTTATTCATTTCATACCTGATACTTAAAAAGTGAGGGCACTGGGTGTGTAAAGAATCTCTCTTCCTCACTGAAACAGTCATATATAAGTATCCTCAAGGCTATGTCTTTCCCTGGATTTGGTAAGTAAGTGGTATGCGACGAATTAAATCATGATGAGACAATTTGTCCATCCAATGTAACAGAGTCCACACAATCTAAGAGCACCTTTGAAATCCAGAGTCTAAGAAATGTTCCAGTCAGCAGTCTGGTCAATCAGTCTAAACCTATAAGGAACAGTTTTCACCACAAAACACTTTATTCATTATCATCTTGTCTATGCTGGGTCTTCCAAACTTTGAAATTCCACTTTTTTTGTTAATCAAGGGATTTTAGGTTTGTTTTTTTTTCTGACAGGAACTTCATGGATTTTATGAAAAAACCTCAACCCAAACCAACCAACCAAGCAAACAAATAAATGTTAATTATATCTGTTTTGCTTGTAGCCTACTGAGACAGAAGATTAGATAAAACTGTTGGCTCAAAAATTTAAACTTGAAAGAATAAACAAGTTGGGAGATGTAGATGTACCTTTTTTTCCCCTTTAACATCAGAAATCTAAACAGTACTGCTCTGTGTGTGAAGGACTGATAAAATTTAAAATATATGCATACACTCCCACATATATACACATATTTGGACTCAGTGTTTAAAAAAACTCAAACAAGACCTATGGTCCCTAAACATTATTTTATAGAACACAATGAATGTGCTGTTTGTTGCTCAAGCAATATGCATTTCAATAAAGGAGAACTTTTCAAGAAGTTTGACCTGTTAGTTACCTTTGAAAAGGTATTATTCTATTGCACCAAAATCTTTTGGGTCCTCTGTATTCTTTTTTTGGATCTGTTATATTCATTCCACAGAATCTGTGTGAATTAAGAATGAATCAGCAAGGTCTGGATCGGTTACATGTCAGGAAATGGAACATTCAAACTTTCTTTTCAAGAAGAAAGGCAATTCTAATACAGAAATGTGATTTTACTCTAAGGTTGAATTGATGACTGAAAGTTAACAGAGCTAATATAATAAAATTGTTTCATTTAGGACCTGATGTTGTCATTGTCTAAAAGGAAAGTTATCATTTGTTATTTTGTTTAAATGTGTAAAGATATACTAACACAAGGCCTATAGACAGTATTTCTTTTAAACAGTTTTGTCATCTCTGTGTTGCAGCACACAAGCAGGGTTATAGCTGTGGAAGAATTGAAGAAGGGCAATATTGCATTGAAAATGTTTTGGAGGACTTGAAGAAAAGATCTGCAAAGTTTTGTTTACTTTTTCATTGTAAGTGTGGTTTTGTTTTTTCATATAACTGCCTAGAGAGTTGTCATTAATGCTTTAATCAAAATTCCCAACAAAAACTTCTCTGTATTCCTTGTTACCCTCCTCTGATGTGGATGCATTCATGAGCTTTAGTAAATGTAGCAAATTATACTAAAAAGAAATACTAGACTTCACTTCACTGACTTCTACTATTAGGAAGTGATCTTCAGTGTCCTGGATCTGTTACTGCACCACAGAATAACAACCACAGTTGAACTTAATAGAAGACAGTCTTATCTTACCTGAGAGTTTTCCTCTTCTCTTCTCTCACTTGGTTTACCTCAGTTATACTCAAATAAATAGGTTGTGGAAGTATAAAATCTGATTCATAGTAAATAATTGAAATAACTGTGGTAAAACTGCATCTGTAAATTTGGTAAAATGCATTTCATATTTAAATTATTGTGTGCATTTGACATACTTCAATATTTCCTTTATAACTGCACTAGTATTTCAATACTATGTTTGCATATAAGCCAGTCTTGGAAAAAAAAAAATATTTTTTTTACCAGAAAAAAGGCAAAACACAAGAAAACCAATGCATACACAAATCTCCATAATGGTCTCTATTTTTCAAGTACACTGAAGACAAAAGAATCAGATTGCCAATCTATTCTAATTCTTGGCATGAATGTTTCTTTATTCATGGATTGTCAACCTAACAGACTGAAAAGGCAAGGACTTCTATTTCTTTTGGTGACTTAGACCAATCTGTTGCTAGGGAAATAGACAAAGGGTTCAGATTTGTCTATACCAGCATTAGATGGAACTCTGCTGATGGCTGTATTTGGTTTATATAGGAAGAGTAGGATTATATGCTATCCATTGTGGACGCTGTTACTGATTATGTTGTTCATAAATGTACTTGTAGAATCAGTTGTATAATTTTTGTGTGGTGTGATATACTAAAGCTTCTAGGCAAATAAGGTTTACAGTGGGGCAACTGAATCATCCTGTTCTTTAATAAATTGATAAAGGGGAATGTGGGTTTTTCTTTGCATTCATGAAGAGGCACAAAGAATGAATATTTGTTGTTAGTGGGTACCTCATAAGCAAGTAAATTGAGTTATCTAACTGAAGACTAAGCACGGCCAGGCAGGCAGCTCAAAGCAAACAACTTTTGTGGAGGAAAATGCAACTCAGTTTTCTTCCATGGGAGGGATAGCTCCAGGTTTGTGCTATGGAAAACAACTATTAGATGGTAAAACATTAATTTTTGTTGTTTATTTATTCAATTTGTAATTCCATATCATAGTCCATAGGAAAATATGCAAATAACCTTCCCCATCTCATGCTGTTGGCATAGAAATATTTCATCCTTCACCGTAGCCATAAAGCTTTCACTCATTGATTTTCTTCAGAGTATCATAAACAATTACTGTAGTGAGGTGGACTTTATGCCACTATTGTGGAAGGAAAGAGTTAAATACATCCCAGCTCTCTATGCTTTGTGGGATGCAATGATAAAAATATGATTCCACTGTAAGGAAGTCAAAGAGCAGACATGGATACTGATTACTCTGGCGACAAGTTTTCACTCCTATCTGCCACGTTTCTAAACATGACCCTTATTGTAACCAGGGTAGGAGAGGTAATTAGACCTGGCTTTCTACCATGTTGTGACCCAAAACCAGAATACCAAAGCCCCTTTGCATAGTCAGATTATTACTACTAATTGGAAAGTAGGGGATGGGCAAATCCTTGAGCCTTTTCTCAATCTCAGCAAGCATTAGAAGAACAGAAAGCATCAATTATTTTAAAATTAGCGTGACATTTTGCATAGAGGCTTGTAATTATTGGTAGAAACTGAACAGAAAAAAATCATACTCCTATTTGTGGTTTCTCAGGACTGAAAGAAATTCATTAATCATTAAGCACCATAGTCTGCTGTTATAACACACCTTCCATTGATCAAGTGGATTGATGATTAATTGAAATAACTGATTTTATTGCTTAAAGCCAGACTACGTTGGCCATGGAATAACTTTAAGCTCTAGAACTAATTCTGAGAGAATGAAAAGTGGTAAAAGAATATACTATCTTTTGATATTTTGATATTTCTGTTGTTTTTCCGGTGACCAGCCAAATTGCTTTCTGACCAGTTTGTACCTATCTAATTCTCTTTGAAACTAAACATAATGACAATGATCATAAGAGACATAGCATGACATTTTCTGTGTTTATATTATAAAGTTGAACTGAGAAATAAAAACTCTGAAATTAAATGGGAAAAATATGGATTAATTTATTTTCTTTCCTATTCCTAGCTGTAAACCCCATATATGTGTATATATATACCTACATATATTTAGTTTCCCTCGCACATGTGTCCTGAATTCAATAAAAATTAAAATATAGTTTAAAAATTAATAACTTGATACTCTCCAGCATTTTTTATCTTATGGATTAATGATTAATTGAAAAATTTGTATACTTTTTTTTTTCCCCTAAAATGAAATAAATTTATAAATAGGAGGTCATTTGAATCAAATAACTAAATCTTGAACTAGTAACTAAAACTTAAAATTGTTAAAGCATAATACTTCCATAATATAAAAGCTTTTTTTTTGTTTTTTTTTTTCATTTTTTTTTTTCTTTCATTCCTTTGGAAAACAAAGACATTTGTGAATACTTACATTTCTTTATTATTGATATTACTTTCAACAAAACTTTTTAAAAAAATGAAAACCCCTTTTCATTAGAACATTCCTACATATTTGTTAGCAATTGCCTAAAGAGAAACATTTTTTTTTAAAGAAAAGTATTTTAACATTAGCAGCAAGACTGCTAAAATGAGCAATTTTTAGAGGTTTGGAAATCTATATATTCTCATGGTTGCTGGACTATACCACTTAAAGTGGATTTACTATCATCTCCACTGAGGTGAGTTTGAATTTTCCTCAGTGACTCCAGGATCAGTGTCAGTGTGTCACACTTTATTACTCAGCACTGATTGGTTCAGAACCTAAGAGAAAAGTGGATAAAGGTCTATGACTTCTGTTTAAAACTATTTTTTTTACTATTGCTGGGACTAGGTCTGAGCCTGGTATATTTCAAATTCTTTGATTTCTGCTTTCAAACCCTGTGGTTTCTGATAAAACTATGCTTATTCTATTAAATGTGTGGCACACTGTATTCACTATAGACAGTAATTGCTATGTTTCCCCATAAATAGGATCTGACATAATGCAGAGCCAAAAGTGTTCTTTATCTTCGAGATCTTACACAGGCTACTGAGCTTATAGGTCAGTATTTGAAGGTGGTTTCAAAACCAGATATTGAAGAATAGAGCAAGCCAAGGTTCATAATTGAAAGATAATAACTGAGGCATTCATCTGTGAAGTGTATGCATGTTTTCAATTAGCTGCAAATGTTCTTTACACTGAGGCAGGTTAGTCTTGTATTGTGATTTAACCCCAGGCAGCAACCAAACATCATTCACCCACTTGCTCTCTCTCCTATACGTGGGATTTGGAAGAGAATCGGAAATGTAAAAGTTACAGAACTTGTGGGCTGAGGTAAAGACAGTTTCATAGGGAAAGCAAAAGCCATGCATACAAGCCAAGCAAAACAAGTAATCAATTCACTGATCCAAGAGCCGATGTTCAGCCATCCCCAAGAGAAAAGGATCCCATCACATGCAACTGTTATATGGGAAAGCAAACGTCCTCACTCTAAACATCTCCCCTTCATCCTTCTTCTCCCCACTTTATATACTGAGCATTATGTCATATAGTATGGAATATCCCTTTGGTCACTTAGGGTCACCTGTCTTGTCTGTGTCTCCTCCCAGCCTCCCGTGCAGCCCCAACTTCCTTGACAGTGTGGCAAAAACCAGAAAAGGCACTGACCCTGTGCAAGCCCTGCTCAGCAGTGACAAAAACACCTCTATATTATCAACCCTGTGTTCAACATAAATCCAAAATATAGACCAATACTAGCTACTGTGAATAAAATTAACTCCGCTTCAGCCAAACCCATCAATCTAGAAAACCTGTACCACCTTTCAAACAACAGAGATGCTCTTTAGGACAACTCAGACATTTTGAAACTGAGAAAAACATGTGAGCAGATAAAGTGAAAGAAAGAAAACTTGGAACATGCTAATCATTGTGATGGAGTAACAGTAAGGCATATTGAATCACACAATCCCTTTTGACAATTGCTTTGTCAAAAGTGTGAAACATCTTTACAAGACCACCTTTATATGCTCTTGATCACCGTTTATACCTATATAAACCTATCCTGGCCACAAAGAAATAAGGGTTTTGCTGCTGTCATGGCCAAGACTGTCTTGAAACAGAGCACTCTGAGGCAGTAAAAAAAGTCCTCAATTTTAGAGAGTTAGAAGACAGATGTGCAAAGGAAAAATAAATGCCGTACCTGCTTTCTTCATAAAATGAGTTGTTTCTTGCTGTCAAGGAATTCCTCTTAGATTCCCTTTTGTCTGTGTAGTTATGTCTCAGCATTCACTCTTGTTGTACATCATTTATCAGTATCAGCACTGGGAGCTAACCAGCATCTGTGGGATACATAGTACATTTTGGATGAAAGCTCTCCCTGTTACCTTTAACAATGCCAATTGTTCTACATTCCCAGGGTTCTGCACTTGTCTTTAGTGTTTTGAAACAACATTCCCAGCTGCAGTGGGAAAGGGTTTTGCATAAATATTAGGAAGACAACAAACAAATATTTTAAACTGAGTAGTATGGTAGGTTTTAACACTCATTATGAGTGTCTAAATTAGGATTCTTTATTATTTGTCAGAAGATATCTAAAGAAAGATCATTAATATCCTGTACTTTTCAATCAATAAAAAGAGTCAGGCATTTCTCATCCAAGATATTGGATCCAGACTTGAGATCTGAGACCCACAAGGTTCTCACATTGTGGATACATTGCTGACAGCAATTCCATCAACATTGCACTTCGGTAGAAAAAAAATTTTTCCTTCAAAAGTGTCTACATAGTTTTGTGCCACAACATGCTATCTCCTTGGGAACAAACTACCCCATCTCCATCATTCAGTCCTATAACAATCAGTTGCATGGACTCTGTCTCGGGGGTAAAACAAAATCATTTATTGTAAGCACATTTCAAAGTATTACAATTACAATTAAATTGGTTAATAGGTTATTACAATTAAAATAACAATTGTAATAACAATAGGTTATTACAATTAAAAGGCTAGGTTATGCAGGGGATGGAACATGGTAGCTAAGAGAATATGTTATGTTAACTAGGGGGGAAACAGGTATCTAGAGTTAATCCATTATTCATGAACACAAGGGTAAGGGAAAAATACATGTGATCAGGTGAGTTTCAGGATGGGACAGCGAATACACAAAACTGCAAATCTTGTCAAATGCAAATAGAGTCTTTGGAAGTTCCCAGAAAAAATGGACAAGACAAATATTGGAGGGGGGGGTGGAGAGTGGATGCCAAGCCAATAGACACAGGTCCCTTAAATACTTGTTTAGTGTCCTGCCCCTTATGTAATACAATTTTGATTCTTCAAAATAACTTTCAATAAACATTCATAGGAATACCCAAGAAGTCAAAATCACCAGGCCATAGTATTTTAAATTTAATTTGGAAATACTATTCCTAAGCCATAAAGTACTACAATCTCTGAAAGCAGTTTTGTTTGGAGTCTTTGAACACAGAGAAGAAACCTGACTTGTATTGCTATGCTCTAGTTGACTCATTAGCAAAGCAAAGAGGTTGACAGACACTTGTATGAACACACAGCACCCATGTAAGCTTTCTACAGACATGAGACAACCAATTCATATGCCCTATAATTATTCATTCTTAAACTAAGAAGACTAAGAAATATCTTTGAACATTGCCTGTTTGCCTGACCTTACTAGCATTGCTGCTTAAGTTCTGAATCAGTTCAAAAGAGCATCATATAAAGACAGTGAAATCATGTGGCTCAGCTAAGCACTCTCAGAGCAACAGTTTTCCTGTTTCTCCAGTTATAAACCATGAGTGCACTGTAGTTTTGCTCACTTGCATTGGTCTTCAGTCTTTGAGGCTCCTGCAGACAAGTGGGTAATGGTACTACACTGAAGGTAATGAATGAATATTGAATTAATCTGAAAATTGTAGGTTATTTTTGCTCCCCTTTTTATGATGCATCCTCAGTCCTTTACTTTCTGTTAATCCTTTCTGTTAGGAGTGGGTGGGTTCGGTTATTTTTTTTTTTTTTTTCATTTGGTTACTCATTTGACAGAGTGATTTCTGATTCAGAATCTGCTAAAGTTCTTTGCTTAAAAGGAGTTTAAATTGTAAAATACAAATGTTAAAAGGGTTTTACTGGACAATTTTTCTCCATGTTTCTGCAAGTGAATGTCAGTTTCAATGATTTCGAGTCACTGCTGCAAAACTGAAACACTGGCAAAAAGAGAAGGGTTGCCCGTAACCAACCATCTAAATTGCACCACTGATTTTCCTTATGTATTTATCAGTAGTTTAAAATAATTTTAATACCCAGTATCTTCCCAGTTGTTCATTATGGCAGATGCTGCAACTTTCTGTGTAGCAATCCCCATAAGATAATATCGTGTTGGTCTTCTTCACTAAAAAGTCCCCCAACCAAATAAACCCCACAAGCTTTTTTTTTACTCTCAACAATGTCTCAATTGTCTCAAAGAGGTTGTCAGGTAATTGTGTGAAAAGGTTCTGATCATTGATGCTATAGTCTGTTTGGAATCTGAGTGTTGACAAGAATACTTTACTATTTTCATTTTTATCCTGAAAGCTAAATTACTATTTGACTGCTTATGACTTCAAATTTCTACTGCCAGATGAAGGGGTTAAGTCATTTTTCCTTTTTTTTTTTTTTCTTTCTGTTTAAACCCAAAATTATACTGTGAAGCATTTAGAAAGAGAAAGCAAGCATAGCCTTAGCAAAACTAAGATATGATTTCCCTCACTTATTTCTTTAATAAAGACATCAATCTCTCTTGTCATGGTTTTGTTGCTATACATACAGAGCAAATCTTTTTTTATTCTGACTGATTTACTTTCATTCTAGATTAAGGAAAACCAACAAATTAGAAAACAGCAAAAGAAGGATTGTAATATGCTGCTTCCCAATTGAAACACTAAATGAGAGCTGTTACAGCAGGTAGCATACTATATTTGAAGGCACAGTGAATACTAAATACTTGTTTTGTTGTGCTATTTATAAATGTCTCTTTTCTTTTTTTCTCCAATCCCATTTAGTATATTATACCATATATGAAGAATTATCAGTCTTACATTTTATACAGCACATTGTGTGTAAGACCTACACCTACTGCCACTTCAAATATAGTGGTAAACTAAGGAGCAGCCAACAGTTTTCATAGCTAGTGCTGTCTTGGACATAGATATGATGTCTTGAGAGTAATTATGGTTTTCTTCTGAACAGTTTGACTCTAGTCTTTCTGCTTTTTTCTCTGGATTTAATAGCTCACAGATCTTTCTTCTGCCTTTATTTGATCTCTCCTTCAGAAATCCCAGGGTACTCACGTGCATCTGTTACGCTATGCTAATGTGGAATGTGGGCTTCTTGGAAATTCCTACCTTATGTTTCCTATAACCCATTGATCCTGGCTTGCTCATTTTCACCTTTCTCACCAAGGGATCACTCTAATGGCTCTTAAAATTCATGTACACCTACAGTAATTATGCCAAGTCCTATCAAAGTTCTGATATTTACTTATTTTTAATCACTAAAATAATTTCATAAATTAATTGTAATTATGTATGAATGCAAGTATAAAGTAATAGATGAGACAAAATAATTAATCCTCTTCAACATCTACATCTGTCCATTCAAAACTTGCATACAAAAAGATAATTTTAAAGATTTTTTTTTTCTCTTTTTATAGTGATTGATGGGTTATGCTATTTGACTCCTACAGAGAAGTTTAATCATGTGCTTTAAATTCAAAGCTAGTATTAATGCGTCTTACACAGTAAGTACTTACACAAAATTCTTTATATTTTCCCTTCTTCCTAGTTCATTCCAAGTATAAGAAGCCATTTTAAACTTTAACTATACTTCAGTCAATATTGCAGAAAAAAAAAAAAAAAAAAGTGGGATGGAGTGAGGGATTTCTGAGGATGTTTACTATGCAGAGTTATTTTACGGAGTAGCATGTTCAGACTCAACATGAAAATTTTTCTTCAGAAAAAAATACAGAAATTTCAATGTGAGAGCTTAAAATTCTGGTTTGTGCACATTAAAATAGACAAATAATAGTATTTTTTGAACAGAAAATTTTACTGTATTTCATAGAATTAGCAGTCAGGACAGTGAGGACTGTGGCCTATTTCCTGAATGTCTCTGAAAATTTGTAACTCCAACACTTTCAGTTGTGATTCTTCCATGCTAAATAACTGCCACTTTAACACTCAGTGAAATTTCTAGATATATTGAGCAAAACACGAAGACACACATATATTTAAAACCAGAGGAATCACTATCCTATTTGTTACTTAGAAGAAGGAAAACATACTGCTCCTCTCAGCCAACATCTTAAGATATGTCAAGGTGGACGTATTACAGTAGACATTACATAGACAAATGTAAGGATCTTATTCAATAAATACTTCAAGACTGGTCTTCCAAAACAATTAGAGATGCCAATTTTCAGAAAGGAGCATATAACTTTTAATTGCCTTAAAATCTACAGCTTGAACAATATACTTTTCTCCATAAGGAAAGTGTTAGATTTAAAACAAAAATGAGAAAATCTTCTTACCTTCATTTTATAAAATACCACATTTCTAGTTAACAGTTAAACTTAAAAAAAACCAAAAAAAAAACAACAACAACAAAAAAAAACCACACAAACAACCCAAAACGTTATTTTCTTGGTCTTTACATTCTTTAAATCAACTTCTACATTTTTTTAGCTACTCTTTTAACTTTCCTTCAGCATGTAGATCACTGTTTGATGTCTGAAGTTCTCATAAGACATCAGTTTTTCATAATATCTTCCAGAGACTGTGCACATTGAGTATTTCAAACTCTGCCTAAATAAGTCCAGAAGTCCCTGGATCAAGATCTGGAAAGTACCGGCTTCTCTTACTGCTGCTATTGTGAGGATCTCAGAGCATTACTAAACATCCAGAAGGGATACAAAGAGAACTAACAAAATTCCAGGTTGTTTCCTGTGATATTTAATGTCATATTCAAAAGACAGTAGATTTCTTGTCTGCATATGACCCATGGTGAAACTGCTAGAAAAAACAGATATTAATATTCAAACTTCATACTGATCCAGACACCTGTCAGTCACCTGGAAAAATCTGAGATTCTTGCTGCAACTTTGCTAGGTCTTCTCATTCTATTCCTTGAGACTAATATAAAGACAAAAAATCTCTGGCCCTTCCTAGTGGACTAGACTACATGTATTAATGTGCTCTTCTCAAAATAACAATATTTTGCTAATTTGAAAATTTCTGAAAGATCTAAAGACATGATCACAATAAAATATTAATTCCTACCTAAAGTTTTCATTAAAGTTATTTTTCTGCTTTTAGTTGATGAAAGTTTATTTTATATAGATGATATTGTTCCTTGTAAATTCAAATGGAGAAAAATAGTGAGGAACCATTGGACAGCAATAAGCATTGCTTTTTATATTTAGGTTTCCTCATTTTATAACACAAATTTGACCACAGACACATCCTTTAAAGAAGTGATACAAAGCTGCTATGATGAAAATCCCAGAAAGGATCTTTCTTGTTTCAAACTGGGGGAAAAAACAAAACAAAACAAAACAAAACAAAACAGAAAAAAAACCCAACAAAAATAAATGCTCATGTACACTAAACATTTGCAGATTTCTCTAATGAAGGTGAAAGCAGCATGATTCTGAGACTGTAAATACATTGCATGGAAAATGCAATACTCGAAATGTTTTGAGAGAGTAGCTATTGTGTTGTGTCTTGTTTTCCTACAGAACGTATTTCATTATATATCACTTTGCTTTGTTTTGTTGTATAACTTTCACTTTCCTTTTGTCCTTTTTTTTTGTTTGTTTGTTTAATATCAATGCATTTGCAACTTCACTAATCCTGGTTATTAGTCACCACTCTGAGCAGTTTAAGACAGGAACATATCCAGAAAGATAGCTTGGTCCCCAGCTGTTGTTATTGTCTATAAATAATTCTATTAGGCTTCCTAGACACCCTAATGTCTATATGGGTTCCACAGAACTGCCTAAATGTGCTTAAAAAGATAGTCCTAAACCAAAATTGTAGTATAATATGCTGTGGTCATTTTATCTAGTTAATGCAAAATTCATCAGGTCTACCTCACAGAGTACAGTTTACCTCCAAGCTATCTACCTGTAGCACTGTCTAGTCCTCTTGTAATCTATCTCCTTGTTGGAGGACACTCATGAGTAACATAAATATCAGTCCCTTATTTTAGAGGTTTAGAATTACTTCCCTAAATGATAAAAGGCTATAAAAGAGTACAAAATAGAACTTATATCTTCCATTTTAATTTTACATATATATATATATATATATATATATATATACACACAGAGAGAGAAAGAGAGAGAGAGAGAGAGAGAGAGAGAGAGAAATGCAGTTAACTGGGGGGAGGAGTGGGAAGATCTTGCAAATTAGGCAATATCATCAAAGTAAGATCAATTTTCTTCACTATTTTTTTTTTTTCTGATTCTATTATAAATTATAGAAAATGAGGCTGGGTGCACAGTTGAAGATATCTGCACTGTTTGAGAATAAGGTTCTCAACCTTCATTCTCAAACACTTAGAGTGTAGATTATCTTGCAAAAATAGTATTTTATTTACTCTAATTTTATTTTCTTACACTTTGCAAGTGTTATTACTTCATGTATCCACACTTCACCCCACACAAGTTCCATGTATTAGAAGTCTCTAAGGAGTGTAATTGTCTCAGAGTAGGTCTACTATCTTGTACTATTAATATTTTCCTCTATTTACAGAGAGATTTCCACATCACTGTCTTTTTTTTTTTTTTTTTTAATTTGTTTTAGGAGCACACAAGGTTATCCATAGCTGGTTTTAAACTTGTGCCACACATTCCAAAGTTCCTTCCTTTCCATCATCTTCTTAAGCTTGAGATTTTTGCTTGGTAAATGACAAATGCCTCATTTTTCTAGCATTGCTAACACATTGGTTGAGCACCTAAGAGTTAACAACGAAGCAGAGAAGAAAATGAACTTGTTTTCAGTTCTGGATGACCTTATTTTCTGATCATTCTGTTTTGTGACAGCAAATGAGGGTGACATCACTTCCAGCAAAAGAACTTAAAATTCTGATTTTCTGCATAAGTAATTGTGGTTGCATAATCAGAGTCTGGTTCTGGAAAATAAAAGCTTGAAAGAAAGTATTGTATTTTGATTTTTATGAATTGTTTGTCTAATTGTACTTTTTCATCTACACCGACTTTTTTTAAATAGTCTAAAATATTTTCAAGTAGAAAATATGCTTTAAAATATTTACTGCAATTTCTCTTTATGAAAGGAGAACAGGTTGATTATTTCTTTGATTGTATTTGATTTCTGCTGTTAGGAGAAAGAAGTGGAGTATGTATTTTCTGTGTTGCAAGCAGATTTTGTGGCCTCCTGTGGATTTCCCTTCATAGAAAAATAGGTTGTGTTTTGGTTCTGATTTTTATTATTATTTCTGAGTCCATTCTTATTTTCTAGTGTTGTTATTTTTCTTCTACAATTCTGAAGGAGTGGTAGATTTTTTTTCTAGGTTAGATAATATAATCAAATAGATCAGTGTCTTAAGGAATCCCATCATCTAAAAAATTACTTCTGTTTGAAAACTGTGCTTGCTCTTGCAACTTACAAGAAACAGACCATATTTCTATAAAGAAAGGTGATGGGAGAATAATATAATTTCTTTCAATGTGTTTACTATATACTTTTTATAGCACATTATCTACAATCAGTTTCAGTTTCTTGTGTAATGTCTCCTAGGCAGACTCCCCTACTTCTATTGTATTGGCAAGAATATTATTTTAGTTGAAAATCATCAGTCTAAAATCACAAGAGGTAAAGGAGAGATTAACTACTGTATACAATATTTGAAAATATTTTTTTTCAATAAATACATTTTAAATTGATGGTGCCTTATAAATTAAAATAACATTTTCAGAATTTTCAGTAAGAATAAATTGTTCCTTATTTCCTCCATGCATTAGCAAATCATACATTTTGCATGCTTTATTTCCTTAAATTATTTACTTTTTTTCTTCCTCTGAAACAACATCAGTGTACATATATTTCAGTGTGCAACATCCAGGTAGGTACAATTGCACATACACTTCCGAATCAATCTTGAGGTCAAATTTCTATAGACATATGCATTTTAATATGCAATGTTGAAGTTTTTACTTGTTTAATGTGCTGTGCAAAATCAAGGGATATTTGCACAAATAAATTTCTGTTATTAAAACCTATTACTCCTCCACAGTGAATCTAAATTCAAATAATTTTAATAAAAATATCTAAATTTTTGTGTTACAAGGACAAAATAAAATATTTCCTTTGCGTTTTTTTTTTTTTTTTTAATCAAGAATGTGTCAAGTTGTCAGTTTTTTTAATTACTTACTGTTAGAATCCAAAATAATTTACCTTTTCTATATATAGGGAGGAAATAACTTTTTGCATAAATTCTACCACATCCATAGATTTCCCTAAATTCTACCACTAGGAATGGACTCTTCAGGATGGTCCTGTACAGGGCTAAGAGTTGAACTCTATGATCCTTGTGGATCTCTTCCAACTCAGCATATTCTATGATTCGCTTGTTCTGTGACCAAATCCGTCTTTAACTTCATGTAGCCTTCTAGTAGGCTGCCAACATGTCAGAGAATTTCAAGCTTATCAACAAGAGTTCAGCATGTTGGAGACAGTACTTATTCTGTAAATTAGAAAGAACAATCAAAATTTGATCACATGAAATGGAGGCAAAACTTTAGAAAACAACCAAATGACCCCAGAAAGGCCTCTAAATGATAGACAGAAAACAGTAAATCACAAACTGAAGGAAAGAGATAAAGAGGTTGACTGGAAAAGAGAAGGAATGTAAGACCTACCATGAATTGGAAGACAGTAGCTCTGCAGAAAGGCAGGGGACACAATCTGGAAAGGATTTATCCCACATTAGACCAAATCTAGCTTATTTGAGCCAGTTGTTAAAAGCTGAACTAGCATGGCCTATGATTACACATGAGTTGTTTTTAAAATTAATTTCTAGATTTATGTAAGAATTGAAGGCATCATGGTTAAGAGTGTAATATAAAACATCTGAAATCCATGTACTTCAGCTGGAATGATACTTTAGGATAAAATAGTGCTGGAAAATATACACAGAAAATTAAATGAAACAAAACCAACTATTATTGCTTCTGTCTGGATGCCTACAGTTTTTGGTTAAAACCCCCACGGAAAGGAAAATAGGAGTCTGGCAGTATTAAACATTTAAAGAATGTTTATGAGTGAATTTAGATATGCAAGTTCAAGAAAATGTACATTTAGTTTATAATTCTTGCACAGGCAGTGGAAAACTGAAACACCAGGAAAACTGTAAGAACTGGGATTTCATTATTATTCAGTTTAAATGAATTGCTTATAAAACATAGGATACACTTTCAGTCTCAAACCTGTTACGATGTAGCTTGTCAAATGTCATTGACATCCATAAAACTGCAAAACAGAAGACTCTACCTAGCTTTGCTGTATTTATAAGGAAACATAAATTTTCTCTAGAAAACTATGACACATAAGATTATGCAGTAAGCAGTACAAGCACAGAAATGCCAACATTTCTGAAATAACTTTTTTATTGAATCACAAATGTTCTATATATATCATATTTATATATCATTAGTACAATATATTTATATTACATAATATATTAGAGATAATAAATATGGTCTGCAGCCCACACAACTAGAAATAAATAGGAAATTCTTTGAATTCAAGAGGTTTAATGATGCAAGGATAAAACCAGAGTCATTCACATGCATATGAAAGTGTGGCAGACTCAGTTTTGCACCCCTTTTATTCCTCAACCATAAGAATAATTCATATGCCACTCATGAATAAGTTGCTTCATCCCAAACACAATTTTAAAGGTTGTTGGGTTTTTTTGTTTGTTTGTTTGGTTGGTTGGTTGGTTGGTTGGTTGTTTTTTTTTTTTAACTTGATCTTCTTAAACCTATAGAAAATTTTGTGTTTTTTCAGTTTGCTGTTTGCTTTACTTTCTTTTCTGTTGGTTTGGTTTATTTGTTTTTCATTTTTTTGTCTTTAAAACTGTAGAGCAGAAGTACAACTTTGAAATAAAGTAAAGGAGTCATCATTCAGACTGTGTATCTAATCATATTTGTGGTTCAAATTGCTTTCTTAAAGGGGGTTAGATGTGATTGCATTAAAATTATTTTATAAAATTTTCCTAGAAAATACTGTAATAAGTTCTGCTTGGATTCCTGCTTTCATATCCCAGTTTCATACTGGAAATAGAATTAAACTATAAACATATATATCCCAAAATTATTATATTTAAATTTAAAGTTCAATTCTTAATTCAATAAGATGAACTTTAGTCTTAAATAGCCTCAAGCTAGGTTCAACTGCATAACCTAATGATAAACAAGGGTTTAAAGTTCTATAGTAACTACCAATTATTGTTGTAATGTCCCTTTAATAAATGTGGAGTTTTTTCCTAAATTCTGGAAGGAAGTTCAAAATACCACAAAGTATTTTCTAAGCTGAATTTTGCATTTGTATTTGGCTCTTGAAGGGTGCATCTCTTCTGAAGATATACCATTTACTGTATTGAACTGCATTGCATCTGTGTTTCTTCTGCCTAGAATAGACTGAATTCAATCAGGATTTTGAGTCACAAATATAAAGGAAACATTTTGAAGATTTTTGTAGCATTTGGTATTAAAATGGGAAACCTGGATTTTTGCTTAAAAATAAAATAAGAACTCTCTGTCAACTCTTTTCTGAATGTTATCTTTTGTTTAAGAAACATTGAAAATAACACTAACTCTGTAAATATTCTCAAGATTCATGATAAGGGAAGATTAAGAAAATATTTACTCATGTGCCCTGTAGAAATAAATTATATCATCATGGTAAATGCTTTTAAAAACTTTAAAGTCTTAAGTGAACAGATTTCCATAGCTGTTCCTAGACTGCATACTATGTGAGCAACAAATTCAGCTATGAATTAACAGATAAAGAGGTGAAGTTTGTCAGCTGAAGGTGGACAACGAAACAAGTACTTAAATGGAGGCAACTATTATATTTATTTTTTTTTTTGACAATACAAGGCCAAGTCTTCATATGTCATAGCTTCATATTATATTCCTTTACCCCCCCATGCTTTACCCATGATCTTTGAGTTTGATCTTTGAGAAATCTTTGTGAAACAGTGATTTGCCAGCTCAGATTTCTGATCATGTACAAACAGAAATAAGCTTGATGACATACAAGTGTGTTATGGATTTTGAACTTCAAATTGTAAAATATATTTTAAAGAAGTATTTTCTAAGGTTTTCACCTAAAAAAAAAAAAAAAAAAATCAGTGAAGATTAAAATATTCTTTTTTTTCTGTTTCCTCTGCTACATTGTCTCAGCTGTAGCAGGTTTTCCTTAGATTTCAACCACACTGGTTTTCAAGTAATGCTGCAGTAAAACTCCCAAATCAGAACAAAACAACCACCCTTCACTTTCCCCAAAAGACTTTTATATAACTAATACAAGCATTTATAAATAAATATGAAGATCCAAAAAAATTCTTTGAAATTAGATAGGAAGGGTAGTGTGTCACACTCTAAAAAGAAATCTTATTTATGCCAAAAAAAAACCTATATAGAAAGATGAGACATTTATTAGCTAACTACATGTAAGCTACCTCCTTACCTGCCCTATGTTAGGAATATGTGTTATGTTCAAGTGGTATTTTGAGCTTCTGAGAATGCTGATATATGTTTAAGCTAGTTAAAACTAGAAACATTGACCCTGTTTAAAGTTATCTGCTCCTGTATTGTACACATAGAAAAGCAAATTTGTAATTCTGGGCAACATTCTAAAAGAAAATCCTGCTGTCTTGCTTAGTTACAAACAGTTTTTTAGTCAGAATAATCATTTTTATTCAGAATAATCATTCTCTTATTCATAACATTAATGTATAAATGTAATGAAATACATTTTTAGTAGCCCATACATTCCCAAACACTGAAAAGTTCCATAGAATGAACAGTCCTTGTTTTATCTGTTTTAAGTTTAATCTTGTTGATTAAGAAATAGAATTCATTGCTGTAATTATACCAGAATTAATTCTCTGGGGGTTTTTCATTGGCTTTACTTTAGTTAAAAAAAACTATTGATTTTTCACTCAACCCCTGTGGAACTTGAGAGGTGTGGTAAGGGCAGGAGAGTCTGCAGAGCAATGCTGAACAGGTATGAATCCTGTTTGTTTTATAGCAGAATTAGGAACTCTGTTGAAGAGGGTTACCTATCTGCAAATATGCTCAAATGCCTGGTCAATGTATTCTGCAGATTTTTAAAGATAAAAAGTACCAACAAACATAGAGCAAAGTGATCCTTACATGAACCCAGTGCACTCTAAATTCAAGTATTTTGGTAACTTTCCGAAGTTTGAGGTTCCAGCTAGTTAAAAATGATAACACTACCTATGATTTTCTCCTTTAAACACAGACAATGAAAAAGGTCAAATGTCATGTAAAAGTATTTACTGTGAATGAACTTCAGAAAATCTGAGCGGATGGCTGCAAATACAGTTCCAACTCTTTCTTATTTATGTGAATTTTACTCCTGATACTTTTAGTATACAGCTAATGGGAGCAGAGCTGTCAAAATGCCTTTAGTGATTAGAACTTTTGTTCATATATGTTCCTGAAAACTTCCTTTCTTTACTTCTGCTGGAAAACAGCCTTGCATTTAAGAAACATTTCTGTTTGTTTGAATATCTCAACTATTGAAACATACCGAATGATCACAGATAGTACTTTGTCATAAACATTTTTTCTCCTGGACCGTTAATTTACTCATACAACATCTTGTAATGAATTTTATTGTTGTTGTTGTTTTTTGTTTTGTTTTTGTTTTGGTTCAGTTTGGCTTTTTTTGTGGAAAGAAGCCAGAATGCAACCAGAAACTTATATTTCAGTGCTTTCTAAGACATGAGAGGATAAATATATGTGAAAATAAGATGCTTTATCTAATAAGAATGATAAAAAGGTACCATAAGAAACAATCAAACAAAGAAATAGAGATGGTTGTCCTGAATCCCACAGTTCTTCAGAGAGCAAACACCACATTGGAAGACTACATTTTTCTCTTTTTTTTTTTTTTTTTTTTTTTTTTTTTTTTTTTTTTTTTAATTATCCACACTTTTTGCCTTTTTTTTTTTTTAATTGCAGCAACAGAACATATATTATATAAATTATCTTAATGTTTTAAAATAATTGTCTAGGTTGTTAACAGCATTAGTTTTGTTTATTATCTAGCCTAAAAGAAACTGAATCTATGATTTATGGATGTCTGAACTGTAGCGCTATCTTTTCAAGTTTGAAAGGAATGATACCTGTTATTTAACTAATTGATAATAGTGAGTAAAGAGGTTAATCAAGTGTTCAGACTGCCAGGCTCTCTTTTTCAGACAGCAGGAATAAAATGCATAGTGTTCTGGTAACTGTCCAACATTGTCTTCAAAGCTGTGACAGGAGATATGTAGGTCATCTCATTATGGAATAAGAAACAAAAGACCCAGAATTGTCAAGGATGTACTTTTATAAAGGATAAAACCTCTCACTGTAGTAGAGCCACCAATTCCTCTGTGCTGGTTTATGAGGAAATAATTTTTATCCCTTTATCCTGTGCATCTATTTATCCCTTAGTCTTACAGTTTAGCCATTCTGGAACAAAATTACAGTCTCATAAAAGTGCAGTAGTATTCTAACTGCAAAATTAGAATTCTATGTGAAATACCATAGACTGTTATTAAGAAGTGATTGTTTTGTTTAATTGCTGATTATAAAATAATATTAAACACATCTGTTGTTAAAACATTTATAGGTAAAACGTTGTAAAGATATGGGCAAATAATATACATTGTATAATTATTAAGCATATTTAGAAGATTTTTTAACTTCATGAGTCTTGCTAAATGTTCAGGTTTGGTTTTTTTCTTGTGTTGTTTTGTTTTGTTTTGGTGTTTTTGTTGTTTTGGTTTTGTTTGTTTGTTTTTCTGACTATATTATACACTATTTTAGCTCCATTAAGCTAACTTGTTTCTGTAAATGCTTAAGGTAATCATACTCTCTGCATCCGTCCTTAAAAATATCATGCTGAAATTTTTACACTAGACTATCCTCTTGCATAGTGTAAAGACTTCTTTGATAAAGGCTGGATGAATCTGTGTTGAGCCTGAAGCTGAATTGAGTCAAGACTCAACTGAGTCAAGATTGAAATTGACTGAGATTGGATAATTTCTCAAAATGTTAATGGGTACTTACATTTAAAACAGAATATTCCAACAGTGAACACACTGACTAGAGATCTTACCTTTCTAATGTATTTTTGTCCTAGTTAGGAACCTATAATTTCTTTGTTATTCCAGGAAATACAGATATTGAGAGAAAATCAAAGTAAAAACCACCTCAGAACTTGAAGTTTTTATTTTGATTTGTTCTGTATCCTAATCACTCTATATTGCTCTCCTCTCATTTAGTAAATGTTATAATTCTGGTTTAAGAATAATATACTCCCCTTCTATCATGAAGCTAGAAATTTAAGATACGTAAACTAACAGTTAATCACAGTTTGACAGTACTTTATTGTTTTTTCATTAAACTGTGAGTTTCTGTTAGCTTAAATTTGGTTATACAGGATTGTATAAACAATTTCACTGAATTTTAGCTTGTGTCCCAAATTCAAAAACCATATTTAATGCAAACATGGCAGTTGCTGTCTTGGCTGACATAGGAATTGAGCCAATGAACTTCAGAACTAAAAGCATAAACTATTACAGTAATAGCAAAATGGTCAAAATGTTGTTACCAGGGAATATAAGAAGTTACAGTCTTTGTGTAATGGCTCTGAAGAGTATTTAAAATGTAGTGTCACCAATACAATCCTTATTTTTATTGTATAAATGTCCTGGTTACAGTGACCGGGACCAGTTTGCCTCTGTGTGGGTGTGGCCAGGGCTGTGTATTCTACACCCTCTATGTCATTTCTGATGAACTGTTTATTAACTGTTTATTATGGATCATTTGCAGCAGCTGCCCAGAGTACACCTGGCCCCTCAGGTTAGGAGCTGGGTGTTCAGGAATTCTGTGAGATTAGGAAGTTTTCCTGTCTTCACACCCATTAGCACCTTCACACCCAGCCTGAGGGGTCATGTCCACTAATGGGCCATCAAGGATTGCAAAAATATGCTATGACTCACAGTAAATCACCCAATGTGAAACTCCCTGCCCTGGGGGAGGTACTAGGCATTCCCGTCTGAACCTAAGCATATATAACTTTGAGATCTGAGGACTTCTGGTACTACTCATGGGATCCACAGGCCCAAGACTTCAAAAGGACTGTGACTGCCACTTTTGACCAGACTGTGATCATCACCCTCACCAGAAGGTTTCTTCTTTGCTTTTACTTTTGTACTCAGGGGAGTCATGTGTTGCTCAGCACAGAGGTTGGTGAGCTCCATTCTGTTTGTGACCCACAGTGCTCGGTTGTACATCTGTTTTTGTGGGTCAAATGGATTTTTCCTTGGTATTGTTGTACTTATTGTGATCTTTTTTATGAAGTTATATTTCTGAATTGTGATCTCTTTCTGAGTAGGGTTAATTTCTCCTGCCAGTTTACCTTTAAACCAGCACAAGAAAAAATTGAAAAATAGATCTGCAAGAATGATAACAGGAATTTAGATGCCTAGTGCACAAGTGGGAACTTTTGTGTAGACACATCAACTTATACGTGTAAATTTGATGTTGAATTTCAGGATGATTTTGTAACTGTTAATTCTTCAGGGCAAAAGACTGTTTTGGGTTTTACAGAGCATTCAATAGCCCCTCTGAAGCCACTAGGTTTTCCCTTCCCCAACTGGCAACCTGGGAAGAGATCTCTTTTAGTCAAACTGATGTTTTCTGCTATATCTCTGAGGGGCTTTCAGAACCAGTTCAAGGAAATTCTGCTGTCAGGAGGCAAATTCCTGCAACTGAAACTAGGTAGACTTAGCAGTTATACAAGGAAAGTGAGTCCTTAATTTCAGAGAAAATAAATACCTTTGTCAAGAAACCCAAAGATGTTTTTAAGAAGAGAGGAAAAAAAATACATATAAATAAAGGTGAAGAGATTAATAGAGCTTAAAGGTTGTTTTCTTCCAGACTTAAATATAGAGTGCTAGCCAGCTCTTCTCATGATTGATTATAGAAAATGTTATTACAGGTAGAGGTGAAAGATATGTACAGCACAGGGTTTTTTTTGTTTGTTTGGTTTTTTTTTTTTGTTTTGTTTTTTGTTTTTTTTTTCTTTTTATTCTTTGATAATTCATTTGGTTGGTTGCTTTTGTTTAATTTATCTCCCAAATAAACTCAAAGAAATATCTGATTGAATGAAACATGGAGGAAACTTAGCCTCATGGAAACAAAGTTTATGATACTATGCTACATATCTTTGTTTTAGAAAGACTGTCTGTAAACATTTCCTCTATTTTCAAAAAAGTACCATGATTTTTCCAGAGTCCCATCGCTGCAGATTTTGAAAAAGAATTATAGAAATTTTACTTTCTTTCCAAAGAATAGTGGTCCACTAAGATAAAATAATCCACAGATGATAAAATATGTTTATGGTAAACTGAGAATAAGCCATATTCCTTGAGCAAGTGTCAACGTATTTCCTTCTATATGCTATCTTTCCAAGCAAATTCACTTTTGGGGGAATATTTTCTTAATTTCAATTATTTTCACTGTATCAGCAAATATTTTTACCATTTCAAGGACCTGATTTTGGATGAAAATAAGAGCTATATAGTAACACAATCAACACAGGCTTCCTTCTCCCTCCCATTCTGAAATGTCAGTAACATTCAAAATCATTGATTCGATGACACCTAATTTCAGAGAGAAGTAGAGATCTTAATGTTCTTTTGCTAGTTATATGGTATACAAATACCTTGTATGAACAATTGTTCCAATTTGAATTAACACAAATCAGAAATTCTACTTTGGTATCCATAAACATGAGCAGGACAACTAAATATTGCAAATCGATTTTGGTGTAAAACTGTTAACATTTTATTACTAGTGAGTACTACTTAATAATAATAATAATAATAAAAACCCTGCAGCTCAACTCTCAGAGCTGAAGTAGAGCTGGCAGTAGACAAAGGGTATAAATAGATTTTTGTAGTTTGAGAATGTTTGATATGAAATTTTCTGGAAAAGGCAGTAAAAACAGTATACCTTTAAATAATTTGTGAGTCAAAAAAAACAACAATGGGAAAAATGTCCTATAGGCAATACTGCTTGTAAATTAGTTCTGTGGAAACTATTGATAAATAAAATTAGTAGAGTTCAGAATAAAAATAATAAAACTGACAGTGAGTTTTTTCTCACTGAACTTGCCAGTTGGAGGGAAAGATTTGCTAGTAGGCCATCTATAATAAAGAGAATATAGAGGTAACCATTAATGAGAATAAATGTATTGGGAGCTTTATAGAGGTCATAAATGCTGATAGTTAATCTGCAGTTCTCCTTAACAGCAGGGGAAAAGGGATTCAGATCGATGGGGAAAAAGGGCTTGAAAATGTGGTACTCTGTTCCTTGATTTAAGTTCTCACATCACTAGACTTCAGAAAAGAAAATTGACACAACATATAACAAAAAATACAATCTCAGGAGGTCAAACATTTATCCTTTACAATGATCAGATAGCATGGGTAAGAAATTTTCAACAATAAAATTAAATATGGAGCTATTGAAAAATCAAATAAGGCCTTAGAGTTTGATAGTGACCTTATTTCTTTTATAATAACTTTTGGAAGCCACTCTGTGATTAAATCTGATAAATGATTTTTGCGCATTACAAAATTTCAGCGTCCACATGAAAAGCCCAAATGAACAATAGTAGAGGCAGAGATACAGTTTTTATAGTGTGTGCTAATCTCATGCACAATATAACGAATCTAAATCCTTCTACGATAAAGCTATCAAAAGACCAGAGTCTTTTTCTTCTTTGTCACACGTTATGGAATGTCAGGACTTTGAAGAATTAAACAAGCATGAAGCAAAAAGTTAAATAATATAACCATCTGGATTTCAAAAACAGTTTTGAGTTTTTCCTTAGTTAGATCAATCAAGAGAAGAAAATAAGAAAACTTAAAGTTATAAATGCAACTGTAGGTTTGGAGACTCTGGTTATTATAAATAAAGGATATAATTGTTAAATAATTGTAGTAACATGATTTTCAAAATCTGTTTATTTCCAAAAGTATTGCTCCATTTCTCACTTGTTCTGTTCAGAAATATTCTCCCCTTCAAGAAAGTGAAGTGAGTTTAAATTGTGTTAATTATGTATTTGTATGTATGAATATAATTGTACACATAAATATATCTATGTAAATCTACTAAATTTTTGCATTACATTATAATAATTTAGACCTTACAAATAGTATATTTAAGTATTAGCCATTTTTCCAATGAGTCCATTAAATTTTTCATTTTAATACATATTTATTGTACTGAGTTTACCCTGTAAAACACACTTTGAGATTTTTTATGGTACATAAGCATAGGGGGTTTTTATATTTCATTGTAAATTCCATACTATCAGGGAAAGGTCGTCTTTCTTGATACTAAAATAAAACTATATTCCCTATGTCACATTCAATAGGACATAAGGTACACCAAAATGCCACACTGGTTTTAATACCAGTATTTCCTGCTTTTCAGCCCTAAGTAAAAAGAAAAAAGGAAAAATCAAAAGAAGAGAAAAATAAAAAAAAAAAAAAAGGCAGAAAATGTAAAGAAATACTCAAGAGAATAATGAAAAAAGAGAAAATCAGATAAAATAAAAAGGGAAATAAAGACTAAGAAAGAAAGAAACAAAAATAATATATCTGCATCACAAGCAGAAAAAAATTGTTTTCAACTGGCTTATATTGATGATGCCTCAGTATGGACATGCAGAGGTTATTTTTGGGGAGAGGATAACTTTTTTAATCTTTCTTTTCTTTAGCTTCATTTGTTTAAATAGTGCAGTAATTCTCAAAATCTTGTCTTGCCTTAAAAACTCAATATCTCTATACTGGGTTTATTTAAGTATTTTTAAGTTTCTAGATATTACCACTAATCCACCTGTGGATATGGAAAATAACATTCTATTGATTAGTTAACAAAGTCTATATAAAATATTACTGGTTGGCCTCTAACTGTCCCAGTATTTTCATGGTAGGTAACTCATTAATGACTCTTTTCAGTTGTATTATTAAGTATATTAATCAGTTGTAATGGCTTTGTTGCATTCCAGAATTTTTTTCAAATGTAAGTCATTATAGTTCTATATTTAATTTTGGACATTGACTTCTGTGCCACCTAACTCACCATTCAGATTGTGATCAGGTCACATACAGACAATGAATACACAAACAAACAAATAAATAAATTGCCCTTGAAATGAGAAAAGTTCAGGGGATTCCTACTTTTCTGGTCCTGGTCACCTTTTAATCATTTGAACCACTCAAACTAAAAGAATTCACAAAGACCATTCAAGAACTGAGAGGATCTAAAAATGAGCAAAGACACATTTACAAAGTCTTGAATGAATAACAACAGCATGTAGTTTTTAAAAACCTATGGCATATGCTAGCATTATAGATCAAGGTGCTGGGACTTAAGAAATTCGGTCTTCCCATTTTGCAGACATAGGAAACCAGAAATGATGATGACCTCTGACCAATTAAAACAAGAGGCTGTTCCAGCCAAAGTCATCTCCCTGAAGCTTCCTGTGAGAGTCAAAGATCTGACCACAGTACAGAACTCAGAGTATGTTAACACAGATTTGTGCCCCTCTTTGAAATCTAATGCCGTCCTCCAGCTACAGATGTTTTCTCTTACTCCTGGCAGGCTGCACCACCTGGAAATTGGGAGGAAACAACTATGGCAGTCAAATAAAACTGCCATTAAAAAGCATGGCACAAGTCAGGATGAATGGTCCAGCTACCATCAGGTGTTCAGTACTGCAATATTTCTGTGGGGCAAAGTAGGTATTTGTAACACAATAATAGATGCTGAAACACTGTCTGTAAGATGCTTAGAAGAATAAATCAATCAATATTTTAATACTATTGCTGTTATTATTATTTCTTCTGAAGAAGGAAGCTATAGAAAAGTATAATTAAGAAGTTCTTGCCAGAAACTTGAAACTGGCTGTCACAGTATGCCTATGCATCCCTGATATCATGCAGTTGACTGGTGGATTAGATTTGGATCCTGTGCAGTTCATCTGAATTCCATTTTTGCTTTTAGTCTGTGACACCACTTGGAAACTGCTTTCATAGGCCTCAGATCTCAGAAAACAGAAATCTGGCATTAAGATTCTGGGGGGGTTTCAACTAAAAAATCAAAGTGTTTAGTTTTCCCATCAAGTCAAAAACCATTAGTAGTTTTTCTTCCTTACTGTGTTATCTGTTTCTATATTTACAGCCCTGTACAATCTGCTGAACAAGAGAATATGTTGCAACAAATCTCATCTGTAAATATGCCTTTTTCTTAGAGCTTTTTGGGACATTTTCGTTGCTGACACAATTTTAGCTGACTTTCCCTGCATTCTTCCTCCTTCATGTAAATATTATGATAAATGAATATAAATAAAAATTAAAATCTCCTCTTATACCTTATTATGTTGTTAGCAGTGACAAACATCAATTTTCTTAGAACATTCACCATGCTTCTTTTTAGAAGCATACCTAGAAGATTTTCTGAAGTGGGATGGCTTCCTTTACTCTCATGGAAACTTAGGAGTTTTATATCTTCTTATAGCTGTTTAACTGACTTCTTTTCTGAGTGTTTGGTTCTAAAATAGCTTTTATATATAGAAGTGCAACATTAACAGTATTTATACAGGTACTAGTAAAGTTTTATACCTTATTTTGCATGTAGCTTATAATAATGTCTGGTATCAAAGCAAATGCTAATGACTTTCTGCTCAGCAGGAACTGAATGAGGCCAGGGTCTGTCAGGTTCCTTTGCTCTGAGAAATTCCTGTATAATCCACTACACAGCATATCTTCTTCTGATAATTGCTCACTGCATGGCCAAAAGCAACCAAGTATCCATTCTCAGTGACTAAACAGTGGCACTAGTAACACAGCAAGACATTTTCAGGTGGTGAAAATTCCTGGCAAAAAATAGTGTTTATGGTGCAGCAGAATAGCCAGGTATTTAAAATAGAGGAAAGCATATTTGTCACTTCTTCATTCTTGATATCTTTTGTCGAGTCAAAACCAGAATTACTGACATTGACAAGTGAGTAATGATGACATATCGAAACTCTGATGGCCAGGGAAAAAATAAATAAAAAAAAAACAAACAAAACCAACAAACCAAACAAAAAACCTAACAGAAACAAACACAAACAAAACAACCAAAGGGGCAGGAAACTGGAAGCTTTGAATTTTTTCTTGGAAGTTCTAAGGGTTTGTTTTTTCTTACACTACCGGCGCTAGAGATAAAACTAGACTGCTGGTCTTTCTCTGAACCTTAAATGTCACTTGTAGGTAGAATTTGTCTGGAAAATAAACCGGGGTAAAAAAAAAAAAAAATCTAAAAAGTAAACAAAATCCCTGTGAATCCCCTATCCCTGTCTGTCTTCTAACTATCAAACAGAAGACTAATTCTGTAAGTGCAAACAGTAGCTAACTTTGCATTCAGTATGCTCTTATCTCCTCATCCCACACTGAGCTCAAAGTCATCAATTTTATCTCTGCATCTTTATATGAAACAATTTCAAACATTTTCCCTATTTTGCATAGGCAATGCGGATGACAATGATTTTAAATCACCTCCAGAAACCCAAAACTGAATACATAAAATCTCTGAGTAAACATGTGCCAAACTCTAGACAAAGCTCTTCTGTGTGGGATGTGTGTGACCAAGCCTTGAAAATCATCCATTTTTCACCTCTGTGTTTTGATGTTGCATATTATGTGATAAATGAATTTAAAGTCTAAACTTTTAATTAGGATTTTCATATATGTACAGGAAATTGTAAATCAGTTTCAAAATCAGAATAACTACATGTCTGGATCTTAATTTTTCAAGTTTTCAGTCAATTTCTGCTGAAGAACTAAATTTAAAAGGCCTTATTTTTTTTTATTTTTTTTTTTTTTGTCACACTGTTTGTCCCCCTGACTTTGCAACAGTAGCAAAAGAAATTTTGTTAAGTCTATAAAATAAATTTTTAGATAAAGATTAATATATAGCTTGAGTCTTAAAACCAAAGCCTGCTTTTACATTGCATTATTCTTCTCCAGTGTTTTTTAGTGTGCTGCATAGAGAGCTGCTGGTATGATTTGTATTTATTCTGGGCATGTAGTCCCACTTGAAAGAGTGCCCATGAGGGCATGTAAGCCATGTAGAGGGCAAAGATTAAATGTCATAAATCCTGCAGAGTTCAAAACCAAGGATCTTCATGTGTTTCTTCCGGTGTCTAGTCTCATGCTGATTCAGAAATCTATGAAAAATCAATCTTAAAACTTTTCATAGTTACCTTTATATTGACATGTCTTTATTTTTCAATTCCTTTACATTTACATTAATTCTTATCCTATTTATAATGACCATAAAGTTCAAGACGTTTACATCTGCATTTATATTTAATGGAAGTAAAATATTAGTTTTTCATCCTCAAAGAAAATGATTTTTCTTTTTTTTTCTTATATTTCTGTATCTTGTTTAATCATACTGAACCACCTAAGGTCTATCATACTCCTTACAAATCTCTGAATAAGATAACTGAAGTGTTACAAAAAACATCTCTGTAATTTCACTATTGGCTACATCTCTCATCTTAGGGTTTTATTACAAAGGTCAGTACTGAATAAATAACTTGTAGAAATAAGATATTTAATAGAAGTGCACATAACTGCAGCAGCTCAGTGAAATCTAAGACTATAGAAAATACAAGAGACAGCAATGATATTTTGAAGGACAGACAAGGAAGTTGTTTTTAGTGCTACACTTGTAAGTCTAATATAGTTCCTTTTTTCTCAAATGTCAGTGTCTAACCTATGCTAATAAGAAAGTTCTTTTGTAAGGATACATCTGAATCTTAACAGAAAATTAGATATGAAAAATAAATGGATGCTGTGATATGCAAACACCATATATTGCTAGATATATGGCTTCACAAAGCAAAGATAAGTATTTTCTGAATTTCAGATTGAGAGAAAGCTGACATTTCCATTTCCCAGTCAAAAACCTCAGGAGATCATAGCTGATTTTGATGATTTGTGGATTGTTCAGACAGAGAGTAGTGAAGTAAAACATTTGCTTGTGTCTATATCTCATTCTCCATGGACACTACCTTTTGATATTTTTGCACTATGACAGAGATATGAAATACATAGTTAATATTTTGAAATGTCATAAGAAAATATTAATTTTTTTATTACTAAAAATCCTAAATGAAGAATGAGGGAACTTTGGTGACTCCCAAGAAAAAGAAAATGTGAAAATACACATTTCCAACTGAAACAAAGTTTCTATTTCTAAAAAAATAGAAATAGAAATTTACTATTTTTAAAAAAAGTAAAAGATTGATTGCGTGAAACTAAAATTTAAATTTTAGGGATATAAACTGTGTGTCCACATGTATATACAAATATATAAATGGACATCAATTTTTGGATGACAGATTAGTTGTCCTTTATACAAGATTAAAAAAAAAGTTAGAAAAAAAACAAACTGAAAATTGAGAGTAGTACACATGAAATACATTCTGTAAACAATAAAGCTAATTGAGTACTGTAGACACCAGGCACAGTGGCCTGAGCTGCAATTTAATATTTCTTCTGGCAATTTTAATCTTAGTTATGATATCAACTTCCATCTATAAATAACTCCTCTTAACTGTATATAAATATTATTTAACTCAAAAAACATGCAAATACAGACAGATACAAGCTATACGCTGGGATGCATTGCAACTCTTGTGAAATTGGGCCATCTCTGGGGTAATTGCAACGGCTGCTTTTTGGCACACAACAGTTTTGGGAGAAGAAGAGCAGTGAACATTACTGGCTCCTCACTAAGAAGCTCCCTATCAGGCCTGCAGCTCAGTGACATTTTCAGAGTTGAGGGGACAGCTCACCACCTTGGTACCAGGAGCCCTCTACACAAACAGTGCTCACTTAGTAGTTACAGACTTCTGATCCATTTTTATGATCTTATAAGAGCGATTGTAATCCAAGTCAGCTTTTGTGATAACACTTGGCACAGCTGGTTGCGAGGCATAGGATTGTGAGGGTTGCTCATCCTCATCCAGATAATGGAGCAATACGAATTGCAAATCAGCTGTTCAGTGACTAGGAAGGGCTGCTTTTATGACTGGGAGCAGCTTTCCGGTACCTAAATGGGATCAACAAGAGAGACGGAGAGGGACTTTTTACAAGACCATGTAGTGACAGGACAAGAGAGAATGACTAAACTGAAAGAGAGTAGGTTTAAATCAGATATTATTTTTGCTGCAAGGATGATGAGGCACTGGAATGGGTTGCCCAGAGAAGCTGTGGATGCCCCATCCTTGAAAGAATTCAAGGCCAGATTGGATGAGGTCCTGAGCAACCTGATGTAGTGGAAGGTCTACCTACCCACAGCATCATGAATGGAACTAGATAACCTTTAAGGTCCCTTCCAACTTAAACCATTCTGAGATTCTAGAATTCTAGGAATACTCTGGATTGAGAATGTTGTGCTATATTAAATCCTGTGTTAAAACAAAGTGTTGTAAATACATGATTAAAAGATAGTGGGGGGGGAAATGGCACTGTAATTGAAAAATAATCAGGTACAGCTTGTTATATCTGAACTGTTATTCTGAAACATTTGCAGGATCCACTTAAGAAAATTTTATAAGCATATATTTTACAGGAAAATTAGAATACTTAAAATCTTTTCAAGGAGTAAAAATCTTCAAAACATCTACTAATTTATTCTGTTACATAGTGAATGTCTAGAAAACATGTATGTAAATGTGTTTATCAGTGTTAACTTTTATATTTGAAAATAATATGCATTGTGCAAAATATTTACAACAGAACACCTTAAATTGCAATCCCTACATACATTTCAGCAACAAATGATTATACTTTCCAGAATAATCCTGGTATTGATACCAGGATATCTTGATATCAGGATGTTATTCTTGTATGTTATGATATTAGCTATTAACACTCTACTTGTAATTGATGATAACAGTCATAAGACACTGCTATATTTGATTTATATTATTGGTAAATGAAGATTTAGCCTGAATATCGTGTCCAGTTCTCATAATCTTCTTTTAAATGTAGAGCTCCTTGTTGCTGAACTCCTTATGACAACTGTGTGACTTTAAAAACCTTAAATATTATCATATTAGGTGAGTAAAAGAAGGATGTCACAGACTCAAATTTTGAAGAGAAGAAACACAAAAATTGCTGAAAGGTCTTCAAGAATTTATAATACCATCAATTAACAAGAAAGATCCTTATGAATTAATAACTGTTCACATACAACAAAATAAAGACGAGAAAAAAAGTTCAGAGAATACAAATAGTCAGTGTTTATGTGTAAAATACATCACCACCAGAATATCTAAAAGTTCTGTAGTGAAAACTGAACTTTATAATAAACTATCACATGATCCAGAATAAGCTGTGATTGCTGACTTCTAAATAGTTTCTAGTGAGGAAAAAAATATTTGGAACGGTAGAATTTTTAATATTAAAAAAAACAACCAAACAAAAAAAACCCAAACAAACCTGCAAAACCAAGAATGTTATAAAAACCTATCTCATGAGACTGCTGACACCAAAAAATCAGCACTAGCAAATAAAAAGAAACACACATGAAAAATCTTTCCAAATTTTGCCGATATACACAGACAGATAACATAGGCTTAATTCAACTATTTAGGCCCAGAAAATATGTTTTGGAGTTATTTTCCATAGGTCTATGAAAAAACTGCTGAGAGCTAAATAATAATAAAAAGAATGTTAGGGATGGTTATGAAAAAACTTGTAAAAAGTACCACTATATTACTTACAAATTTATACTGTGCTTGTAGTTGAAAGCCAGATTTACCCAGGCTGACCACCACAAAAGACTTTGCAGTAGAACAAACAGGGTACAGAGAAGGGCAAGACATTATTTAAAGTGTAGTATAGCTGCTGCAGAAAAGTTTTCTTTAGCCTGGAACATAATGACCTGTGAGGATTTCCAAAAGGTGTATAAAACTATAGTTACTTTCTATTTCTCATAACAGAGAAACAAGGGGAAAAGAGAGAATTTTATCAGAGAGTTTTTTTTAAAAAAACAAACAGGGGCTCATTTTTGTTGGTGGTTTTTTGGTGTTTTTTTTTTTGTTTGTTTGTTTGGTTGGTTGGTTGGTTTTTTGTTTTTTTTTTAGTACAAAAAAATCAAACAAATTTTCATGGAAAACAGATTCCAAGACACTAAATATTATTATTCAGAGAGAACTGACAAAGTTCCTAAGTGATCAGTCAAGAAAAGTTGAGATCTCTGGAGTTTCTCTCAGCTTTGTTGTTTTTCTCTAAGATTCTTATGATGCATTATTATGGGAGATAAGGTCTTAGAGTAAATTGTTATTTTTGTGTGCGTGTTCCTACAGTCTTAGCCTTGAGAAGCATTTTTCTGAATTGATAACAATTATCTTGGGGCATAATTATAAATCTTCTTCAAACACTTCTTAACACTTTTTAAACACTTTTTCCTATCTCAATTTGAATGTTAACATTTTTTTTTTTTTTTTTTTAACTAGGAATATCAATATCAACCGTTAGACACGGTTTCAGAGAATTCTGCTTAGTTACAAATTGGAAATCAAATAAGAAAGGGAAGAGTGAGTGCCCAGCATTCCTGGTTACACCCTTCATTCTTTCCTAGACCTGGGTCAACAGCAAAGTCAGTAAAAGTAAGTAAAAGTTATTAAGACTGGATTCTAACACAGAATCACACAGAACAGGTAGGGTTAGAAGGGACCACTGGCGGCCACCTAGTCCAAATTACTTGCTCAAGTGGGGATTATGTTTAAGATCCTTATACATATAATAAGAAATTTATACCTACAAGACTTGCTCAACAGAAGAATCTAGATTTTTTACTCTCCAGGATTGCCAAGAATTTTGTGAGAGCTATGTATGAAATACAATACAACTTTGCATTTTCATGTTGTGTTAAGTTGTCACAAGCACATATATTACAAGAAAGTTACATAACTTCCTGCTGGCTAATGAATGACCATCATAGTCTTTTATGTAACAAATTAAATTTCAATTAGTAAATAGAGTCAAGAGCTGCCATTCAGTATGGTACCTTTTCCTATCCATATAATAAGTTGCATAATAGACAGGATTTCATTAAGGTAATTCTTTTTTATCACAATAGCAAGCAATATAAAATTGGAAATTTTTCGCGGGGGGGGGGGGTTTTTGGGG
>JAWWEE010000085.1:54160370-54205460 GCA_035221455.1 Xenops minutus
GCAAGCCATATAAAAATGGTAATTTTTACACTCCCCCCCCCCCCCATTACAAAGCTAAGGTGATCAACAAGCTTTGTATTACAGCTTTGCAGAATTTGTGGCACATTACAGGAAATAATCTAAATTTTGATTTGATGGCACTACCACACAGAGGAGAAAAATATTAACGTCTTTTTCGTGGTCCATCTCTAGACATGATAAAAGGTGACATGAAAGCAAGAATTAGATATGAGCACATTGAAAAATCACCATTACTATCTCACATTTTTCATGCAGAGGAAGCACTTTTCTGTACTCTGCCTTGACACCTTTATTCCCTCTTACGGGCATATATCCTCAAAGCCACCAGTTGCACATCAATTCATTATAGTTTTTACCTGTGGTGTTTTTTCTGCACATCACTTTTTAAATTACAGTAAGTCCTAGACTAAACATACAGTGATGACATCCAGTGCCAAAAAGCACAAAGATGCATTCAAAAATGAACATCCTTTCCTTACAAACATTGGAAGATCACAGTGACTTGAAGACTGATAAGGATCAAAACATTTGGAATTTAAAATATAAACTAAAAAATATAAAAATTGGCATAAAATATTGCTGTGTTGTAGAATAATATTTGTGGGATTTTTTAAATCACTTGATGCCCTAAGATCCTTAAGATTTTTTATATATTTGTAGATTTTAATATAGCTGTATAGTTTCTCAAACTTAAGGTAGCAGCTGACAGTTTCTAAATCCCTCTCTCACAGTTTGTGCCACATTCTTTAAATTCTCTTTAATGTTATTTTCAAGGAAGAGATTTTAGCAAGGACATCTTATTTGGGACACATACATAGAAGGACATACTAAGATAAAATTTTAGTCAAAGCAGAAGGCCCAGAAACCTTGGAGAAACTCCAAAGAAGGCATGCTGTTATAGTTTCAATACTCTGTTGGAATTTCTTCCAAAAAGCTTGGAGCCAACACATTAGTGTCAGTGAAGATGGGTAACAAAGGGCATAATGAATATGCATATCCTGATGTTAATTGCTTTAGCCAGAGCCTTTTGTTCTGATCTCTCCCCAGGCTGAGAGGGGGAGGGAAGACGGGCTCCGGTGGGGGAAGGGGCCAGGGTGTCTGCGCTTTTCTGTGAAGGTCAGGAGCGCAGCTCTTGGCCAAGTGAGCAAGGACGCGGGACACCCACACTGGTCCCAGCATCACTGGATAGCCTGCACTGTGGTTTTCCCCTCCCTAACTAGACTGTTTTCATCTGTGGGTGATCGTGGTCACCACAAAAGCTGCTGTGAGTAAAAGAGGAGGGAGAGCATGCCTGTTTCCTGCCCCTGCAGAGGCGGGATTCCTGCTGCTTTCTTTCTTTCTACATCGACTTCTCACAGGAGCTGACCTGGGGACTGTGCCTGCCATCTCGTCTGTGAGAGAGCCCAGCCGACTGGGAGTGACATCGCTACCTGCTGTCCGTAAATATAACTGCAACCCCTGAGAGACAAGCCAGTGGCTGAGGTGCAACATCGCCACCTGCTGTCCATAGATATAATTGAATTCCCCCCTTTTTTGGGGGGTAGCCAAAAGACTTTTTAACCATTTGCCTTGTCCTTTTTTTTTTTTTTTTTTGGGGGGGGGGATGTTATTACAAACTGTTGTTGTTTAGTTTTTTCCATATATATATATATATAGTTATCCTTTTTATTTACATATATATTTCTAATTAAAATTCTGTTTTCTAAATTTAAAGGAGAGGGATTATTTCTTGGCCAACATAGATATCTTAGTTCTCCCCTTGAACTAAGACAGAAGTATTTACAAGAGCTTCAGGGACTGGTGTTAGAATTTTAAGTGGTTTTGTTAGACTTGATGGAGCAATCTGAAATCAATGAGATGGAATTTAATACAGGTGATTGCAACATGCTACCTACTGGAAGAAGAAAGCTAATGCATAAGTATGAGCATTGAGATAATTAAAGAAAAGAAGACTGGGGCTGCAGTGACGAAAAACTGAGTGCAGCTTACACGGTGACAAAACAAATCTGATGCCTGGCAAAGTTAAGAGGTACAAAGAACAAGGATTATTAATTATAATCTGGATTTGCAGGACTTTTGCTACCTTTTCATGCTATAATTTTGAGAAAAATAAGAAGATTACAGAGGACAGAAACAAGACAGATAAGAGGTTCAGCAACTTGTGAACAAATAATAAAGTATTGTAATTTTAATTTAGAAAGCTTGGTGAAAGAAGCAACATAATAATAGTAGTCTAAGACTTTAAAAAAATCCCCAATAAAATAGAAAGAAAAATAAATTATTAACCTCAGATGGAACATTTTCATCCTATATATCCACAGCTTTTTTACATTACTTCTTCATGGAACAGTGGGCATCTCTAAGTCCTAAAGAAAATATAGCAAGGCTAGAATTCAACACTTTTAACTTCAGTCTCTGAAAGCCTAGGCATTCCTCTAATTCAGATGCTTTGGTTCCTCCTATAGTCAAAGTAAAGGCACCGGACCTGGCAGACAGCAATTCGTTCCACAGTATAATGACTTGAAAGTGAATTTCCTCTCCCAGATTCTTATTTCTCTTATTTGATTATAAACAGAGCCTTGGTGGCAGGCTTAGACTAAAATCTAATTAAATTGAAGATTCTATTATAATGAAGGGCATACTATATCGCTTAGTCATTGAAATTTACATTGATCTGAAGGGTCAAAGACAAATGAACATTGATTATTACGTAACATGGATAGAAAGTAAACAGGCCTTTAAGAGTTTGAAGGTGCTAGATATGAGGAGAAAAAAATTAACTTTGGACAAGATACTTAAAAAGAGATCAAAACACATAAACAAACAAAAAAAAAATCCAGCAGTGACCTGAGTAATTACCAACAGAAATACTTACTGATAAGCAACAAAACTTCCCTAAAGTAGGAATTTACTGAACATAAAGTAAATGTTTTATGATTTCTGTACGATCAAGAAAATAAGCAGTTTTTAAAATAGCACAATGAATAGGTCTTGTGACCTAAATGTTAAAGGCTGTTAAAGAAGACCTAAAGAGGATATGGCTATCTCAACAGCTTTAATTAAATAAAATTTTAAAATAAGTAATTTAAAAATAAATATGCCTAGGTAAATGAATGCATTTTGCATTCCTGATGATACAGGTAGAAATTACCTATGATGTGTTTTTGCTGGTTGTTAGAAGACATTGTACAGAAGACACAGAGAAACATGATTTTCATAAAAGAAACATGAATCCACTTTCACTGTTTCTTCTTGAACCATGCACCCTGCACCAAAACTCCACAGAACTGCCATTACAGGTGTAAATGCTTCTGAAAATCACTTTCACTAGACTTACTCAAAGCACTCTCAAACCTTGATGCTTACTTATGGCAGTGATTTTCTTCTAATTCTGTCAACAGAAAAATAATTACAACTTCCTCCCTATAGTGCTCTCTTTTCCCCTTTCTGTCTTTGCTGCAGTGGGGCAGAGTTGAGAAATGGAGGCACAAAAGGCAAAGATCGTGATTTGAGATAAGAACGATTTACTGGAAAGAGCAATGAGATGAGAAAATGAATGGTAACAGGAACAATACTAACAGACAGAGGGTATAAGAAAAGAAACAAGTCACATAGGAAAAAAACAAAGCAGAGAATAGACAATACCAGTTGGATCCCTCCACCATGGTTTCTCCCTGGAAGAGAGAGTCTCTTCCCCAGACCCCCCACCCCCCGCCTTGCAATGACTGAGGTGGTATAGAATAACCTCAATGTCCTGGCCATGCCACCTCCCACCTACTGCAAAAAATTAACCCTGTCCTGGCCAGAACCGGGACATTCTGACACTCAAGTTTAAGATAATCCTTGGTGTTACAAATAAAATGTAAGGCATGGAACAAAACTGTATTCAATGATACACAGTTTCAGAATTGAATTTAGCAAATCACCTATTTCTTTCATTTGAGATACTTCATTAATCTAGGTGAAACAACTTGTCACTTTTCAGATAAAAAAATTGAATTTCCAAAAGCTAAACTACAAGTGTGTATCAGACTTGATGAAGTGTATTAGCAATGACTTAACATAGCAAGACATTCTTTGGTTAATACTAGTGAATGATATGATTAATAAATTAGTAGAATGACAATGTTTTATATCATTATTAAGTTCTCTATTAAAAGCTAGCTGTAGATTTGATACAACTCCTATTGCATTGAAGCAGGAACAGTTTTCATCTTGTAGCAATTACTTTGTTTTACTTTACTCCATGACCTATTTAGAGGAAACTCTAAATGGCCTGTATGTTAATATTTAAATAAACAGAAAAAAATTGTAATCAAATATGTTTTCTATAAAATAGTGGAAACATTCAGAATGTCCTTTATCAGGTATCATATTCACATTTTTTTCCAGATAAAAGAAGATATTTTTGCAAGAGTGTCTTCAGTGCCTGATGTATCTTCTTTACCCTGTACTCTTCTATGCTATCCTGTCATATATTTTCTGTTCCAACCCTCCCAGAGGTTTACTGTCTCAAAAGGAAAAATAATTTTAAGAAAGAAAGAATTATCATACTGAACTTTTGCAGAAAATATTTTAACGTGTGCAGAAGTGTGTGGAATGTGCAAAGAAATCTCACTAAAGTGTTCTGCCTTTACCTACTATTATCAGATGTGTGAAGCATCTACCTAATGCAACAGAGAGATGGCAGTTTATGCATTAAATGGTATTATTGAATATCACTTGCCTCTACTGACACATCCTCAATACTCTCTATAAAATAGAGTATCCTTCCTAGAGGATAGAGAACAGAGAACAGAGAACAAAGAAGACTTTAATGACCTGACATCCAGGTACCTAGGAATTCATCCAAAATTAATCTGCTGTTCCTGTAAAAGCTATTTGTTCAAGGGCTGCTTGGCACCACTTACAATAGCTCTACAAATGTGCTACTGCAACACCTGCATTAACAGTTTAAATATTAACCAACTCCTATTTGCCTTTGTTGTCTCCTTCATCACAGTGGAAACAAAGCAGCATGTGGTGTGTGTGTGTACATGTGTGTGCTAAAGTTCAATCTACACCTCAGGAAATGAAAAAAGCATTCAGCTTCACAAAACAGGTAGAAGCACGGCAGGGATTTGTAGAGGATAAGACTAGTTACCTTGGAAACAGGTTTGAATTCTTTCATCAAACAACAAGATGCTCAGTGTTGACCTATTTCCAGCTGCTGTGTATGGATTTAAGGTGGAACTACATGTAAAGTTTATAGAAAAAGGTCTTCCCATCAACACTGAGTATTTGTTTACTTTTTAAAGGCATTACTGTTTTTCCTCTACACTTTCAACCTTTTAAATGAGACAGATAATTGGGAACAGAAAAACAAAACTGAAGAATATCATAATTTCTGCAACAAGAATTTGTCTCCAAAGTTTTTCAAGTACTTTTGAACACTTAAAAATATTTCAGTTAATATATGAACTATTTTACAATAACTATTTAATTAATATAGATAAAAAATTGTTTATGGAAACAGACACTCCCCATCTTATTACAAAACTTTAAACCTGAGATAGTGTTCCTGAGAAAAATGCAGATACTTAGCATTATTTTGCCTTCTGCCACCTCAGCTCCAAAGGTTTGTTTTATTTTTGTAAGAACTGACATTTTCCATGACATTTTTAAATGAAGCCTACTACAACTGCAGTCAGTTCTGAGAAGACCTTTATTGAGTGCATTAATGGCAGAAGGGTAACTGTAACTAGATCAATCTACCTTTCTCATCATATCCTATTAAACTTCAGGACACGGGAAAGGGAAGGAAGAAAGGATCATTAATGTACCACACACAAATAAAGATAGAGAGCATGCGTACAGCATCATGTGTTACTAATTTAGGGAACCTCCTAGGTAGTCTGGATGTCTAAATCACAGAGGGCAATGCAGCATCACACAGAGACATGACATCAAATCCCAGAAGCAGTCAGGTTGCCTGCCTGTTGTATATACCAACCATCATCTGGTCTGAACTATTTTGGGTGTATTTATCTCTATTCCTTGGCATCATGGAAAGCCCAAGCTTTCCAAGTAAGGGAACTAGCAGACAGAAAGGAAAGCAAAAAAATTCACCAACTGAAATTCAACTGAACCTGATGACAGAAGAAAATAATTGCAAACTGTATGAAGTGATATGGTACAAGTAGGATTGGACTGCATTTCTAACATACAGTTACTTCACATCACCATAACTAATGATAACATCTTTAGAGTCATTCTTAGTTCAATGCATACATCATATTTTCTAAAGCCATACATCATTTAGTAATTTCCAAGGAGAACAGGTGGTGGTTTTTTTTTTTTTTTTTTTGTGTAGTAGGGTAAAGGTCTGAAAACATTTAAAACACCAAAAAAGGTGTAAAGATAACTCAGAACCTCAACATATGAAAACAAAACAAAATGGAGCTTGGCAAGCCACACAGTCCCTTTTACCTCAAAGTGTTTTAAGTTTTAAGAGAGAACAAAATATTTACTTCCATCTGATACTTCATTCCCCTTTCTACCTCCACCCTCCCCCCCGTTCCCTCACCTCCCATCCCATCTTCATATTTTATTTCGGTAATAATATTCTTTTGGAGATAAAAATAAGATTCTTAGACTGTCAGGTTTTTTTGTTTTACTTTTTGGGTTTTTTTTCCAGTTTGGCCACAGAATCAGGACTTGCCCAGCCCAAGGATGTGTCCAGCTGCCGACCTGATAAGATACGCTCCCTACCTGTATAGAGGGGCCAACTTGTCTTTCAAACACTGGGCATGCATGTGGTAGAGCATAGCTTAAAATTATTATCAGAGAATTTATTTCTAGATCCTTCTTTGGTGTATACTGGGTTCAGACCAGGTAATGATTGATGGTTTTGCAACAGAGTTTAAAAATCCATCATAAAAATCATTCATATGGACAAATTGTCAACAATTAGGCTATAATCTCTTTGCAGTTCATAATGTTTCCAGAGTTCAATTGCCTGCTTTTCCTCTTACGTATTGACATACAAGTATAAGCAATATATTTTACAACACTCATTTTCATATCCTTCCACTATTCTAATTAAATCTGTCCAGTTGAAGATTAACATCTTATTTCCTAGGACATCTGTCAGTGGTGTATCATCACAGACAACATTTTACATAAAACAGAAATATTTTTTAATTTAATATGTTCACATTTGTGAGCCCATTCTTCTCTAGATATTTTTCTTTTTCTTTTTCTTTTTCTTTTTCTTTTTCTTTTTTTTTTTTTTTTTACAGATCAGCATCATCAAAAATCAGGTTGAAATATATGAGAGAAAAGTGACACTGGACAGGCTGCACATCAACAACAAAGTTGCTTAAGCTGAAGAGATGAGACCCAATTCTTAATTATGGATATTGAAAAATGGTTTTCTACTGGTAATCCTCCAAGTACTCCTTTAACAGTCATACATGTATGAAAATAACAACAAAGTACTCTTAATGCATTCTTTGAGATACCTAAACCACCCATTTGCAATAACGATGTATAACCAAAATACTATACAATATTAATACTGATCTACAAGCCATCTTTTTATTAAGACTTGAAGTCTTAAACTTTTTGAAGGAATACAGTGGGCATGTCCTTTTGATCACCATGAGAAGCACCATGCTGGCTGAAGTTTTTTTGGATGCTTTAAAACCCAATGTCTCTATCTTCTTTAATGTGTTAAAAACACCAAATTTTGGATGTGCTTTGCTCAACAGAGCAAATGTGCTGTTTGTTATGTTTCTAGTTTATAAAACATTTCCCACCTGATCACTTAGTTACAGATACATGAGTACATATTATTATGGTTAAATAAATGGATATTCATTGCTGCTGTAATGAATTAATACACAGAGCAAAGCAATAAAAGTCTGGAGGAACAAATAAGCTCAGCTCCACGGTATCTTGTTTTCCTTTTTCATCTCCACAGTTTTATATATATCATGAGGCATACATTTTGAAATATTTTTTTTTTCTGTGAACATTACATTTTGCCTTAGAATTTGTCTGGAATTTGTCTAAAACTTGATAGGCTTATATTCTTGGAACCCACCCCAGGGAGGTCTAAAGATCTAATGACAGCATCGAGGATGCCAGTAATCCAGGAAGCTTGGCCAGCCCTGGCACATGCCCTGGATGAGCAGAAAAATTCTTGCAGCTTCTTAATAAAACTTTCTCCTATTTTAAATTGCCCCTAGTCAGCAGGCTGAGCAACACTGCCCTTTCCTTTCACGGTGAACTAACACCATGCGCTGTTTGTCATCCATCAGTGGGGACAGGGAGTTTCTCAGAATGAAAAATGGCTGGAATGAGAACAGACAATGCAGCTGATCTGATGAAAACCCACCAGAACCACTTTATTTCTTGGTTCTCTATCTTCAAAATGTTATTATCATTCTTTCCTATCCTTCTTAAGCATGGTTCTCACTATTCACCCTCTTAACACACCTCTCGCTTCTGCTTGTCCCCACCCTCAACCCCCCCATTCTTTTCACCATTTAATTTAGGCCTTTTATTTTGCACTCATACTTTTTTCTTTTTTACAATATAGTCATCTTCCCAAAAGCCAAATCCCAAACAAACAATCCACATTCACCAAATAGTCTGATTTACATCTTTATGTGAGCAGACATCAAGCAGAAAAACAAAATAATTAGCCACATGGTAAAACAGCAAAGATTAGATCTCATTTTCTTCACGTCTTTTGCTTCCACTTGCCCAACTCTTACTACGCCATGGTTTAAATCCTAATCAAAATGGGAAGACCTTTCCAGCAGACTTCATTGCTAAGGCTCAGAAGCAAATGATGTACTTCATGATAAGGTATGTATATATTCTTCATAGAAATTCTCTCTCCATTCCCTTACTTTCTTGAGGGTATTTTTTTATGAATGCAGAATTTTATTAAAAATAATAAATCAGGAAATGATAATCAAAATAAATGGTAAAAATGCTGATTATGTGCTTAATATTAAATAAGCAATACTCAAAGCATTTTTCAGACACTTAATTAGGAAGGACTGGCCAATTTAATCCTTCATGGTCTTAGTTATAGTTGAAAATAAAAAAGCAAAAGACATTTAAGAATTGTTTTTTTAAGACTGGAGGACTTCAGGTCTCTCTACAACAGGTTCTTATGTGTATGGAACTGGCCATGGTTGTTAAAGGGAAAAATCAAAAAGGAGAGCATCCAATGCAGTGAATCAATAGTTTTCAATTAAGACTGCCTAGAAAAGTGCCTTCAGCATAAACAAAAAGCTCCAAAAAGCAATATAATAAAAATGAAAGTAATGAAATCTGTATTGACTGATTGGCCTAATAATGCTTAAAAGTGAATCCAAACTTGTGTTTCTGAGCACTTTGCTTCCTAGGAATCTCATGTGGAATGTATTGAGTTTGCTTTTCTGTTCAAATCTTACTACATAAGAAAGGCATGCTGCTTTTCTGGGAGTTTTTAATTAATAGTAATATTAAAAAATAAAAGTAATAAATAATAAAAATAATTGTAAAAGCTTAAATATATTCAAGTATCAAAATCAGTTACTTTAGCATACCATTCACCTCTTTATAGATTTAACTGCTAGAAAAAAAAAGAATTCTTTTTCACAAAATTTAAATCAAGACTTTTAGTCCAAGTCAGTCAAAGTCAGGGAGAGTTCAGTGTTGATTGCACTGGAGTACTAACAAGGTGAATAAGCATTGGAAATATAGAAACATATTAGAAGTGTACATACATGATGGAGTAAGACAGGTATTCAAGTATTCCACTAACTAAGAATGAGCCTACATTTTAATTTGCCTTGGCAGATCTTGCAGCTAATAAAGTTTAATTTTTGTCATTTTCTCCAGCATCTTTATTAAAGAAAATGAAATATGGAAACTGATTTAGATTTAATGTATTTTGGTACAACTGCTGCACATCAGAAGACCTTTGCCTTTATGAAAGCAAAAACCACCTACAGGAAATAAAGCTGTGACAGGGACCCATGCAGTCTTTGGGATGTTATGATAACATTTTAATCCAACATGGATATACAGTGCAATTTTGCACTTCAGAATGCTACCCCAGTTCTGCTTGACTGACTGGGCACCAACAGAAGCCAGCAAAGTCTGACCGTGAGTGGAGAATAAGTTGGCTGCATGTGAGGAAGCTTTAGTCTGGAAGCCATAAAAACAAACTTAAACATTCCCTCTGTATAGGATAATGGGTCAGGGGAGTTTGGGAGACAGTGCCCAGCTGTCCTCACTTTGCACACCTCATGGAAATATAAACTGAATTGACCTACTTGCTATTTGACATAAGCCTTTGCTTTCGTCACCTTTCAGTAACTCATGAGAGGAACCATAGTACTTGAAACTCTTTCTTCAGAAAGCAGTGTGGGTTACCATTCATGCTCAGGGAGAAGAGCTTATACAATTACAATGTTCTTATACCTCATACAAGTGGGAATAACTGCACTTTTCCAAGCCATCCCTGCACCTCTGGGATAATACAGTTCTCTGCTGTTTGGAGCTGAGCATGCTTTGAAAGTGCATGCTAGCCATTAGTAATCAGGAAATGATTTTGTGGAGAAAAGACTGCTATTATCAGTTTCAGTTTTGTGGTATGAATATACTAGATAAATACTGAAACACCCTTTTTTGGTCTCTTGCTGCATCGTTTTCAAGACAACCTTGCAGTCAGCAAAGTCAAGTTGAAAAAGTTATTATAAAAAATCAGACTGAAATGCAAAAAATCTGTGTTAGAGACTCTCCAGCAACACACGTGTTCATGAGTGGCCTGTCATACCCCAAGTGAAAACAAAACAATTCCACGACTTGTTTAAATATATTTTACAATTTTCCTTCTACTTTATGAAGTGTTCTCAGCCTGAAGTGTCCTCCCTCTTTCTAGCAAAAGCCTTTTCCCTTCCTCCTTAGTCCCTTCCCATAAAGTCCTTCTCCAGTTAAGTGAGGAGGGGATAAACTTGGAAGTGGATTCTCAAGAATGTGCTGATGTTCTGGACTTGAGAGAAAAACTAAGAACACCAACAAAAACAGAGGATATGGAAGATAGTCAGAGAGTAGCAAGAAATTATTTTTAATGTGATCCAGTAGAGACCAAGGAGGGAAATTATTGTGAGGGGATATATGAATTAAATAAAGATAATAACAGAAATATCCCATAAAGACAAGCTTCCAGCAGCCTTTCTCCAGTGATTTTGTGTGTGTGCCCTCCTGACTCATTCCTGTCACAGTCTGAAGACAGGGGCTCAAGCTGTGAGGGATGATTCCACAGCTCTCATTCAGCTCCCTCTGATTAATGGCACTTTCTGGTTCCCACAGGTCCCTGGGATATTTCTCACAGTACTGTGATTCCCATTCCACGATGAGTGCTGTGGGCCTCAGCAAGAACTTCTGCTCTTCACCTGCTGCAGAAGCTGGCTTGAGGAAAGCTCTGAAAGATGTCTGGTCACATTCCAGACCTTCACTACGAGAATGTATCTACCCTTCAACATAACTACTATTCTGTACAAACATCTTTGCTTCTCCTTGGCTGACATGGAGGACCTATTCCTTTTTTCAGATGCTTCTTTAAAAACTGCCTTCCTCTTCATTTTGGATTTTGCCACCTTCTCCAAAAAGGAGACAGATCCTCAGACCATTCATTCTCTCTCCACTCCCTGTTTGCTGAGTGGATCAGCAGCATTTTGCAGTATCTTAAAGAGAAACAGTTTTGTCACCTCCTTCCCACAGTTCCCTTCTGCCTCCTGGGACATTTCACACAAAGCTGACAGGACAGCACTTGTAAGCTCTGACTGGATTTTCATTGTGTTACTTTATTGGGAAAGAGAGAATATTTTAAGAATAGAAATGGAATTAAGACAAATTAAGGTTAGCTCAAAGCTTGCAGCTTAGACAGTCTCATAAAAGAGCTTGTAACTTATCACAAACTTCTTGAAAATATGAACCCTGGGAGTTCCCTCTGTTGGGAAGGCAAAACTGAACACACCAAAGTAACTTTAAATTTTAAAACCTTAACTTAAATATGAGTAAAAAGATTATTTTTTTGTTTAGCACACTGGATCTGGAAGACTAGTTTACTACAGCAAACACTATGAAAAGACCTTTAAAAGCCTCAGATAAGCCTAGACTTTCCCTCTAGCCATCACACTCATGCTTTTGTTTATATATCCAAGCTGTGACTGCAGTAACTAATGCAGTGAAGAGTTTCCATGGAGACTGAAAAGTCATTTTAAACAACCATGACTTTTGGAATATAAATCTCTCCTAACCAATATGGCATAAGTTTTCAGCTAGAGGCAATATTTTCTAATCATTCTTAGTTACTTACATATTTTTTATAATCTACTCACTCATATATGCACATAGACAACAAAATTCTGGGAAGATTATAAAAAAATAATAAGTGTTTGTATTTAAGATTAACTACCAGTATTGATTTGCCTTGATCTGTGAGGAAATATCTTTAAATTTGCTTAGAAATATAACTTCAACTGCTATGCAAAGGGTTGAGCATTCGCGGTTTAAAAGTTCAGAAAGTATGCAGATTAAAAAGGCTGTACTAATTAAGGAAAGAAGTTAAAATTGCAAATTTCTATTTATGAATCCAAAAATACACAAAAGTGGTACTTAATATTTCTCTCAACTTTTCCTTAGATTGCATATACTATGTCTTTTTTTTTCTTCTAATTGCAGACACAGGTTTCTTGTAGGTGACCTGTCATTGGGTCCTCATAGTGTATTTGCTAATTCTCTCCCAGCAACCAAAACTGAAAGGACTGATACTAAGGTTTGCATTCCCGTCCATTCTGGTTGGTTCATATTTTGTTCTTTTCCTTTCTCACAGAGGCTGTAACATTCAGCTCTGTTATACTGAAAGGACTGATACTAAATATTACATCAAAGGAAGGTTTGCATTCCTGTCTGTTCTGGCTGGTTCATATTTTGTTCGCTCCCTTTCTCCCAGAAGCTGTAACATTCAGTTCTGTTATCTCCTTGCTTGTAGAAAGGGAGATGTAATACACAGGCTCCTCTCACTGACCAGGAAAAGAAACTGCTAGTCTCATTCTTTCTTCAGAATTGTTTTGAAACAGAATTTACTTGGGTTTTTTCTGTATTTTTGTTTGCTTTAGTGCACTTTGCCTCTGCTAATGTACACACATCTCTAAGTGTGAATTTCATGTGTTCAATTAATATGGATTTGCCAGAGAGTTTTTGCCTCCAGGATTAACAGGAAAAACAACCATTTCACATGACAGATGCTAGTTTTCTTGTTTCGTGTATATCTGAAAGGCAAAGTCTGAAAAACGAAACTAGGGATATCATGCAGATATGGAAAAACTGGAGACTTCATGCAGATTTGTGTGCACTGGATAAAGTTAAACCTCTAATTTGTAGTAAAAAATTATTTCTCCTTCTTTCTCCTTATTTCATGATAACTCTATTCATAAATCTACAAAATCCGAAGTGTTTATTTGTCTTTAACACACTGTCACCTGACACTAAGGGAAGAGACAAGTTCTTTTAGGGATTCTTGGCAGAATGATGATGGCACTAAATTGTAGCTACAATTAAATCTTTATTTCCTTAACAGAATTTTATTATTATTATAGTACAGAACAACAAAAAACAATGAAAAAAATGGACTTAAAAAAATTGAAAGCATTCATTATTAAGCATTCACTACAAATGTAGTTTAATGGTCAAAGCCTTACAATATTCTGATGAAAGACAATCTAAAGGTTGTACACTTACGTTGTTCAAACCTAGCTAGCATTAAGTTATGCTTTGAAATACTACTGGGTTACACTGATGTGTCACTTTGCAGCTTGTGTTTCAATATAAGAACACTGATGGCACTTTTCCTGTTTGATCAGAGGGATGAATTTCACTAAAACTTGTACTTACCCATGTACAGCTTATATCTCACATAGCTAATATACTTGCAAAACTGCCTATGCTTGCCACTCAAACCAGGGCATCTTGAAATCAAGTGTAGAAGAAAGGAGGTGAGGGGGGAACAGAGGTGAGGAAGTTCATGAGGGAGAGGGTGTCAGTACCTCAAGATTCTACACTTCTTTGCTGCTGACTCACAGTGTCTTAGTTTTGTCAAACTTTTGAACTAAAATCATCCAGGCTGCATGACTGAAACAGCAGTCCTTAGTGATCCAGAGATACATCCCAAACTACAGAAAGTATCTGCAAAAGTGAAAACCTCAAAGGAACAGCTCCAACAGCAAATATCAAGGTTTGACTTTGGTAATGGGGACCGTGATATTCCATTGATGTTAAGAATAACAGATTCAGAATATTAGAGTGTTGAGAAAAGTAAATAATCTGCAGCTTGAGCTGAGAGTGGAAACTGTTTAGGGACATTACTAAATCACTTATTGGACTCGTGTTGGCTGACAGCTTTTATTTGGGAATATTGAGGGACAGTGTAACTCTGACAACACAGAGTTACAGGGAGATAAAAAGAGTGTATTAGTTACTGTTCAGCCAAAGAAAACTATTATTGCCACAAGATTTTATTACATTTATTACTACAAAAATAAACATTGTGAGCTGACTATAACATGCTAAGTTTTGACTCTTTTACTACTGACTGTGTCTATCTATAAAATAGACAGACTAGCTAAATATTGGACTCAGTCTTTCTTATACCTCCTTCTACATACAGTTATATATTACCATCTGTAAGTTTGTTTATCTTTCTAATAAACTCTAACAGCTCACCTGTCAGAGCTAGCCTGTTAGAGGCATTTTCCAATTTAAGCTTTTAAAAATAGAAGTTATCATAGGAAAAGAACAGACAAAACTGAAAATCTGATTAGCAGTACCTTAGCACAGTCTAATTAATGGATAGCAGTTCAGCACAGCAGCACTTAGAGGTTAATCTGATCACCTGGTTTGCTTTTATTACATTTTAGTGTAATCCTCAGTGACCATATCTGAAGAGCAGGATGCGGTACAGATTGGAAGACACCTCCTTGTTTAAACAAGAGTTCTCTGAATGGCTGAGGACTTATGTTGCCTCATCAGCTGCACAATGAAACTCCACTGTGAAATTTTCAGTTCAACAAACCAAGTTTATGGGGATAGTTATGCCGGACCTCTCTCCTTGTCAGATGTAGGTGGCAGACAGGCCATGATTTGCCAGTTTGGAATGTTTTCCCTGATAAAAGATTTTGGTTGTTTCATATCAGACAGACTGCCACATTTTTATGACTGAGGAAAAAGGAAATGAGTGATGTAGGTTTCCTTATCATGGACCAGCTGTAACAAGAAGAGAAGAAATTGACCTGCAGAACTGCAGGCTTTTTCTGTAGGGGTCGGAGCTGTAGAGGACATGCAGCCATATTCATGATGTAGTTGCCAGTCTGCAGCTGGTGCTCACATGGAGGCAGCAACACGTGATGCTAAGAGCTCATGTCTAGTCATAGCAAGACAGTTAATTTAAGTCACTCACTAGGCCAGTTAGGTCCAGTGGAAGTTGAAAGTGATATAATCTTGCTGGTGAATTTCTGAAGCATATAAGTGAGGCTAGCTTCACTGAGGAGCTGCACTCACCAACCAGCAACTGAGCAGGACTGGGTGTGTGATTGCTGTCAGCAACTTCATGACTGTACTGCCCCATCTCATATTTGCAGGGAAAGAAAGACATGGAGCACCCTGAGAAAATCCTGTACAGACAGTTTATTTCCCTTTCTTATTAGACTTCCCACTGGCAGTACTAATATGGTTTGATGCACCTGAGGACAGTTGAAAGGACACCCCGATACCAGGTGGCTGCTTAGAATCTAAGAAAATATCATATCTGCAAGTTAAAGAGGTTCAAGGGAATGGTGTACGACCTTCAGCAGAAGCCCTTAGCCCCACAACAAAATGAATGAAAGGAGCAGGTGCGAGTAAGAGCCAGAAGGATCAAGAACCATATAAGAAACATTTCTCTTCCAGAAGAGTGTTTCTTTCTACAGTGTAAGAACATAAAGATATGAAAGAGTGAAAAATGCCATGAAAAATTAAAAGCTGTCTTTCTTGATTAACTGCTACAATGCATAAAGTATTTTTTGGAGAGTAAACCTACTGAAAACGTTTTCTGATAAGGTTTGAACTTTTAAGTCAAAGGTGTACTATTTTCAAAACAATTGAATCCCCATTTCAATAAGAATTTGCATAAATTCCCATGCATATTAAAATTCAGTATTTAGTAAAAAAAACCCCAAACACAAAAAGTATCTTCATGAAAGCAATGTTGTTCAAGCTACTATGCTGCTTAATCCTAACATCAAATGTTATCAGGAAAAGCCTTTAGAAAAGCAGCCACGTGGGTTTTTTCACTGAGAGCTATCCTAAAGCCATGTGTTGGCAATGTCAGTGATCAGAGACTTATACATTACTTTCTGTCACATCCAAACTTTTTGAGTCACCAGTACCCTGGCAGCCAAGAGAGCCAACCATGTCCTGGGGAGCATCAGGCAAAGCATCGCCAGTTGGGTGAGAGAGGGGATTGTCCCACTCTGCTCTGCACTGGGGAGGCCTCTCCTTGGATATTGTGGGCAGTTTTGGGAGCCACAGTATAAGAAAGATATTAAGATCCTAGAGAGTGTCCAAAGGAGGGCAACGAAGATGGTGAAGGGCCTCGAGGGGAAGCTGTATGAGGAGCAGCTGAGTGCACTTGGTCTGTTCATCCTGAAGGAGAGAAGACTGAGGGGAGACCTCGTTGCAGTCACAACTTCCTTGTGAGGGGCAGAGGAAAGGCAGACACTGATCTCTTCTCTGTGATGACCAGTGACAATACCCAAGGAAATGTCATGAAAATTACTTGGGGGAAGTTTAGTTTGGATGTTAGAGAAAGGTTCTTCATCCCAAGGGTGGTTGAGAACAGTAATAAGGAGCAAAAATAAAAATTGCAAACAATTTTAGAGTAATTTTGTGCATCACAAAAGTACATTTCCAATAGTCAGCTTTGTAAATTTCATGTAATTACAACCACTAACAATATCTCATATTGTAAAATGCATTTTTGTTTTCTATATTTAAGTCCATGAATAATACTGTTTCCCTTTCCCCATATTCATTGTGGAGAAGACTTAGAAAGAAATGAAAAACTGTATGAAACTGTGATTCTTTTGAAATACTCATCCTTAAATTTCACTCTTTTTTTTTTTTTTCACAGCATATAGTTTGTGAAATACTAGTGTTTCATTCTTTTGTTTTAAATGGGAGAATGAAATTATCCACCAGTATGCAACTTCTTGCTCATGCTTGTCTGAAAACTACAAATATATCAAAAGCAAACCCAAGGAATCTGCTTCAATATGCATTGATACCAAGTGCAAGTTATTATATATATGTGTGAGCATATATATATATATATATATAAAAAAAATAAAAAAATATATATGCATCTGACACCAGCATGATCCATCAGAATATTTTTACAGTTGGCTCTAAGCTGTATTGCTGTGCTGAAGTTGCTCACTGACATTCAGTTTGTGCGTTGATCACCAGTGGACATAATGCAACTTGTGTCCATACAGAGATCCCAAGGACATTTCCAATGGGAAGTGGCATACATGGCATGTGTCTGTGCTCTGTGCAGCAGAACTGAAAGGACTGTGCTGCATGGCACGTCGTATGTTTTGGCAAAGAGAGATGGAGGCTAAATTTGCCTAGAAGCACTTTCTAGATTTGTTCCCTGACATACAGCAAGTAATGGATTTTTCTGCAATGATAGAACTAAGTTCGATATTTAGAGGTAAAAGAAAAAAAGCCTGTCTGTAGTTCAAATGTGTCAAGCATGAATATCAGAGTGAAATTTTAGATCTGGAAGTGAGAAGAAGGTATGAACATATGCCCTTTAGAAATGCAAGTTGCAGTGCTGACATTAATTTAATGGGCTTAGTTTGCTTTGAGGACTTTTTACATTTGCCTGTTAACATGCTAATGTATTTTGCAATTCTATTTTTTCCCCTCAATGGTAGTTCAAAAAATGTTATCATATCTCTCATTACAAGAGAGACAAGACAGAACACATAAAACCTCACTTCCTAGTGCACTATAGAGGTAGCTGCTAATTTTTAATTCAGTTGAGGTGCTAAATGGAAAGAAAAAGACAAAAGTTTGCAGGAATTGAAGGATCTTTTCCACCGCGTTGTCTAGAATAACCACATATTTGGTAAATCCAGTAGCCAAATACCATGTTGAAGTGAATGCTCATAGTTTTCATGCCTTAATTCTCAAGGTTATTTTGAATTGATAGTAGCATAGACACTTTAAAATTCTGTTTTAAAACCATCTCAAATGATACCTTGAATAATTTGATTCAAGACATGTATATCATCAGGAAAAAACCCCCACATTTCTAGTAAAGACTGAAGCCATAATACATAGCTCAGGATCTGCTCTGATCTTCTCTCATGGCTGGTTTTTCAGTTGCGCAGACCCAAGTCCCAATAACTACCTCCCATGTATTATGGGTAGAGATAAAGAATGCACAATCAGTATTTCATTCTGTTGTCTTTAAGGAGAAGTTAAATTAGTTTTCAGGGTGTTCCAACCACATTAGTTGGTACAAAATTCTGCAATAATTTTTGTTGAAATACAGAAGTAAACAGATTATGATAGAGTTCTTAAAATCACAAATTGCATGCTAAGTCTCTGTCACCTTCATAAAATTGACAGTTTATGTATCTTCTGACAACTCGCTCCTTCTCAGACATGATGAGTTTGAGGCAGGAGGAGCAGTTAAAATTGCACCATAGAAAATAGCAAGAGAAAAAGAGGAGAGAGAATTATCTTGCATGGAGGATTCTCTGAATTTCTTATGAAGATGTGTAACCATAATCTTTCTAACAGGTGCATTAAAAAATAATTATCCTATAATTTTTGGCAAACACTTTATTTTTTAAAGGGTGAGAGCAATCAGTGTTTCTTAGCATACTGTCCTCCCTGCTCCCATAAGCCTCAGCTAAAAATGCAGAATTGATTTTATAGACCTTGAGATGTTTACAAAAGATGATCTAGAAACCTCAATAATTCAAAGCCTCTTACACTCTTTCAGCTTGATGTGTTGCTCAAGGAAGTATCTCTGAATCTGAGACTTCAGCAATGTGGAACTCTCAAATTTTAAATTCCTGCAGAGGGAAGCACTCCACAACATTGCCTTTAGCAGTCACCAGGCAGCAATAAAGATATTGCAGGAGAAACACTTGTAGTTGGGACAATGTTTTCAGGTGCAGAGGAGCAACTTGTGTAAACAACTATATACAATGTGCTCTACCCCTGTCTAGCCTTCAGACCTAGGGAAGTTTCAAGTTAAGGGTTTCAACCTGGAAAATGAAATTTCAGGCTTTTAGATCATGGTTTACATACCTGTTGTCTCTGATCTAGATGGAGGCATTGCATCAGAAATATCCTGAGTATAAGGATATTTAAATTCTTTCCATTTCAGTCATCAGAAGTCTAGAAAAGTTGTATTTGCAAAAAGAGGTTTAATTTCAACTCAGAGACATTTATTGTACTGGAACTTCCATAGAACTCAGCATACTGAGTTGATAGCATTTTCAAAGATAGTACAAAGACTTTACCCTCTTCTTTCTACCACAAGGGTTCACTGCCATAAAGGTCACACTTTATATGGACTGAACCAGTAAGATGAAAAGGTACATAACAGCTCCTAGTGAAATGTAGAGATGGAAAAGGCTAACAAAGGTAAATGTTACACATGTTAGCATAAAACAAGAATTAATGCCAGCACTCTAATGTTGCAACCAAACTAGAAAAATAAGCAGTAGCATGGAGTGGCATGAAGTGGCTTGGAGCCACTCTCAACATTCACTCATTTCCCCTTCTGATTTAACAAGGGGAAATTTCTAGAGGAAATAGATCCCACTAGGCCAATTACCTAAAATATGTGGACACTGCCTAAAAATTCAGATAAACTGGAAGATTTGGTTACTTAGCTATACTCTCTTTCTTATTTAGAACTCAAGCAAACAGAGAAAGATGCTCTACAATTGGTTTCTATTTACAGGAAATAAATCTATTCCCCAAATCTGCATCTTTTTAGGGGGGCATGACAATTGTGCATCAAACAGCTTCTGTTGTTGTACATGTGAAACCATACAGGAAACACAGCTACTCAGAGAACACAGGATAGTTGGAACAAAGCAGCAGCAATAATGCAGCAATTCTGAAGTGGCTGAACAATTACAGGATAGCAGAATGTTCTTAGCATCATCCTCTGAATAAGTACAAAGACAATATAACACTGGATATATACACAGCAGAACCATCAGAACTACCAACTTAAAATTTCTCAGGCCAAAAGCTTTTGAACCTCAAAACCCCCCTTCTATTGAAGTATTAACTTTGTTGTTATCTAAATATTCAATCTTTAACAGTATTATTATTTTTTTTTTTTTTTTTCCCTTAGGAAAGGTAAGATACAAATGTTTCATGAAGGGTTTGCGGTATGGCTGAAATTTACTGGAGTTTCAAGTTATTTGGCCAAGCTTTTAGACAAAATCCTTTCTCAGTTTCACAGTGTTGGCCTATTATACTATTGCATATATAGGTGCTAATAGGTTTAGATAACATTACAGATACTGATCTTTTTAATGTAAAATATTAATAGTCACATTGGGTACAGAATTTTTCACAGACAAATGGATTTATGCTGATTTAGACATGGCATCTAGAGATATGACTATTATTTGTCTATATCTATAGTTACAAAGGAGGAATGTCAGTCAGATTTCAGACAGACAAAAACACCTTTTGTTATAGAGAATCATCATTGCACACATTTTAAACCAAAGTCCTTTATCCAATTCTAAAAATTACCTGTAGATTCATTGTCCTGATTGCAGGGCAGTTTCTAGATCAAGTCTTAAAGCTGATGTGATTTGAGCTTGAATTTGGCCCATTGTGCTCATATATGAAGTGGCACTACTGCTGAGAGGGGCACATTTATCACAGAGAAAAGCATTTTAAGCTGCAGAGGGGCTTAAAAGCTCCCACTACCTCCCTCATATCTTTCAGGAAGACCTGCATATAGCCATGTTTGCTTTCCTGCAGCACTGGGAATTGCGAGAATTCTCTAACTCTTCTCACATTCAGAAGCAAGCTTTGGTTTTGTAATTACTATCAAACTTGAAGCCAGGGCTCATTGAAATCAGTTATGAGCCATGAGATGGGTGGAATAAAACAGCAGAGCAACAACTGGGCTCATGATATTAAAAATACTAATAACAGACAAATCTATGTCTCATTCTGACAAGTGATGCATTTGTCATATTTACCATTCCTTTCATCATGCAGATGATTGCTCAGTAGATCTTGACACTTAATACTGCAACCCTTTTTTTCCACCAAATTTCTATAATAGCTGCCAACTCTTTGTAAAGGTTCTAGACATAAATGATGGAAAAATCATATTTCATAAACCTATTTAAGAACTCTGTAGATTTTAAGCATTTTCTTGCTTCAATTTATAGTGACTGTTTTTCTTTTTAATTAGTATAGAGCCTTGTTTCTTTACCAGGAGAAAAAGAGTGCCAAATATACCAGACCTAGCAGACTGGTAAACAAACAGGTGATAAAATTAATAATAAGTATTCATATTTACACTTGCTATAAAAGAAATCTTTGTGTTGGAGGAAGCTAGATAATATATGGCATGCCATCTGGCTTTCCCAGAGATAGAACAATTAGATTTGCAGATCACAGCTGGTTCTACACAGCCATTATCACCCAGTAGCCACATCTGCAGGTTCTCCTTGATTCCCTGTTTTTTCTAAACTTTCACAGCAGCATCTATGAATAACACTTTCAGCTACCTCCTGTTATGTAGGAGATTCTGTCTCACGCTGTCGAACAGAGCAGTTACAAATGTGTAACAGCAAGTATTCAGCATGATGTTTCCAGCTTCTAGAAGGGCAGAACCTCCCTTTGGCATAACAAATCACAGTTAGCAAACATGCCTGCCTCTTGGAGTATCAAGCAGAGACTCCACTCAGATACAGTCAATTGTCCAAAAGATAGTTGTCCAGTCTATACTAGTCATGTAAGCTTATTGATTCTCTCATAAATGGAAAGAGTTGCTCACATGAGCAATTTGGTGTAGATTGTATAGATAACTTCATGGAGAGAAGGCGGGACACAGTTGCCCATTTTCCCTGGAGGACTGCAAACGACTACATCCCTAGTGCTTACACAGAAAATGTTAGGGAACCCAAGATCCCATTTAGAGCAGAATCAACCTAAGGTTCTCAGATATTATTTTTGGGGTCATACATGACCAGTATCAGTTTATACAGACCAGCAAAGACTCCATGTGTTGAGAGGGAAGGTGCTCTATGGATTCCATGACACTTTCTACCACAACAATAAGTAGAAAAGAGTGAAAGAGGAAAAGTTTCTTCTTGAACAGTCTGAGGCTGAGCAACAATTCCTGCTAAAAACAGGTATCACAGCATCACTATTCTTTAAGTGTGCAGCATGTTTCTGACCTTGTCTGTCCTGAAGGAAGTACACAGTAGAGCATATCTTAAAATAAGTTTTAAAAAACCAAACAAATGTACTGAACAAATCACACAAACTCTGAACAAAATCCTCTTTCAAACACAATTCTCTCATGGGAACTGCATGCAGAGAGCATGTGGAGTACACATGACAAATGTTATTCATATCACTCAGAGCATGCTGTAAGGCTCTCGGATAGTAAAATAACTTAAGGAAGAAATCACTGAGGTAAACTCTGGTTTTCCCTTTAGGTTAGCTTTCCTTAAAAAAAGCCTTAGATTGTTTGGATGCTGACTGACCCATGTGTGATTGAAATAAAACACTTTTATGAAGACATTTGGACATTCACATAACACAAGGTATATAAATTCCATCCACTCCAGGTTCTGCTACTGTGATAAAGTTTGTTCGTTTTAACACTTGAGGCACAAAACTGACAGCACAATCTATATCTGGCTATGATTAAAAGCAACATGATGAAAAATTAAAAGATAACCCTCACATACCCAATCTCATTTTTTTCCATGAAACATGGAAACAGTTTCATGGTATCTTTGAAGTTACTCTCCACACTAGCATGTTGTTGATTTTAGTAGTATGAATAATGTATGTTAATTGAAATCAGAGCAAACACAACAATTACTTAATTATATGCAACACATTTTAAAGTATTCATTGCCTTTCCTGAATTAAAAACAAAACAAAACAAAAAAAAACAAGGGGAAAAAAACCTCCACCTGCCTCTGTATATTTGGGTATAGGAATGCTGGAGCACTGTGTTTGGAAATAAGTTTTCCAAAATAATATACACTGTCACTGCATATAAGTCACATATTATCTCTGTTATCTAATATGAATTTCAAGTTTTACTTACCAATCCTGCACAGCATTGAAAGAGTCTTCATTTGTGATGTCATACATTAAAATGAAGCCCATTGCACCCCGGTAGTAAGCTGTGGTAATTGTTCTGTACCTCTCCTGGCCTGCTGTGTCCTGAAACAATAACAAACAAAATTTTTGCACATTGCAGGAGCCCACTGCTACTGAAGCAAATCTTATTTCGCTCTGGGTGTTTTTTACTGAAGCTTGCCTGCATGTAAGAATGAAAAGCCCTAGCAATAAAGCCGTAAGTCAGTGATGCTTTCTATCTGAGACACGAACTATTTTCTGTGGCGTGTTAAAACTATGTAGGGTAGACTCAGGAATTTTTGATTACTGAAGATAAAAAATGAGTGTAAAGGAAGCCAAATCAAGGTGAAAGTTCTTAAATGATTTTACACAAAGCATAGGGAAGCTGAAGTTAAAGATCCAAACACTGACTGAATTTGGGACAGGAGATGCTCTTCTGGATCCAGGCATTTGATTTGTGTCAGTCTGGGAAGGAACTAGATATTTGGAGTTCTCAAATTCCAGTTCATATTTCTAAATTCATAGCTAATGCTATGTTAATAAGATGATAAAAAAAAAGTTTTTTCTCTAGTGATATTTCAGTATATGATAGTATATGACCATGAATAAAGTGTTTATTAGTTTCAAACATAATCACATTCCTGTATATATTGTTTTATAGTTGCTTGCTATATGGAAGCAATTAAAATTTTAATAGGCCTCATTCATGCAGTATTTATGGTCGTGTAAGAAATAAACTCAAATATCAGTAACTAATGTGTAAAAATTTTTTTGTTTCACACATTCATAAATATCTCCCTTGTACTCAGACCAGAATATACTTATAAGTGCCCTGAAGACAGCTCCTTTTGTATGAGTGTTAAGGAACTTAAATACCATTTGACAGGACAGATAGTATATCAGAAAAATTACACACTTTAATATTAAATATTATATATTATTATAATTATTCCTTTTATTTGAAACAGATAATGCAACAATGTGCATGGACATTGCTTATTATCTGTCATTGTTATGGAAGAACTATGCAGAAAATAGCTTATTTCCATATTGTATTATATTTGTAGTTGTAAATCACTATGATTGTATCCTCAGGTACTGTTATATACTTATAATTGAAGAAAACCCTTTCCAGTTCAGGTATGGCTACTCTCTGCTAGTCCATTTTGCAAGACCACAGAATTAATCTGATCACTGTCTTCTTAGATTTAAATTCTAAAATATAACATCTGTATTTGCACTGATTGACATTTATTTCTAAGTAAACTAAAAATAAGCCCGAGGAAGAATAAAATTTGACCTATTACTGACTGGCATTTTCATCAGGGCAGTTCATTTCCATCTTTGATAGGCAGAAAACAAGACACATAGATCATCTTGGGAGCCTTCTCATTCAGCTAGTTAATGTCTGGTAAGAATAGATGATTATTCATTAAACAAGTAGAGTGGAAAAGCAGAAGAGAATGAATGACCGTGATGGAACGCTTTATGAGAAGTACCACACATAAAAGACTAAAAGAAATATCAAAATCTTAGCTGAAACAATAACAAAAAGTCTCAACAGCTGCAGGAAATATTTTCAAATATTATATTCACTTTCATAAATTCTGTTTTTAATAATCCTTCCGTCTTCCATTAGCTTTCAGTTAGGTGATCCAATAGACATCGGATTTTAAATATTAAATCACAGGATTTTAAGGTTTAGTGGTCATGATATTTTAGAAATCACCCCCTTCCTGAGCACTGCATACAAGACACTGGCTAATAACCTCAGTTGAGTATTTGGAAGACTCTGAGACTTGCACAGTTTGTCTTTGCATGCTCTGATGTCTCAAGTATGTTTGTTGGGCTTTTTCTCTTAATGTATATTTTTCATCTATAACTGAAATTTGTTATTTGAAAACACTTCCATGCTCCAGATCCTGATATGTATAATTTCATAATAGAAAAATTATTTTCTTTTTTTTTTTTTATCAGAAAATCAATAGCTAAAAGAAATGGTAAAGCTTTTCCATCAGTAAAGATCTCAAATAGGGCATCTACATCTACAAGCAGGGAAAAAGGAATGGTGGATGTATAGACTGAGTGCAAAATACCTGGTTCTGGCTCATGATGAAAACAGTAATTTGGTATGTATTTGGCCTTTATCATATCTCCTTTATCATATACGTATCAAATTGTATGGAGATAAAAAATTCTAGATTATCTTGGTCATTCATTTGAGTTAAAACTGTGAAAGTTGACAGTACAATTAAAAAAAAAATAGCAAACATATGTTTGTTATTTCTAGAGTAACCACATGAACCAGGGTTTGTCCTATGCTCCTCTCTTGAATCAATCCTTTAATAATGTTATGGGGCATTTCCTACAGATTTTTACTGTTGCTGTGGAACTGCTATACCATTTGAGGCCTTAGCGTATGGAGAATGCACCAGCTGCAGACAACAATGCTCCCAGAGGAATAGAGAGATATCATGTAATAGCCATCTGTGTGAGTAGAAACACTTAAGGATAGCAAGCTAGCTCACTCAAGAAGAATGTGTGTTTCACATGAAGTGAAGAGTTTATGGGGCTGGAAAGTCTCAAAATACAAAAGATATAAACCAAGGTTCTGATAGCAATCCTAAAAATACTAATAAGGCTCGACAAGTACAGTTGGCTAAGTTAACTCAGTAGAAATAAAAGCCTCTTACTGTCAAGTTCTGCCAAGCTGGATTTCATCTAGAATGTGCCATACCAGCTTAGACTGTACCAAAATTTTTGAGCAATAGGTTAAATCAGGCCTTTGAATTAATTTGCTTAGTGTATGCCCCTCCTCTTACCCTTGCCTAGCACTGCACCACTGACAGGAACAATACTTTATGTAAATAACTTGCAAATGGAGTTGGTCATTATTAACACGAAGTTCTGAAGGTGAAAGAACACAGCATTTGGCAGCAAGAACTTTCAATGAGCCTGTCACAAGGGAATTCAGTCTGCAAAACATGAACTTGTTTTCTAGCATGCTTGAATGACTCTGTGCCTCTGCATTTCAGTTCTGCATGCTAAACATACATCTCTTTTTAGATCCACTTCCTCACTACAAGTTTTACTCATTCCACAATACAGCTTGTGTTATGTGCCAAAACCCTGGCAAGAGTAGAGGAGGATATCTTGATGATGTTTATATCTCTGTTTCAGATTCCCATGTGAAGAGAAGGCAAATAGAAAGATAAAATTAGAAATATGAGTTGGGCGAATCCTCACTTTGCAGGCCAAATTCTTCTGGTAAGGTAAACAAAACTGGCACAGCAATCAAGAACTGCAGCTCCTTAATGAGTTTCTTTTTTTTTTTTTTTTTCTGTTGTTCCTACCTGAAGGTTATTTATATACTCCATCAAAGCAACTCTGTCTAATTTCACAAAAGATGTGTCTGACCTCCAGGGTCTCAGGAAGTAAGGATAAATGACAAACCACAAAGCACCCCCTACCAATCAATCAGCCTACCAAAATTCACACACCCCTAAAACCCAGCATCCCGCCCAATGCCTGAGGAACAAAACAAATAAAAAATCCTCAAGCCAGTAAGAGGGGCAAGGGATAACTTCTCTGAAATCATCTTGAGATGGGAGGCAGATGTAAACCTACCTGAAACCCGCTGCTAACCATCCAGGAGGAGCAGCTGTGGGTTTATAGCACAGCAATGGGACAGGGCATAGAGAAATGAGACAGGGAAAAAAGCTGATGGAGCAGGAGAAGCTGATTATCCCAGGAGCACTGTTTCTCAACAAACAGCACTTTCAACAGAAAGTGTTAGGCACATATAAACACAGACAGACGAACACTTAAAACAAGGAAAGGAAAACAGTTCAAAACAGTTTCTTTAGCTAATGTATGCACAAAAGACATAACGCTGTATATTGCCAACTCAGTCTTTGCTTATGTACCTATCTCCTGTCAGCAGCTCCTTCCAAACTTCTTGTGGCTTCAGTTTTCCTAGGAGTCTGGTTTTTTTTTTTTATTTTCATATGTGTATAAACTATGTGTGCATGCATCCAGGTATTTGTAGAAATAATATAAATATATGTATGTATTTAAAAGAAAAACATTTTGAGCATGAGAAGCTAGCTACTGAGCTTGTCAGTACCCTTCTCCTAGACTCACATGCTCATCCTTAGGATTCACCTCAAAATCAGAGCTGAGAGCACACTGATCATATGGGAGAGATGCAGGAGCATGGCAGGGCTAGCTGGAAATATTTGAGGTCAGAGGGGTGGGGAGAGGCATTATTCCAAATGTGGCAAACAAAAAAGGGCCTGGAAGGGCTGGCCTAGCACACAGAAGGTACATCAGAGCTTGCACTAGAGAGGTTGGCTCCTAGAAACTCCTGGTTGGCATTGAAAAAGTACTGCCAGATTAGCTTTCTTTCACTCCATCTATGTAGGTGCTCATTGTGCCTGAAGCTAATATAATTTTAAATGTTCTGCTTTTTTCCTTTCCTGATCTTCTCTCTCATTATTTTTAATACTCACATAAAATGTTCCTTTCTGCAGTTCAGCCATCATATCTTCCTAAAGCACAAAACTTAGGAAAGCCAGAGTAGCACTACCTTCTTCCTAGTCCAGTGTAACTTGTTGCCATTGCTTCTGGACTCAGTTTTTGAGCCTCACTGCTATTTCAGTGCATGTCTCCCTCTTTTCCCACCACAACCTGCAGCTCTCTCCTGGTCCTGTCTTCACTTTGATTGTGGCCCAACTTTGTTGGGTGTGAGGATCAATTTTCCTTCTCCTTCTTCCTCATTTTTGGATATACTTTTTATCAGTAAAACTTTACATTATCTTCAAAAGTAAAACAAATTGAAGCACCACTTTCTATTTTAATCAACCTTCATGTTACGTCTTAACTTAGAATCAGGTCTTAATTAGAATTTCTTTCTGGAAAGGCTCAGGTTTTGCTTTCAAAACCCTTTTTTTTCTTTTATTTTATGAAAAGGATTACAGAATCAAAGATTAAGTACTGCAACCAAAAATGTATAGTGGAAATAATGAATTTGCAAAATTTAATTTTCACTTCATGTAATAATGCAAGTATATTTTAGAAATAAAATTAAAAGGTAAATGAAATAAAACTCTCCTTTCTTTACAATTTTAACTCTTTTGATTTCCAACACTCTGTTAACTGCAAATGCTTTCTTAGTATCTGACTGTGGCTGAGATATTTGACTCCCCATCATGTTAGGTTTTTTCTTTTTCTTAGATCTGATGGTAGTGATTAATAATTTAGGTTTGCAATGATTGATAGTATACAGTGTGTTCAGCTGGCTGGAGTCATCATTCAGATGAACCTGCCTAGAATATTTCTGTGTTAAAGGGAAAGATGGAGAAAGGATAGATGGCACAGGAGAAATCATGCCAGCCATGAGGTGCTGCAAGTTTTTCTCTACAGCATGGGAGTTCACCACAGCATCCAAACAGTTTGTGACACCAGGGTGATTTGTAAAAGACCAAGAATCTGGCTCCAAGACCTTTAGAATTTGAAAGACTTCTCTAGTTCTTTCAAAGCTAATTTTTAATTAACAACTATTACAAGATGCTAGAAAACATACTTTTCTTGCCTTTAATTATTTTAGTTTCCTTGTGGAAGAATTAAGAGAACACCTACCTTACAACATAAAGATACCTTTGTTATCAATATGCTGCTAGAATTATCTACACCTAGGTAAGATTTATCTATTAATTTGTGGAAACTTTAAACTGGATTGAAGTCACACACACACAAAAAAAATAGTCTAATCAAAGCAAGATGGAATTCTTAGATACACCATAAGCACTCCTAAAATCTGTCCACTAAGGAAAGAAAGGCAAAAGATGCCAAATAGAAACAACAGTTCAAGGTACTACATGATGTGAAGATGGGTCTTCACATGAAAAATTTATACTTTAGGGTAAATACCATTGTGTTATCTTTCTTGCCAGTTAATACCTCTGCACTATGGCTGCATATCAAAAGGTTGTGCTTACAACACTTCTCTAATGTCCTGTTATTTGATGAGAGACATGCAATTGAAGACAGCACAAGTTAATTTGACAAGAAAATATTCATTTACCCTGAAAATGTGTCAGTAGCTGACAGTACCTAATACACACCAACCAATCATGTCCTTTATGTTGTTCTAGTTTAAAACTGTAAATTATTAAAGAGAGAGTTGTAAGAAGAAGCTAAATATATGATTATTCTATGAATCTTGCATAATTTCAAGTACAGTGTCCTTATCTTTGCATTCTCTTTGTAGGGAGTTCTGGCATGAAGTGGCATAGTTAAATTAGATTTCATCTAAATTGTTGTTTAATTTACCCCCTGGTCTCTCTTTTTCTTTTAGGTCAGACTGTTTAAGAGCTGTGTGCCTAGCACATCTATAAGCATATTTAGTGATTCTAATGACTTTTTAATTTTAAAATCATACTTTGGAGAAAAACAGTCTCACCAGAAAGCATAATTACCAGACCTATGAGTAGAGAGAAAGGGAAAGAGAAAGTGAAAGGGAAATGGAATTTCAGTTGGAAGGGCCTATCCAACTGCCTGACTGCTTCAGGGCTGAGTAAATGCTACAGCATGCTCTTGATCACACTGTCCAAATGCCTCTTGAAACACCGAGAGGCTCTCTAGGAAAACTGTTTGAGTATTTGACTACCCTCTTGGGGAAGAAGTGCTTCCTAAAATATAGTCTAAACTTCCTCTGACTCAGCTTTGAACAATTCCTTTGTGTCCTATCACTGGATACCAGAGAGGAGATCAGCAGTTCCCTGTCCACTTCCCCTGCTCAGGAAGCCGTAGAGAGGAATCAGGTTGCCCATCAGCCTCCTTCAGTCCAAACTAGACAAACCCAAAAGCCTCAGCACCTCCTCACAGGACATGCATTCTAGCCCTTTCAACATTTTTGTTGCCCTCCTGTGGATGTATTCAAACACCTTAACATACTTTAAAAAATTGATATATTTATTAATAAACAAAAATAATCTATACAATTTAATAAAATACAAAGGCAGTAAAATAAAATATGTACATTTCTTGCTTTATATTGATACCAATAAATAGTTTTTAAATATGGCAGCTATTTTGGAGCCCTGGTCACTGTGCAACAGACTGTAGTAGAGTAGCTGGTATTGGTATCACCAACCATTAAAGGCATAGATGTTTCTATATAAAGCAGAATAAAAAATGTACTAACTCATTCAATTTCTCTCTCAGAAACAGTCACTTTTTTTTTTCCTTTAAGTTTTCGTCCAAAGAAATCCTGAAATAATGAGCAAATTTTATTTAACAAATAAGTGTCCTGTAACCTTGCAAGTAGAACACTGAACACTCCCACTGACACAGAGAGAGTTCATGGTCCAGCACTAGAAGAAATGTAGTGATGTTACTTCCTTGATCACTGCAAAGCTATTTTATGACTTTGGACATTTATTTTTATTTTTAAAAAACATTATGAAATTACAATGGTATAAAAAATGCAATATGAATTTTCATTACATAAGGATTTGACTACAGGTGTAACCACCACTCGCAATATTCTTCAAAGAAAGGGGTCATTAAAGTTGGATCCTAATTTTATCAAAGAACAAACACATAAAGCTATGACATATATTTAGTGGGGTTTACTGAATGTGTTGTGTTTTTAAATGCCTAAATAATTTCCATATTAGGCTTAAATATTTGGCATTTACTTTCCAACCTCTTGAAGCCAATAAAGCTTTAGTACCCCTGTCACCTACCAACTAGGTTGCAACACTTTCCTGTGCAAACTATAACATTTGTGAGAAAAACGTAAGCATGTAGGTAGGTGTGAGTGTGTAAATTCACATCCCTAGACTACTAGAAACCAGGTAGCTTTTATAGTCTATTTATGTAGAAATACACTTACCTGTTCTTCATTTTTCTTAAGAATCCATTACTGGCAAACACCAGAGGAAGTACTAAACTAACTGTACTTTTATTCTGTCACAGTATAGTCATTTTTATTCTTATTATCTTAAAAAAATATTCAGAAAGGCTCAAAACTAGTACTCAGTGTCAGAAAAATCTTGCTAGAAAATCTGATTTTTTTTTTCTACAAAGAGGGATGAACTACAGTTGTTTCAACAAAAGTTAAGGGAAAGAAATATTTATTCAGAAGTTCTTTCAAAAAATAGAGGAATAAATGAAGAAAAGAATGGGTATCAAAGGATGAAGTTATTAACTAGGAAATTTTCCTCATATATATTTTTCAAAACCATCAGGTAATCAAAGTCGCAGCAAGATTTCTACAGTTCAGGGAATAAGCTTTGAAATTTTACTGGTGTCTATGGAACCTGGCAAAAAAATCTAGGACCAGTTCTTAACGAAAAGTGTATGATAAACTTTATAAATGCATAGGTAGGGTGACGCACTTTGAGAAAGAGACATGACTGGAAGTCTCAATGAAAAGAAGTAGCTTCCATTAGGGATTCAAGCTTTCAGGTGCTTTGCTAGATCATGACTAGTACAGTAATCATGTTCTGGGATCAAATCAATCAAAACACCTAAGAATTTATGCTATCACTCACTTCTATTATGTCACCTAAATTAACAGATCCTTTTAGAATCCAAGCAGATAGATTTCTGATAGGTTTCTGAGCAACTCACAGAATTTCTAATTTCACAGTGCTGATTTTATCTTCCTTTGCCTTATATTTTAAGGAAGTGAAACAGGGAATTATGGGATCAATTAACATGAAATTTTCAAGTGTAATACAATTAGAGAAAAAAGTCTTCTTGGTTCTCTAGCTGCAATAGTTACATTATATACACACTAATTTTATTTTTAGTAATGAATGAAATATATGCTTAAAGACAGAAAACCTAGATGGTATTATTAGTAAATTAATTAACCCTTTAGGAAGATCCAAAAGTATTTATGTAAAGAAGTACAATTATATCACTCCTGAAACCACAATGTCATCACAAGAGGTAAAATCAAATACCAAAGCAAAATGGAATTAACAGATTTAGACTTGTTAGCTAGATGGCCCGACTGAAATGTACAATTCCTTCCAAAAAAATTCTACAATTTTTATTTGTATTACCAGGCAGAATGATTGCCATAGTTTATTTGAAGCTCTGAATACAAATATTTCAATAAAATAAAATATAATGTATAATTTCTAGAGGTAGGACTTAGGTGACATATGATGAACTATAATTAGTGTTATTCTTTGGCAGTGATTCTTGAACTACAGGTGTTCCTCCAGAAATCAGAGTTATTCTACCTTAATACATCAAAAAGGAATAGGAAATTACGGTCTAATGGAAGCAGAAAAATGACCAGCTGTGAAATCTCTAGCAAGCATAATCATAATCAGAGCTACATTAAAGCACTAGCTAGTACAAAACCAGACACTGGGCTAATATACAGTCAAAGAACAGTCTAAAAGCAAATTGATTGTGAAATAACTTTCAAAGAGCTTTGCTGCCTACAGTGCAGCACTGACTGCATTGAAGTAGTGGATGTTTGATCACAACAGTTATGCTTTAATTTATATGCTGTGATATTTCTTCTGTAATTTAAAAAAATCAGAAAAACTAAGACAGCTTCCTGGATGTCACAATATTCCACTATATCTCTATCCCACACCTTCCCAGTGTTCTAACTGTCACATAATAGTGGGTTTACAGTAGTAGTAGGGTTCCTAAATTTGTTAACAATATAGTCCCAAAAATGCATGCTTCCCTGTATCTAGAGAAATTTGTAAGTATACATGTGTATCACAACATGTATCTAACATAAACAAAACATATATATATATTCCAGTATTACTATCGCGATATGAAGATTTTTTTTTGTTTGTTTGTTTGTTTACAACTTTACCCTAGGTATTATGTCTTTATGTCAAGGAAGAAGAAAGTAAATTTTTCACACAGCAATTTTGTGTCTACAGTGCCAGAATTCTTACTGACCTCATCAAAGTATGAGGAGAAGAAAATTTCGTAATTGTTCCTATATAGATTTACATTTTATTAATGATAAGTTGTTATATGTATATGTCATATATAGATTTTAAATAATATATATGTTACCTTATAGAATAGTTAGACTCAGGAGTGTGAATTGGAAATGCAAGCATATTAAGACATTGCATTTTTTTTTGCACTCACATTTTATTTACCTAAGAAAATCAATGTTAGGTTAATGTAAATGATAGTAAACCAAATTGATCTTTTTCAAATACAGAAATGATAGCCAATCAAATTAACCTTTTTTTTAAATACAGATAAAACTAAATTCAAAAACCACGTTAAGAAATCCCTTGATTGAGCAGCTATCAAGTACACAGTAGAGCTAACATCATTCAGGTTCTCTAAAAATGCCTTCCCAGGCTTCTTTCACTGCAAAAGACATATTTTTGGGCACACATGTACTTTTCCTACATGCAATCTCTGCATTTGGTGCCTGCAGCCTGAATAGAAGTCCAGTAATCTGTTCACTGACTATAACACTTATCAGGTATATTAACTGGAAATTATATTATTAGACATTTAACCATGTGTTCTTTGATCCCAGATAAAAACTGCAGACTATTTCTACTCTGATTTGATTAAATTGTGGGACATGTTCTTTCATTGCACAGACATAACTGAATTATCTTCCATCAGCTGACAAAATGCTTACTGTGACTGACAAGGCAGACTGTCAGTTGAAGTGGAGCCTTGAAGAAAGATCAAAGTGAGAACTGACCCCAGAAAAGAGTTGTTTTGTTTTTGTTTTTTTTTTTTTTTTTCTGATACATAGTTTCTAATATACTGTGAGGGATAAACCCCCCAAAATCTTAATTCTGTTCATTTCACATGTAAGCATGATCAAAGACTGCTGCTTTGAGGATAATTTGCCAGGGTTGTTTACTACTCAGCTCCATACAGGCTTCCAGGGGTTTATGTTTCAGCACACAGCACACAGCTCAAATAGACACTGTTAATTTTGCTAAGTCTAAGTGCTACTAGCAGTTAGGAAGGGAGAAGAAATAGCCTTTTCCAAACACCTGCATCATAAACAGTGATTCGAGAAGATGACAGAACTCAGTTCTTAAAGCTGGAAATTATATTCAGTTCCAGAAGCATTGAAATGTGCTTTGGATTTGAAAGTCACGTTTTCTGATGAGGCAACAAATAAAATTGGGGCACACATGATTTTTCTCCTATTATCTTTTCCCTTTTAATCTTCAGTAGGATGAAAATGTGGTCTGTATGACATGTAATTTTGGCTCAGATGGATGTACTACAATCTTTTGTTTTATACTACATTTTCTTTGATGCCAAGTACCATTAAAGTTACTGGATGCTGCAGGAAGTTACATGTTCTCCAAACTTTTAAAAATCAAACTTCTTTTATGTACAGGAGTTTCAGAGTACTTTAGGTACCCATTCTTCAAAACTGTGAGTGAAGACAGCTCCATAAGTCATCACTGGGTATTCAAGAAGACTGAAACTAAAGAATTAGCAATGATTAATAGGATTTGAAATCTAAAAGGAAGGAGGCCCAATTCTGTCCTTCATTACACAAAAAAAACAAGCAGATACAGCTCAATGAAATCTACACTGATGCAAACCAAAGTGAAGATCTCAAAAATGAAATAATTAAAGATTTGAGTCATTTATTCCTACTGATGATTTTTTCATGACAACATTTATCTTTTTGTATAATGTATAATGTAGTGTTTTATTTATGTGGTTCTATGTTTTAATTATATTGACATCCAAGCCCAAATTATGTGGTGGTTGTGGGGTTTTTGTCTGCTTCAAATAGGTTTTTTCAAGTTAGATCTTTTCCAAAGCAGATATACCAGAAGTGAACTCAAGTGTTTACGGAGAGATTACACAAACCATTGACTCATCACCAGAGTATAGTAAATGTTCAAGTAATTCCAGGGTGTATGTTTCAAAATAATGTACGACATGTTCTTTATAATGTAATATACATAAATAGCACATCAATCAATAACTAATTAATACTCATATTCAAAAATTTAAGGAAAATACACTCAATTTAGTAATTTCATATACCCAAGAATGGCCTTAATCTCACAGCAAAATTTAACTGAACTTGGAGCAAAATTACTGACCACAAAAAATGATTCTCTGCTCTCAAATCTTTTAATAGACTTTCCATATACTTATCTAAAATAGAATAATTGGAGTGTCAGAGTCACCCTGTATTTTGTCAGAACTTACTGTGAATTATCAAGTCTTTGGAAACACTGCTGAAAATAACTAATTATATAAATTCCAATAATGTTCACCAGCAAAGCGCTTAGCAACACTTTATATATATTATATTATATATAATATAAAAATAATATATATAATATATATTATTTATTATGCAAATAATATATATAATATATATTATATATTTTATTATATATAATTATATATTTAAACCTCTTTTCAAAAAAAAAAAGTATACCGTTTTAAAGATAAAATTGTCAGTTTCATTTTTATATATGATAATATAGGTTAAATCTTAACAAAGAAAGGGGGATGGGACAAATGTAGTATCTAAGGTAGGTGATCTACTTTAAATCCCTGACGTCCAAACAAATATCTATCTTCTCTGCTGGCCATCACCCAGGATCCATGTCGAATGATCAGACCTAGTGAAGTTTGGACTGCCTGAAGTGCAGCATGGGGCATGGGCAAGGATCTGAGATCATGAGGCACCAGTGACAATAAATGAACATAGGTCTTGACTGAAGACCTAAAATCATTCATACTCATTTGTAGTGTCTTATTAAAACCTCACTAAATTTAGAATATTCAGAATAATTTTGGGTTTGTTTCTTTGTTTACATTTTAATGCAGCAATTAGTATAATAGGATGCTGAAGACGAACACAAGAAAAATCTCAATAGAGCACACTTTTTTCTTTTTCAGTGCTCAGTACAACAGATACACTTCACATTTTAAACGTGTTTTCCTTTCTGTCTTCTTTCTGACTCTTAGAGCTCCTTTGTGCACATATAATGTGTTCATTTCTATAGCACAAGAAAACAGGCAAGCTACATACCTCCCAGGTGGAGTATCTGAAACATAGAATAGCTTGAGTGAATCATTCATATTAAATCTAAGATGTTTTGTAACTGTGTCAGCTTTTCTCTTCCCTTTCAACTCTCTCGCTGAGAAGAGTGACTGAATCTTCAGTACAGAGTTCATTGGCCCCTGAAGCAGTAGAATCTGCTGTATGCTATCATTACATATATTTCCTCTAATAAAAAAACACATTCACAACACAAGGCCCCACTGCAGAAAAAAAGAGATGCCTCCCATTATTACATTACTTACATTTATTCTCAGAGATGTGTAATTCATTGAATGACATGACAAAATTTGATAGCATTATTAAAAATTAATTGACACAGGGCTAAGGACTGAATTTTAAGAAAGAAATTTTAAGAAAGAAAAAAAAATACTTCTGTAAATATAAGTAACTTTTTCTAATAGGTATCTTGTATTCTCCTGTGATTTGTATGTTACTTACCATACAGAATAAACTTGTAAATTAGATCTGTGTCTTTAGGACACAACAGCATAGATAATATCCTCTATTGTTTAGTATATAAAAATACACTCCATCTTAATTCAATCTATAGCCTAACCAAAAATTTAGATCAAGATTAGATTATATTATATTAGATTTAAGAATTTTCAAGAGTCAATAGTGACATCTTTTTCAATTAAAAACCTATCACATCAACCAGCATTTTTCTTAAGCAGGGATAGGGATCTTAAGTGTTGCATACTTTTAGGGGCGTTCTTTACCACATGTTTAAATGAAAATCAAAAATTGTTTACCCAATTTCCCAGAAACTGAAAACTCAACATGAAAATCTGTATCTTCAGAAGATAACTGCCAGCCATAGTAAAAAAGGATGTGTTGCACTGTGAATTCAAGTGCCGTCAGCAAAAGGGGAATCTGTTACACATCTTGATGCTAAGGTTTCCTCATTCAGCTCCGGTGTAGCATCTTAAGCTTTTAGCTCTGCAGGAAGTTTGTCTCTTCATTTTCAGTATCTGTTGTCGAAGTTGGCAGCCAGCACTCACATCTGACAACGCAGCATTTGTCAGTTTGGACATGGTCAGTTGGATACTGCTGCTCTGATTGCACACTACATGTCACTGCACTAAGGGAGAAGAGTTGTGGATTGCACATCACCAGAGCATGACCAGCTTCTGTTTGCCAGCTAAGGTAGTTAATCCATTCCTTCATCCACACTGCTCTATGTTCACCTTGATTCTCTTCTGTGTCTGCTTCTACTGTACATGGGGCAATTCCCTTAGCTCTCCCCCAAGACCTTTAGTCCTATTCCACTTTAGTCCTTTGCTGTACTCTTCTGCTGTACCGCTTACAGTAAGCCATTGACCTCTAATCAACTATTGCAAATTGGTGCCCGTTAACTCCTCTGGTCTGAATTACACTGAGCTCAGAGAAAGAGCTGGGCACATCCCTGGAAAACAGGAAACGCAGTGTGGGAACTACTGCAAATAAGGAAAAATAACATAATTGTGATTCACATTTTCTGTGCAAAGGTGTGTATCATAGGTCATATGAATTGGTGCTCTGAAACTAATCTAATTGTGAGTTGCATATTCTTTCCAACCCCTGCTGAATGCTGTCAGAAGACAGTCTGTAAGATCATGTGAACACAGAAAAGATGGCCTTATTTGAAAAAAGATATTCCCCACATTCAATAAGAGCAGTGGGTATAGGTAATAACTCTTTGGATATTCAAATACATTTTCTTCTAATTTGTGGTAATTTAGTTGCTAATACTTACAGTATTTGCTCTTTTCCATTTTTTTGTAGAAGCATCACACACATACATGGTTGCAACTTCTCTCTTAAAATCCAGGAACTATCAAATATCTCTTCAGTTGCTCCAAGTCCTGTGTGAGAATTCAAGTGCCAAGTATACCATCCACAGCTTTCTTAGCTGGCTTACATATATGTGCTCACCTCATAATTTGTAATAATCAGGGTAATGATGTAATTGTTTTTATGTAAAACTTTTCCTTACTGTCTAGGTCAAGAGTCCCTCTTGTTATTGTAAATATATTTGGAAATAACACTCTAGGATCCCAAGTAAGTAAAATGCCATGGAGCTTTCCTAAACAACAGCTTTTGCCATGTGCTGACACTATTGAGTTCAGTACAAAACACTGCAACTACTGTCACTTTTCTGACTCATAAAAACCTCAGTTCTTTGGTGGCTGTGGCGTCAATCATCAATTTGTGAGGTAACCTCAAAGATACACTCTGATCCAGGCAGGAGATAAAACACCACAATGCCCTGCACAGTCCAAGGGCTGAAGACTGTTCCTGCCTTTCAGGAAAGTGACCTCACCTCCTGACTCCTGCCACCTAGTGAATGTCCTCTCTCATCTCCGGCCTTAGGAATTCATATTGCTCCTTCAGCGAGGCAGACAGACACAGAAGGAGAAGACATGTCTTCTACAGACAAACATGGAAGGACAGGACTTATTTTGAGAGCTTGCAGGTTGGACTTTCTGCTTGAAGATGAGAACAGTGGCTCAGACTCCTTGCAGCAACAAGCACTGAATTCTACCCCCACAGAAAAGGACGAAGCTGGTTACTCAGCATATATAAAGAAAACATAGAAGCCACTTAAATCCAGCAGTGTTTTCATAAGTTTTACTGAGTTAGAGAAAGGGATTTCTCAGCTAGACTTTGCTGACATCTGCTTTTTTAAAAAAATCTTGACAATAGTGATCTCTCCCAGTTTTAAACTCTGTTTCATATACTCTACAGAGAATTCTGGGTAACAATTTAGGGAAAAGTTAAATATAATGATAACAAAATTCCTTTGTATTTCCAACCCCTCAATTTATTTTTTAACAACATTTTTTTAACAAAATCAATGCTCCCTTTCCCATGAAAGGCTGAACCAGATGTTCTTTCAAAATCCCTTCCAACTTGGGCTGTTCTGTGTTTCTGTACTCTGAATTCTGATATCAGGAACATAACTACAGGACCACAAAATTTCAGACTAATCATCTTTCATGCTTCCTAGTGCTATTTTGCAAATACCAACCTTTCACACTATGCAGCCCCTGGCTGTTTAAGTTCTGATCCTACATGTTCAGCTATTCTGAATGCCCTAGGAAATGCAATTGCCTAATCTAGGTGTATAATTTCTGCTCTAGGAACCAGGCCTCTAGAAAAGGACTTCGCACATCTAACTCAATTCATAGATCTGACCCTTAATGACTAGGAAAAGGACCGAGTAAAACACACAAACTGCAAAGGCTGCCAATCTGTGTTATAAAGGAACAATAAAAGTGAAAAAAAAATGATTGGGTAATAAAATTATATAAATACAAACCCTGAAAAAAAACAATAATAAACCTCTCTGCTGTAAAACCCAATGCCATGTCCTATCATCTACATCCTGGAGAATAGCCCCTGAGCTTTGGACAGTTTTTTCATAATCTCTATATGAAATTGGCAACATTTTCCCCACAACTCATATGTGCTACTGTACCATGGGTAATTATATCTAGAATAAAAGCAGAATGAGCCAATCCCTAATAGGAGAAAAAAGAGCAGAGTAGATTTTGAATATAGGACAGTTCTACTAATTTACAACAAGAAAAATTTCAAAGGTCACCAATATTTTAATCATTTACAAAGACATGAATTACTGGAACTTCTACTTTTTAACTGGAAATTTGAGCTTCCAATTCTGAACAAGCATTGAAATTCACAACTTAGTCTTTCAATAGACTAACTTCAGAGTTGAACCTCTGTAAATCAGAGAACTATGAATAGCTCATAAAATACCTATTTGATTTTTATCAGTAGAGGTTTAAAAAAACCCCAAAACCTGTGCAGAAGGTAAACTCTTATATTTGGCTTTTTTTTTCTTTTTAATTATTATTATTTTGTGCTTTTTGTTTTCTGACCTGTGGTGGATATTTACTTCATTAACACACCAAGTATTATCTTGGAAGTTTAGCCTGAGCTAAAGAGGCCTGGAAGTCACTCCTTTATAAAGTGCAGTAAGTCAACTAAAATAAAGGAGGTTACTTTTTTACATATATAAAAACTATCCTAACATAATTATTATTATTCCTTTAATTGACAGCTTTCTTTCTAACCTATTACAAATACATACCTTTGCATATTGTACCTTGAGAAACAGAGCTGTATGAAAAGCAAATATAGTAAGATATTTAGTTTATCACGTATTTTTTCTTCCAAACTTTAAATAGGAAATAATTGCACTTCAAACCCACAGAATGAGTAAATGTTTTCAAACTGAGCTAAACACCTAAAATTAACTTGTTTCTTGGTTTTGTTCATGACCCTTAAGGCTTATATTCTGTATTCTTAGTGTGAAGGTTTTCATCTATTACATTATGTATTTTGCTTCTTTTCTGTGTAGTCCTTCTAGCAGTTAATCAAGAGATTTATTTTCCATTTAGTAAAAAAGTGAAAATGCTGTGGTTTAAACCATACAGTCAACATTTGTCTAAGAAGGACTGACCAAGTCTGCTACAATTGGCAATAGTAAAAAACATTATAACCTCTGTTTTTTAAGTTGAGCGTCCACTATTTTACTCTTTGTGGAGGCCCTAGGCACTCTGAGGGAGGGATTTTAATTACTTATGTTTCTAAACATAGAACATGGAGGCTAATCTATCTTATTTAAAGGTTTTCCCTCTCCACATATTTTATTTCATTCTTTTCATGAGATATTGCAGGGTTTTATATTTATGTGGTTTTCTGGCAAGACTTTCTTCAACTCAGCTGCAACAGATGGGTCAGTTTGTAAGTGCTAAAGAATTAGGCTTTTACCACCTCCAGGATAATTTTAAATATACCAAACTGAAGCAACACCAACCCCTTTGCATTTTTTTTTCTTTTAGGAGATTTTCTTCTTAATTCCTCAAAGAACAAATCAAATTAATGTGAATTCTGGTAGAAAAGTACACAGTCATTTTAATTCTTTATTTTCTTAATGAATTTTTGTAAAGGGGGAGCTGCATCACAACATTTGCATTACTAAGGTTCAACTACATATTTTTACTTGTCGACTATCATTTATTTACTGTCGGTTGTGTAAATCACTATTGAAATCAGGCTTTCATGTCCATTAAACTAGCCATATACAGTAGGTTGAACATCAGAGAAACTAAAAACATTTGTACCAACATTCCCACATTATATATCTTGATAAATTTATCTAACAAGAAAAGAAGAAAGCACTTTTACAGGAAAAATTAACATCTGTATCCTGAGCTCATATAGAAAGAGTACAATCTGTGCTGCAGTTTTCTTAATGTTAGGCAGTTTAGGTTAAAACAATAATTCTATAAGACAGAGGTATTCTTGAACTGTACCAAGAATTTTTCATGGTGAGCAGTGCAAAGAATTGATTTCTTCATGCTGTAGTGTATCTACTTCATTAGCTTACTGCTAAGGGAGAGGAAATGATTTGGAGAGCCTCCATTAAATATGGGTGATTTATTCCAATTCAGCGCCTCCTCAAAAGCTCTCATATAAAAATCTGAAAACTGTTTCAATTCCAATGTGTGAAAAACACATGGACATAACTCTCAGTTTAAATATTATGGCTACTTCTCTGAAATATTGAAGTTCCATATTTCCTTTTATGACTATCTAAGAAATATTAAAATAATAATATGTACTTGGAGCCTTTTATTTTTCTTTGTTTCTTTTGTTTATTTGTTTCACCCTGAAGGTGATAAGCAATTTGAATTATACTTCAGTGTGGAAAACATCCATTGTTTTTGCATCTGTCTGTGTCCCAGGGATAGTAACAAGTTAATACATTTCCACCGCTTTCCTTAACAATCTTAAATACTACAAAGGTAGTCTTCTGGTGTGTATACATATATAGTTGTTTATAAGTTTGTTTTCTCACAGCTTGTGGCAGTACATGCAGTTATCAGAGGAACTGAATTCTCTTAGAAATTTTGTCTTTTTTAGCTACCTCTTAGGAACTTCTGAGTTATTTGCTAATGAAATTTATTCTTCCACAAGTATAAGAGAACACATGGAAGTATAAAATTTGTCCAGATCCTGAACACGCAGCTCAACACATTTTTACTGAATTATCCAGAATGCACCTTTATAGAAATCAATTTGATATCATGATTGTATATAATTTGCAGAATGACAAACACTATTGATTTAATTTAAGGTTAGAGTAGCTTGGGTAAATATGATATAAAACTGTCTCATACAAAGGGATCTCCAACATTTATCAAACCAATTTGATACTGCAAAGGTTTTACAAGATTAAAGCTTTCTATATGCAATGGTGTGGTCGTGAGTGTAATTCAATTTTCAGTGCTTGCTTTACACACAGCATTGTTTCTCAGAAACCCACAATGCCTGAAGCATTTCCCCTTTTCAGCAGAATTGGATGTTCCACTTGAAGTTGGTCTAAAATAAGCTCTGAAGTGGACAGAAAATAAGCTCTGAAGTGGACAGAGGATACTTGAAAGCTCTTTCACATTAAAAGACCATCTTGTACAGGTCCTGCTGGGTCTAAAAAATATAGCTGTAGAAGAAATATTGAGAACACTTATGGGCATGCTGCTATGAAAATATAAAGGTCTGAAGAAGAGCTGAAAATATCAAGTCAATTTATAGTTACAAGCATGTAAACAGTCTTTCTCCACACAAGTTTGCTGAACTTCTTGTTTTATCTTTTAAACATTGACATCCTCTGATTTTCCTCCTCAGTTACTGCTGGATTTGGAACGGACAACATAAATTAAGATAGCGTATGGGGATGGAAAATTTTGAGTGTCAGTGTTCTCCAACTTGAATAGAGGTCTTAAAGAGAAAAAGCAGGAGTAAAAGTGTGGCCAAATGAAAAATAAAAGCTAAAAGCTCAAAAAAAAGAGTTGTAAAAGGTCTGGTTAAGGTGCACAAGCAGAGGTGAATGCATGCTGCAAGGCCAGATACAGTATGAAGGCAGGTAAAATTAGAGGAATGCCTACCACAAAATAACAGTGTCCACAACTTGAAGCAGGCATGACAGAAGAAAGGCTAAGAAAGTCAGTCAAAAAGTTGTATCACGATCAGTGTAACAGAAAATAAGATTAGGAACAAGGATAAAGGTAAGAACTAAGTGCATTGAGAAAATACAGTGCAGAATATAAAGATCAGGACAGAGCCAAAGACAGGAGTAATAAAATAAAAGCTGAAAAGAATATAATCCAGAAACTGGCTGAATAACAATGTGAAATAACTGAGATTCCCTTGGATACTTTAAGGGAGACAAAGTCAGGTGTATAAGCCAGTCCTCAACTGGGAGGGAATTGCTTGACCATCAGCTGCTAAGGATGCCAACTGAAGCTATCTGAAAGGCTGGCAGATGACCTAAAGCCTGATGGAAAGAATCTTAAAATGGCACACAGCTTTCATGTTCCACAACGAATTGCAGAATTATTCTTCTGAGAGCTTTTTTTCTATTACTGTAATGAAACAAGAACGCTTCATAAAAAGAAAATCACATCCTATTATTAAACTCTCTTTAAAGTATGATGCTGTTTCCTATTAAGGTCCATACACTGGCTTCCTTATGGGAGAAGAATGCCCTGTATTAACCACTCATTCAAAAGGAGCTTTGGACTATCACACACAAAAGGTTAACGGCAAAGAAGCTCCTGGTTCCTTGAGACAGTTGGCAGCAGGAAGTCTGCAAAGAAGTTCTGTCCATAGAAATAGAGGCAAAGTTTCCATTTACTTAAAAGTTTAAGCATATGTCTTGCTGATAACCTCATCTACGTAGCAAGATTTGCGCATGCCATGATGTTATTGAAAAATTGGTGGACAGGAAATGTCCAGATAGTATTGTACTTGAGAGGTGCGTAGCAGATTAAAAGCCATGGTAGCCAGGCAGCAGCATAGGCAAAGCAATAATTCAGGTGATAACATAGAAAATGGCTAAGTTCCTAAAGAGTTCGTTATCAAGGAAAGCAAAGGCAAACTGCCATGTCTCCATGTGATTTCTCCCAGATAGAAAAGTCTGTTACTTGCATTCAGTCATCAGCTATTAAATACAGTTAATTGTGAGAATTGCACTCATGCATTTATGGTCCTATTCTTTCATATATCACTTGGGAGCTGGAGCATTAAAATGCTAAAATTATAGAAGCATAGAGATAAAAAGTATTTCATAAATCCAGATTCTCATTGTTTGTGTCCTGTAGGATTAAAAGAAGTTAAGAATTCTAACAAAAACTGCCTTTCTAAAATGTAGGATTTTTTTTTAACTGGTCTAAGTCATATCCCTTTATATGCTCTATAGAAAAGAAAACTAAAGTTAACATAGACATGGTATGAAAGAATCTACTAGAGGGTTCTTTAGTAAGACAAGGTATTCACCTCCTATGACTCAAGGATACACAGGACAGCTTCTCCATGGACACCCCCTTGTCGTGGGGGAGAAGCTTGCATGCCCTCATGAGGTTACGAGCTGTGCTGGTGGTGGTTCATGCCTCCGGTAGGGTCTCCCATGCTAGTCAGGTCTCAACTGAAGGGTCAGACAA
>JAWWEE010000085.1:54205560-54225409 GCA_035221455.1 Xenops minutus
CACCAGCGTGCTTGTAGCAAGCGTGGGTAGAGCCCTTGTAAATCTTCGTTCGCGAAGCCTAGCCATGAATGAATGAACTTCTCTCAAGTAACAAGTGACAGGATAAGAGTAAATGGCCTCAAGTTGCACTGGGGAGGTTTAGATTGGATATTAGGAAAAAGTTCTTCATGGAAGGGGTTGTCTAGCATTGGAACAGGCTGCTCAGGGAACTGATTAAATCATCATTCCTGAGGATATTTAAAAAACACATAAATGTGACCCTTGGAGACATGGTTTTGTGGTGGACTAGGCAGCGCTGGGTTAGTGGTTGAACTCAATGACCTTAAGGGTCTTTTTCAACCTGAATGATTCTATGATTCTCTGATGAGAGGGGCCAGGATCACAATAAGAGAATTTAAATAAATTTTTGAGTTGTCTTTTTCAGCAGTCATGCCTCATGGAATGATGTTTACAGAACAGAGCGTGGAGGTCAGTAAGAATACATCTGAGCTGTTTGAAAAGCAGACAGCATCAATCAAGCAATGAGCTGGAATGTAGCCTACAGCATATTTCCACTCAGAGTCAATTAAGAACATCAATTTCCCTAAGTATTCAGAATGTATTTCACTTATTTAAGAACAGGGCTTGTGCAGAATATATTTCTAGATTAAAAACCATATAAAAAGTATACTGTTTGAAAGATATCACTGGTCTGCATTGTTAGTGTTTTTGGGAAAGCTCAGATAGGAATAGTACTGGGAATTCATCTTTTGTCCCCAAATAACCTGTTTTTGCAGCACTACCATTAGTAGCTGCCTCTGACTCAACACTGACTGGCAGATGAACCAGCATGAACAATGTTGCCATGTCAATGAAAAGCCCTTTTTGCATTTAGTAGCTAAGGGGAAAATTTTAAAAGTTTTATAAAAGAAAAAAATACTAGTTCTCCACTGATGTAATGATAATATATAAAAATACCCAGAGTAAAAGCATGAGATAAGGAACCTAATTATTTTTAATTCAAAGAATCCTGTTGTACAGTGGGAATAAAAAAGGGAATGGAAACTCCATTTTTAATTGCTTTCAAATGAACTGAAAATTACCCAAGCAGTGGAAAAACCCCCACCCCATTTTAATCTGAATTATTATTTTTTCAAGAATTAAAATGTTCTTTACTTCTGGGACAATGATATAGATATTTAGAATATAAATTTGACTGACTGCACCAGTTGCTCTTTGTTCTACTCTACTGCCTCAGAACAGTTTCCTGACACATTGGGAGACACTTGGAAAATATTTTATGTGAATGAATATTTTTAGTTGTAAAGATTAAATAATGGTATTTTCACCTACACAAGCCAGTACAGCAGATAATATGAATGCCTTTAAAAACACCCTAATGTAAAATAAGTCCATAGATAATCCCTCTTAAATAAGGAGTCAACAAAGAAAAGTAAATGGAATCTTAGCAGAGAAGTAAGCCTTCATCAGCAAGAGCAGATGGTTTAATCTTTCTCTGCTATGGCATGCATATTTGCAATGCTTGCACTGCACGCCTGACTTCTGAAGTATTTGGGTATTCTTCCGTTCTTCTCACCAGACTCCTTTTTTTTAAAACACATAACCAACATATATACTGTAACAGGGATCAGGTTTTAAAATAAAACTCATGATGGTTACAGCTGTCCAACCACATTCCCAAAAATTTTTTTCTGAAATGTGTGAAATATATATAACTTTTTAGCTTAAATTAAGAAGATGAGAAGAGAATAATTATTCAAATTCCCATGTTTATGTCAAGTGATGGAGGAATCAACATCAGCACAACTGATGGGGAGAGATGCAGGGGCCAGTGCTGCCACAGATTCTGTGGAACTGGCACTGCCTGCACTATGTGCAATATAAAGCATACGATTAAATATGCAGGTATATGCCAAACATGTTAGAAAGCATTCTGTCTCACATTACAGAAATATCAAATTAAGAAAGGAACCTACATACAGAAACCATGTGAAAAGAAAAACACTTCTTCAAATTTTAATGAAATGAACGAGTATGTCACCCAGCTGAACTTTTTTATCTCTTCTACAGAAGAGCATCAACAGAATTACAAAATATCATCCATATTTCACTTTGACTAGAGAATGAATTGCTGCTCTCCTCCACTTAGATTCTCACAGGAAATATTCAATCCGAAATCCAAATATGATTTTTTTAAGAAACAACAACAAAAAATGCCCTTCTGGAAAGAGGCCTTCTCTACTACATAAGGAGAAGTCAATTCAAAAGGTTTCATTGAAAGACCTACCCACTGCATCAAACAGAATTGGAAGATCATTGCTAAAGAAAGTCTCCTTATACACAGGACGAAACCAGGAAGAGAGTTGCTTAAAAGCAAGTGACAAAGCTGGACAAAGAACCAGGCCTTCTGGAAAGTCACCTATTGAGCCTTATATGACAGATCCTTGTGTCTAAGCCAACAGTCTTTCTAGCATTTTATTCTGTTATTGCTTAAATTAGGTAGATTTTACCAACATAATGAAAACCAAGTGGATTGGCATAAGTGACATGGTAATCTGAGAGACAGGACGTAGATAAATTTTCAAATAAATAAGATAGAGTTGGTTGCCAAAAGGTTCTGCGTCCCTCTCTATAACATACATCATACAGGAACATACCTATGAATCTTACCAATTTGGGCAATATTTATTTCCCAAAACTCTTTCCACTTTATCTGTTTTCCTTCCACAAGACACTTTCCATCCTTCTATTTGCTGGCAGACTGACACATGCTCTCCACTCAGAGCTTATTACTCCAACCCCTTCAAACACTGCATGTGCTTCCTTAGTCCTCCTTTCATGTCATACGGAAAAGGATTGAGACAAGAACAGTTAATGGATTCAGATTCTGCAGTACTGCAGCACATAGCAGAGACTTTCTCAGGTCAACCTGTAACTAAGTAGACTGAATTCCTGGATGCTGTATTATCCATCTGGGATACACGGCTTGGCAACAAACCTGTAATCTACCACTTAGGAACCTCAGATTTTGGTATGTATGCAGAAGTGTTCCTGCAATATTATTGAGTCACAGTTCCAACAATAGTTGAAATTAATAATTAATGATTGGAACAGTAGTTCCATCTAATTCTGTACTGTTATGGCAAAATTTGAGTTCTTAATCTACTGCATTTGCTGAATTCACAATACATTCGCTATCCACACTTTGCTGAACACACTTTTGCTTTTCATATGATGAGGCACATGACTGCTCTTACTACTCCCTGCCCACATAACAAATAAAGAGATGTTTCTTCCATTTTAATATGCACTTAACCCATGCAGCCAGAAAATGGAAATGGTACTAATGTTTACTATAGTGTAATTCAAATGATGGAGCTTACACTGATAATACTGATTTTATTTTATCAACTTAATTTTGTTGATTTTGTTTAATCCATGGACAAACTAGTGTTTTACTGCAGTGTAATAATATTACTTTTATTTTACTGTAACAGTCAGTTAGAGGTGCATTATATCTCACTTATAACACTCCAAAAGAATTCAAAAGGATCATTTTCAGCATGTCAATTCCACAGATGTCAGAAGGACATGCATATATATATATACATATATATATATATATATATATATCACAGAGAGCATAATTTCATCTCTCCTTGTGCATCAGATCATTATAAACTTAATTGGACCTGTCAGACACTAAAAAAAATAGTGCTTGCTCCTCTTCACATAACAATTTTGTCTGATTTGCAGAGCAGGGAAATACCATGGCACAGCTGCTTTACATGACACACACATAAGAAACAAAGGGGCTTATCTGATGGCAGACTTACACTATATCCAGAGGAAAACTCTCCATATAGCATAACCTTATCCAAGACAAGGGTTCTGCTGGGCTATTGATGGTAGCTGTGAGCATGGTCATACATAACTACTTTCTTCCTCAGGCAACAGAATTATATCAATAAAGTCTTATAAATTTATAGTCAAGTGTAAAGGACAAACTAGAGTATAACTGCCTGTCCAGTTTTACAAAAATTAATTACAATATTCTAAGCACCTTTAGAATTTAAATTCCACTGCAGTAAATCAGAGCTGCAGACTGATCAATTTTTCGGTTCTCTTCCACAGTTAATTGTAAGGTTGAAGACGATTTTAGATTGGAAGGGTCCTTGGGAGATATCTAATCCAGCACTCAGCTCCATGCAGGGTCATGTCTTAAGTTCAGAACAGGTGGCTTTAAGTTTTATTCAAATGGATATTGAGAACCTCCAAAAATAAGATTGCACAAGCTCTCAGAGCAACCTTTTTCACTGCTTTACTGATGCTACTGTGGAAAAACCTTTCCTTATATGGAAAGATATATTTTCTCATGGTGGAACTGTAAGGTTGATGGTTGGACTTGATGATCTTAAAGGTCTTTTCCAACCTTAGCAATACTATGACATACCACTTGATATAGGAAGGGGAAGACCCCTCTGAAACCTACCCTGTTCCAGGCAGGAGCTCAGGGTATTCAGTCTCTCCTCACAATGCAGGAGGTCCAACTCACTGGGCAATATGGTGACCCTCTGCTGAGGGAGGTTATTGTCCCGCTCTGGTTTGCACGGGTGTGGCCTCAACTTGAATATTGTATGCAGTTTTGGGCACCACAATATAAGAAAAATATTAAACAAAGAGTGTTCAAAGGAGGGCAATGAAGATAGTGAAGGGCCTTGAGCGGAAGCTGCATGAGGAGCAGCTGAGGGCACTTGGTGTGTTCAGCCTGGAGAAGAGGGGACTGAGGGGACACCTCATTGCAGTTACAACTTCCTTGTGAGGGGAAGAGGAGGGGCAGGCACTGAGCTCTTCTCTGTGGTGACCAGTGACAGAACCTAAGTGAATGGCCTGAAGTTGTGTCAGGGGACATTTAGGTTGGATATTAGAAAAAGGTTCTTCCCCAAGAAGGTGGTTGGGCACTGGAACAGGCTCCCCAGGGAAGTGGTCACAACACCAAACCTGACAGAGTTCAAGAAGTATTTGGATGACAATCTCAGGCACATGATGTGACTCTTGGGGATGGTCCTGTGGAGGTCTAAGGGTTGAACTGAATGATCCTCGTAGGTCCCTTCCAACTCAGCATATTCTGTGATTCTGTGAACTTGCTCCAGTGTGTTGTTATCATTCTTGTATGTTGGGAGAAGTTGGAAGGGCGAGGGAAACAGCACAATATAATGGCTGCAGTTTAATGAGAACGATTGTGCTCCTGCTAATAAATTACCCAGTGATACAGAATTGTTTTGTAAATTTGCTAGCAACATCAATGGTGAATATATTGTGTTTATTATTAAAGACCACACAACATGTATGTGTACACATGCGCTTTGCATACAGTAATTTGAGTTAACCAAGAGATAAAAAATATTTTTATCTGTTAAAAGACATAATAAATTGAAGATTGCTAAGCAATCCAGTTCCACTTGAACTCCCAAGGACTTTCCTTACCAGTGAAATGCAACCGATACAAGACAAGGTTCATCAAGCACCATACTCTTGATTTCGTTCTCTTCACAGTGTGTGCTCCATATGAGACTGACAAAAATACACCCAACTGTCCTCTTCTTTGGCTTTTAAATGATTTGGCTTTTACTCTAACCTCCACATTAACTTTTCTTGGATTCTCTTCAACTTGACTGCACTGGCCAGGCTGCCTTCTAATTAGAAGTTAAAGCTGTCTCAGTTAATGACATCTATCTTCCCATATCCTCCTTACCTAGGAAGTCTAATACTTGAGTATTTCTTTGAAGGAAGGAAGGAAGGCAGACTATTCTCTGAAGAACTGGCAGGCTCATCAGAGATTTTTTAAGAACTTAAAAAATGCTACCCTCCCCCACCCCCAAAAAAAATAAAAGAAAAAAATAATTTCTTGTACTGTTTACCGTAAAGAATGTATCTCAGATAGTCCCAGCTACCTACTGCCTGCTTTGGATTCTACCACTTCTTGATTATAGACAAAATTACTATGCAGAACCACAGAAACCCTCCTCAGAAAATCCTCTTCAGTAGTATGTTTTGTCCTGAATCCCTGTCATTTACTCTACAACTAATACATCTGTACGCATTCAGGTTTTGATGTAGAAAGCCAATCTTTTGCAGGATTTCAGAAGTTAAGGGTATTTCTAAGCAGAAAAGAAACAGAACAGGAAGAGCTGTCATGATTCTCAAGCTTAAATGATGTTGAGACCAGCTATAGTTCAAAGATAAACTGGAGAAGCACTTTATTCTTCTGACTCAAAACCACAACATGTTTTCTATGTAAAGACTTCCACGTTTTTCTGATACAATGAAACCTTGGAAAAACAAGCCAAAGAAGAAATCAAGGAAAAAAAAAATCTACACTAATCCTTAGGAATTTGCCATTATTAGGAGTAGTTGCCTTTCATTATTACATGGCTATACCTCTCATTGATCAAAAGAGTTCCACCCCATTGGCTATGGGCAAAACAGAAATTCAAGTGTTTCACTATACATTTAGCACGTTAATAAAATATACAGCTATCAATAATTCTCTCAGGTTCTAGCAAATGACTGAGTGAAGTAGCTTAGGTTTGCCTAAAGCAGTCTAACAGGAGCAAATTTCAATGAATCAGACCCTATGAGCAATGTCAGCTAGGCCCAAGACACTTTCCTTTCAGTATTATCCAACTCTTATTAGTGACTGCAAACCAACTTATTGTCCATGGTTACATATACCTGATCACCACAATAATCGCATCAGAAACTCTGTTTAGGACTGCCATCTTTGTGGTTTAAAGGTTGCCAGCACAGAATCTGACTCTGCAAGGTTTGTCAGTCACACTTGAGCCTGATCAGTGAAAGCAGAAACAAGTGCTAAACTGCCATACAAAATGCAGTGATTTAAATATATATACAAGAAGTGAGCACTTTCATTAGCCTACTAATAGGAAAAATTTACCTTTTCCTTGTTTTATTAACATAATTTGAACTGATGAGCAATTCATTATTTAATGGAAATTGTTTGGCTTTTTCTTCAGTCTAGTCTAGAATAACTCAGCCCTTCAGAAACTCTATCTAAATCTGAAGTTGCTTCATGATCAAATAAGACACATTGTTCCAGTAGAAGGAAGAATCAATTTTAATGTTGATTAAAGGCAGAATGGGGAACATTATTTTCAAGTAGGTTTTTATTGGTATTGGACTAGATCCTGTTCTCATGTCGGTCAGGGTAGCTCCACAAAGCCAAAAATAATACAGACTTATCTCAGCTGGTCATATTATATGTGTGTGGCATAAAATCAAAAAAGCAGTCCTAATCTGCCTCACACTTGGACAACTGATGAAAGAATTTCAGAATACCAAGAAAAAGTTTCTATAATAAAGCTGCAACTAAAATGCCTTGAAGAGGTTTAGAAAGAGCAAGGTTTGATAGATTTTACAATAATCAGGTAGTAACTCCAAACCATTTACAGCTCTGTGTGGATAATGAATGAATAATGAATCTACTTGTCCAGATTGATTTGTTTGGGCAGGAATGTCACTAATACTTTTTTTTTTTAAGGAATATGCAATATTCCTCTGATATAATAAGCTTAAACTCCTTTGACAGAATAAGTGCCACATTGATTATTCTTGAAATTTGTAAGGGATCTGTGATGCCATAAGGACTTCAGTATGTGTCTCTTATCTAGCCCACACAGAAGGGATATTTATTTCAGGTGATAAAAATAACTATTTCCCAGCTGTCAACAGCTTTGCAGTAATCTCTGCACCTTGCTGTCCCAAACTCAAGAGTGCCATAAAGATGTCCTGAGGCACCAGTTCTACTGAAGCATCTGCACACCAGGTTTGTTCCGGTTGTTGCCTTCTTGATGACAGTGAACCAAAAAATGGACCTGTGTCATTCACAGTTAACACAAGCCACCATTCCAGATCCCAATGACAGAGAAGCTTTATAGAAAACTAAAAAAATCTGTGCTTGAAAACTGAGACAATTTTAAAATGAACAGCTGTGACCTTTTATCTGTGCTAAGTTCCCTATTTAAAATCCAGTCACTGCAAACACAGGGACCCGATGAATATCAGAACAATGATAGGAAGAGGAACCTAATGAGGTAATTACAGAAAATGGAGCAGACTAAATCAGCTACTCCTAGTATCCATCCAAGGGGAATAATTACTGCTGTTAGTTCCAGTTAATTCCTACCATTCTGGAGTTTGACCCTTAAGAAGAAAAAACATGAGGCACAAAGATCATGCTTAGCTTACAGTGAGCATGCCAAATTAAATTGAATCAGACACTGTGAACTCTTGAAAGGCAGTAGGGAAAGAAAAACATGAAAACAAAACAAAGCACATGAATGCAGAATTACTGTTTTCTGAAAGAGGGAGGTTTTATGGTCTCTTAGTTGCCCTGGCAGACATTAAAATTGTTTTTTTATTTTAGCACTAAAACAGTTCAGTGACTTTTGCTAGTCTATGGCAAATCTTTAGGAATTTTGCTAGAAATTCTTCACTATTTAAATAGACCCTGAATATGCTCCGATAGCAAGCTGTCATTTTAAGATTTAGAATAATATTTATTTATACAAAGAACTAACACAAGATCTACATACTGTTTTGGTACACCTAACTTCTACAGAATGCATTGGTTTACTCTTAGGTTTATCATTTAGCATTTCTTTATAGCAAAGGTCTGGGGACAAATGCTACTTTAATTGAAAGTTATCAAACTTATTTGTCAAGCTAAGTTCACCCTGCACACTGAATTCCCTACTTTCAAGTAACATTAGAGAGTAACACAGAAAAGGTATGAAGTTATGAAATGTTTTAATTAAAAGCCCAGTGTAAAGTAAGGCAAAAATAATATGAAACTGTAATTTTGTGCTATAGCTTTAAATAAGCCCATTAGCAAACACATAGGAAGGCCATATGCTGATTTTCTTCACAGATGTTCTGAGAAGTTAATTGTAATAGTTGGAAGCAACCCAAAAAACAAGAGGAAAACTGAGGAATTACAACTTTGACCTGTAACCCTTAGCAAGTTGTGAACAATCCTCTGTGCCTCAGTTTGACAGAGTTATGGGAAAGAGACCACTACTTACCTTATTGCAAAAGCCCATTCCCAATAGCTTCTCCATATCCAGTGTAACATGAGGTTACAATGATAGAAAGAAGTAGTAACAAGTAGTAACAAGAGAGAAAACAGTTCAATATTTGAGAATATTTTAAAAGGGGGAAAAATTCCTTAGTATGGAATGCTAGCCCTAAATATGGTTTGTTCTCTCTTATTTCATCCTACCTAGCTGCTATTCTGACTTTCTTTCCCTTTTTCCTGCAAAAAGAAGGTCTCACCCTACCCCTACATGAACAGGTGTTGTGTGTACAAATAAGACTAACAAGTCCTGAAGATGATATTCTGCTGTGAAAAGCAGGTTTCTTGAGTATGTAAGTGCACACCTCACCTAATGGTATTCCTCCTTCCTTTCTCAAAAACTCAGTAGGGAACCCAGAGAAAATTACTATTCCTCAAAAAATAAAGTAATTTTTTATGTCTTCTTATAACAAGGAGAAAGGAACTTATGCATTCATCTAACATCACTATTTCAAATATTCCATCACAAATCAGACACTCCAGAAACATATCAATATGATTTTTTTTCCTGCTTTTTAAGATTCTTAGGCATTCTTCTCCTTCACAGAGTAAACAGTAGATGCTTTCTCCATTTTGATTCTCATTATTTTTTCCTATGCAGACTCAATACTACACAGATCATACTCAAAGGCCAATGTAACCAATCACAGGTAGCCCGGCATGTAATTAGTGAGGGTCTCTAAGTGGTTGGACTCTAATAACATTTCCAGGTCCTCTGTCATAATTAACTACATGTGTTACAGGCACATGGGTACAAAATGTGATTTGAGAACAGCAGCTGCCGCCAGGCATTAGTTGTTACTAGACAGAAATATATTTTGCCATTAATTGAATGAGATAAACTGATGGTAAAATTTGAAGCTGAATGGTTTTAAATGTGGACCTCTAGGGGGTAAGTAATATAGACCTATCTTTCAGTCTTTATTTGTCTGAGTTAACTCTTTATTTACAATAGTCCAATTTGTGTGAGCAGGAATCACACTCCTAAAGGATGCACAACTGAGATCTAAAACTGATAATTAAGATTTACACTTGCAAGTCATTTCAGTTCTGGAAGCTCTTGACAGCAGGAGGGAGTGCAAAGACAAAGAACATAGTTTCTTCTGAACACATACTCATGGATGGTAAAGGCAAACTTTTTTTCATGCACATGAGCAGCTTACTGGCATGGAGGCCAAATTACAAAAATGATTTAGGACTCCCCACTTTGAAGAGTCCCAGAAATAATTTTTAGAAGACATGGAAAAGTACAGATTTCTGTCAAAGTCTATTTAGAGACTGAAAAAAACAACCCCAAAATTATTAGTATCACATACAGCTCATTAAGTCATATGCTGCAAAGTCTTGGCTTGTGTTCAAGGGAAATGCCTGGGTTTATGATAAAAAAACTATTTAAGATTTCTAATGCAGAACACTACAAAGGACAATTAAATTACAGTGCAGATAATTAACAGTAAGAGGAATGGCAGCAAGCATTACACAGTGTTCTGTGACAAATATAAACAAATCAGAAAATGGATTGGTGAGCAGAACTCATCACTGAAAAAATTAATTACCTATCTTCCTCCTAAGCTATGGTTATGAAACACAGATTCCTGCTCACTCCCACAGATAACAGGAGAAAACAAAGAAATTTTTGCCAGGTTGTTTTAAAGTTCTTTCTTCGTTTAATTTATTGCCCTAGGAGTCCTTTCACTACCTGGCCCATGTCCCATTGGTATGTGATCCTTTCCCAAACACGAAAACATACACAACTGTAGAGATTTTGGGAAAGGAAGACAACTATTAAAAGCAGTTTTAAAAGACCAATAAAAAATTCTGAGACTTAAGAAATCATACAATCTCCTTAGTAAGTTGTTTATAAGGCACTATAAGACTGACTATAACAAAGACAGCTTTTGCTTATGAAAGATCATGCCCAGAAATGCTTATAAAATATGAAATTTAAGGAAGTATAGCCTCTTTCTCCATGGGAAACACTCATTGCAAACAAAGCACTATGGCATGGATGTTGGGATCAAGTGTACTCAGCAAGTTTGCCAATGACACCAAGCTGTGTGGTGTGGTTGACATACCTGGAGGATGGGAGGCCATCCAGAGGGTCCTGGACAGGCTTGAGAGGTGGGCCTATGGGAATCTCATGAGGTTCAACAAGGCCAAGTGCAAAGTGCTGTACCTTCCCAAGCACAAATACAGGCTAGGCAATGAATGACTGAGAGCAGCCCTGAGGAGGACTTGGGGGTGCTGGTGGATGGAAAACTAGGCATAACCTGGCAATGTGCACTCACAGCACAGAAATCCAACCCTATCCTGGGCTGCATCAATAGAAATGTGGCCAGTAGGCCCCAGTTGTGGTCCCCAATATAAGAAGGAGGTGGACCTGTTGAAACATGTCCGGACAAAGGAAAATGATAAGGGGTCTCAAGCACTTCTCCTGCAAGGAAAGGCTGACAGTTGGAGTTGTTCACCCTGAAGAAGAGAAGACTTTGCCATGACCTTATAGCACTTTCCAGTACCTAAATGGGAGTCTACAAGAGAATTGGAGAGGAACTCTTTACAAATCATGTAGCAATAGGACATGGGAGAATGGCTTTAAACTGAAGGAGCATAGGTTTAGATGGGATATTAGGAAGAAACTCTATACTTTGGAAAGGGGATGGTGAGGCACAAGAACAGGTTGCCCAGAGAAGTTGTGGATAGCCCATTATTGAAAGGCCAGATTGGATGGTGCTTTGAGCAACCTCGTCTAGTGGACGGTGTCCCTGCCTATGAAAGGGATGTTGAAACTAGATGATCTTTAAGGTCCCTTCCAACCCAAACCATTCTATGATTCTGTAAACACCTCTAGAAACTATTAGTGGTGTACACAGGACCTAAAACCTATCAGCCTAAACCAGGCATTGTGACCTATCTTCAAAGTATTGGAAAATATAACCTCACACCAAAACAAATTGTATGACCTCTACTCTCAGTTCTCTACTTTTTGTAAAATTATAGCATCAGGACCATTTTCTTGACCAAATAAAAGTATAGACTTTCTAAAATATTCTGGACTCTACCACAAAGGTTTTTCGTTAAACACCCATGAGTACAGTAAAATTCAGGCAATCATTTAGTCTCCATAGAGGCATCAGATCTAATACGAATATAACTTCTTTTCTCCCAAAAATGGATGCAAGAATCTGTACATACCCAGTAACTTTAGAAACATTTATTGGTTTGCTCAAAATTTCTGCCTTGATGGCTACTCTTTTTCCTACTCCATTTCTCAAAAATTTATGAAAGATGGCATATTCATATCTTTGAGCTTTAAACTTTCCTGACTAGTAACATCCATTTTAATATTTGTTCTGAAAAATCCTTTTCTTCACCAGCTAGTGAAACTCAGAATGTGAACAAAGGCACCTGGTTCTAATAAATAAAAAATGCCTTATTATTGGCATGATCTCAGCTATGGCATCCAGCTAAAGGAGGCTTTTGCATGCATAGCACTGATTCATTGGTTCATCTCTGTCTTGTCAGCATTATTTGATCTACTCATGCCCAAAGTATTCCAATGATCATCAACTTACAGATTCTTGCAAAAATTATGAAAAACCATGACTAAAATGAGATTAATCTCTCACCCATTGTCTGTTCCTGTTGTCAGAGGTCTCCCTTTGTTGTTTTGTTTTTTTTTTTTTTTTCCAGCTGATAAGGGTGGGATTCAGTCATCAGAAAAACAAGCATCTGTTTTACTATATTTATGACTACTTCTTTCTCTGTTTAATTTCCAGAAACTTTTGGTTTAGAGTTGCATTTTAGTACAGAATAAAGCATCTTCTGAAGATATGTATTTCTGACCACCAACTACAGAGCCATGGTAAATTACTAGCTTTGGGCAGATACCTAAATCTTGCTTGCTAACACCTCAAGTTTCTGATTCCACTTTTGTGTTACACCCCCTCTCCCCCATGTATCTCAGTTTTACAAAGCTTGCTAATTTGGCTCTTTTCACTTTGGTGGAACACTGATTTATACCAAATGACAACCTGTCCCTAAGTCTAACAGCTACTAACAATTACAGAAAAAGAGAAGATTCTACTGGATACTTTTTGGAAGGATTTTTTGTTTCAACTACTTCATCAGGTTTGGAAATTCTGTCCATAAACTTATCAAATTTAGAAATTACTGGAAATCTCATCAGGATGGTTTCAGAAAACATCACTCAATTTAGTTATGTAAGACAAAATTCTTCTGATATAATAGTCAGACGTCATCTTTGATATAATATAGCTGTTGACTCAATCACAGTAGTCACAGCAATTGATAAAACTGTTATATTTTGAACATAATAAAAAGTTGTCAAATTCACCTGTTTACTTGCTGTAATTAGGCTAAAATATTTCTTAAATTCTTACTTCGTTTTAAGGTGTTCAGCTGTACAAGAGATAAAAAGTATAAGGTAATGGCTAAGCTACATTTAAATGTTGTTTTGTTCTGGATGAAGTACAGTCAATCACTTGAATTAAGACTTTCAAGGACATTAAAACCTATTAAATTTATTTCTTGTCTTCCTAGCCTACTCAAAGTCAGACCACAAAATCCCTCTCAGAAACAGAAAACAGCCTATTCATCTCCAAATTCTAGTAGTCTGGCAGCCCTTGAGACACAATTTGGGTTACCAAGGGGATGAATCACAGTAATCCAACAACATTGGTTCTTTCAGACTTGGAAGTGATTTGCAATATGGGAAGATTTGTTCTATTATTAAAATATATATATGATTAAAAACTATGAAACAATCAACAACATTTGAAACTCTTGTTCATACACCATTGACAAAATCCAAAAGACAGTCAGAAAAAAAATCCCGCATCATTTAGGTTTTTAGTTATATTCAATTAGACAAAACAATACAAAATATACTAATGGACATATTATGTGGGTGAAACTACTTATTTTTTTTTTAATTTGTAAAATAAAATAAACTTTCAGCATTTAAAATTCCATTCTATGTAGGCCATGTCTGTAACTACACTCACTAAAGAAGATATTCCTGTGTCACTGGACTATACCTGTGGATTTAACTGTATGCTTCCAAAAGAAATGCCATAGTAAGAGGTGAGTGGTACTTTTGAAAACTCAAGTTCTCAGAAGAGACATATACTCATTTTGGTCTGTTGAAAGTTGTACTTGGGCAAATCACTAACACAGACTCCCTTCTGCATGATCAGAAAGAAACACCAGTAGTAAGTGAGTTCTCCTGGGGTGTCAAACAACCCTATTTTCTAAGAACTTCTGTACACAGGGCAAAAACTCCCAAACTTACTTTTTCATTCAGCAACTTAACTGAGTTGGGCTGTAAATTAGGAAAAACCACAGGGTACTCTTTATGTTCTCAGTGTGCTACATGTAAGTAAATCAGGTAAAAAAAGAAAAAGGTAAAAGAAAAAAGTCCCCTAACTTAAAACAGTTTAGAAAAACAGTCAGTTTCTACTATGCATGGACTGTCATGCTGTAGTCTCATGTCACTTCTTCATGTTTGAGACCCTTTGTGTGGCAGCATACTGTGTGTTGGAAACAGTGCTTTGCACAGTGATTGCACCGATAAAAAAGATGTATTAGATGAATGTGTGTTCATCACTCTCAACAGAAAGAGCCTCCAGTATCTTCCCAGAACATGTTCAAAATACAACAATGTCTGAATCCACATTTAAGCCAGTCTACCCTGAATATCTCCCACTCTTAAAGACAGTGTACACATTTACTTATTCTTTTCCACACAGAGGAGGAAAGTCACACAATGTTATTTCACTTCCTAACTGGCAACACAAAACAGAAAATATCAAAGAACTAAGTCCCAAGGTCTGTGCTGTGGTTCATGTGAACCCCAGACTTTATACAAAGGAAGATAAAAAAGAAACTAAGAGCTCAAGAGAAAATGGGTGTTGCAAGTCAGGTAGGAGGCAGTAGTGCTCCCATGTTTACAGAAGAAAAATAGGGCTTTCTAAGTCAAGGTTACTAAAACTATTTTTCTGAGATGCCCCGCAAGAGCTTTTATTTCTAGCCAAATACAATAAGCTAGTGTATTATCTATTTGTCTACTATTTGGGCTAATAATGTAAAGTATTAATTATCCCTCATTTTGTTTTCTTGCCTACATGTGTGAGAAAGTATTTTATATCTGCAGTCATTTCACAGACCGTGTCTCACTGTCCTACAGGACACCACTGACCCAAGTACGAATGGCTAAAAAACAGTGCATTGGGGCCTAGGGTTTCTAAAGGAATTCAAATAGAAATAGACTATAATATCTGAGACTTGAAAAGAAGTAATGAAATTTTATAATTTAGCAAAAGAAAGCTAGTATGCTATGTATCAGGAACTATGAGACAATTATACAAAATTTAGCCTTTTAGCAAAATTTAAAAATGGAAATCAAAGCACAAGTACTACCATAAGATTTCCTGGATTCTACCCAGTTCCTGACTCTGCATCCTTCACCACTGTGAAATAAGAAGACTACAGTCCTGCCCTGCCTCACCTTCAATCTCTTCTGTGATTACTTGTGTACTACTACCACACTGCTCTCAAAAATCCCTGTTGTAAGGGTCAGGCAGGTAAAATCCCTACCTCCCTGGACCCTGATATTTTAAAAGTATTAAGACTCATTTGTACATTACAGTGGCCTGAGTACTAAAATGGCCATAACTGAATTTTCTTGCACTTTTCTAGCTAGCAAACATAGCTTCATAAAAAGCAGGGAAGCTTATTCTGGAAGAAGGCAAAGAACTGATCTGTTTTACAGGTAAATAAACATGCATGTATAGACAATCTTGCAGAGTGAGATTAAAAAGTCATATAGCTAGTTGATAACCTCTACAAGAATGTTGATTAAATATTTAGGGAAAATTGCAACAAAGTGGACATATATGATAGTTCTTTTTAATATCCCCCCAAGCTCCAACCACATGCAGTTCTGTGGTTTCCTGAGCTAGAAGTAGTTTCTATGTCTAGCAAATATGCTCAGTGAGTATCTCTTAAGCATCTCAGTGAATTTGTCCAGACTCCCCTTAATTCATGTAAAGGTCTGTCAAGAACTTCCACTGCTTATCTACATGTATGGGACTGACAGAATGTATGAAGAATTCCATATTTTCTTCTTTCCATCCATTTAAAATCACAGTCTCATTCTTCTCATATAGATCAGCCTTTATGATGGATGGTTTACAACAGGCTACTTCTTTAGGTAGCTTAGCCTTTCAAATGAGGCAAGAAATACTCTTCATTTTAGCTCTAAATATATATGAGCTTAATCCCGAGAGCTGATGTCCAATTAAGTGTGTTATCGACAAATTTCATCTTCTATCATTGCTTCTTTCAATTAGCTTTTAAGGTTCCTGTTCCTGCATAATCATAATGGCATTCATTATCTTCAGCATAGCGACATTTCTCCTGGACTATCTGACTTTTCTGTAAGGTCTTTTTACTCTTCAGGCTGCTAATTACTATCTTGCTTCAGGTTGACATTTTCACAGGACTCCTCATATGTGCTTCGATCACATCTTTCTTTTTGTTTTCTCTTTTCCCCTCTAATTAGCATAATACTGGCTTTCCCAGCCTTTCAATTTCCCAGCGAAAGCCAGTATAATCCCCCCTTCCATTATATGATATTTTCAATGTTCTTCTGCCTTGATAGATACATACTCCCTGCAAAACAGTAAACAGACAAGTTCACACTAAGCTGCTGTCTAGTGAGCTTCTTTGTCTACCAGACACACCATGCCCACTGAGCAAACTGATTTCCTGTAGAACACCCTTGAGTCATGCTTCTGCTATGTCTCTTCTACATGCCATCAGCTCTGTCTTATGGGATGTAGCCAGCTACTGACACTATTCAGACTCCCTCAATAACTACCTGAAGCAGAGTGCTGTGGAAAAAAAAAAAAAATCATTATTAGTAACTGTGCAGGTGGACATTCTGAAAGGGAATTTGTCTAAATAAGAGATTAGTGGCCCATGGCCAAGACAAATACCTGACTTATTTACGTAATGTAATACATAAATAATATTACAATATTACATAAACAACAATATTACATAAACATATGATTGGGAGCATTCAGAGAGGTCCAAGTGGCACTTATCAGCACAACTCAAAACATGCTTTCTAAATCAATCTAGGAATGTCTCTGTATGTTAAACAGACCATCAGTGTATATCCTGTTCACTTGTTACAGATTTTTCAGCATATTGATGTTATGTAAGTAACAGACCTGCCTGCCTACGTATTTTTTTTCTCCAAACTGTTTCCCATTGAGGGTAGTGTATTTTGGACAAAATTAAGTGTGTTTATTGGAAAAACAAAACAAAACAAAACAAACAACCAAAAAAAAAACTATGAAAACCCAAAGCATTAATCTTGCCTTTGTTTTTTTTTTATTCTCTACTTCCCTTAGTTCCTCTATGCAATACAATAGGGTTTTCCTGTACCTGTCTTCAGCTGGAGTTCCTTTCTCCATATGAAGCAACTCCAGTGTAGTAAGTAATATAACAGTCCCATTTCCTCTAGAAATATTTCCCTAGACAGATGCCAGAGCCGTATTAACATTTTCCTTGAAGGATTAGCAGGAATTCATTCACTTTCTCATATACCCAGATTGTGTGTATATTCAGTTGTTGCTAACTAAATAACTTCCAATAATTTCTTATTGTTGTTCCCAAAGTGCCCAACTTGGTACCATTAGATTAAATTCCATTCTTATTACCTGACACTTGAAAGTTAGTATTTTTTTCATGTATAATATACTGATCCTCTTCTATATTGCTAAGACTTCCCAATTTCCCATCATTAACAAGTTTTATTAGCATATGCCTACTATGTATTCAGTTTACTAATTATTTGAGTCCTCAGACCTTTTCACAATGCATTCTAAGTCTGATGTCCTCTCCTTTCAAAACATTAGGTCATTACCCATCCTTCCATCCATTATTAAACTCAGTTTTCTCCAGCAAATAATCTTGATTCCTTTTGCTCCTACAGTTAAAGAATCTTACATTTACATCCAGCCAACTGGGATGCTTCCACACTTTACTCTCACCTTTTTAGTTCACTGTTAGCATAGGTGAAGCCATCTCATATATGATCAGAGCCACTAAAATCTAGAAACCCTAATCACAGATTTCTCAAAGGAGATGGCAGTTGAGGTAAATTGCACTAATGGCTGTTAGGAAGTCTTGAAAGATGACTAGAATTTAAATATCTTTTGGAGAAGAGGTCAGAAATAAGCAGTCTCAGAAGATTTCAAGACAGTTCAGTAAGTATAAGTCCAAATTATAGGTGAGTATAGAATTATGACATAGTATATATCGAGATTCTTTTTTTTTTTTTTTTAGCTCAGCTCATTCCAGATTGATTCATTAGGCTGAACAAATATAGGCCTTGCTAGTCAGTGTGGCAAACCAGAAACCCTATGAGAATTTCCTTCATATTCCTTTCTGCAGAGTTGGCTTGATTTTGAAATAAAATAAACCAAATTCAATAGCATCCAAACTACATAGGGTAAAAATGCCCACCAAGTATCATTCTCACTGTCAGAATAGAACAACCGATTTCCTGTGGCAGGAAATTCTTTTTATAAATACACATAAATAATAACCTGATGGGTAGAAAAGTAAGAACTATATATATATATATATATCATCTATTATTAATATAAATTAATTGTAGAGTAAACAAGTTGGCAAATTACACCACTGATAAATTCTATCTGGGTTATTGACTAAATTCATTGAGGTAAAATTCTCTATATTTATCAAATTGTCATTAATGAATAAATAAAGTCATAACAGGTAAAAACTGTGGGATGTATTTGTTTACAAGCAGTAAGTAATAAAGCAGTCTGGGTTAAACCAAAAAATACCTATATGATTAGAAAAGAAATATAAATTTATTCAGAAAAGATTGAAGGAGATTAGCCTTCAACTACACTGAAAAGAAACTGGAAAAAGAAGCTTCCCTACTAGAAAAAAAGTAAAAAAAAAAGGCAACTGATATCCTAACTTATTTTCTTTCCTGAACCAAGAAATAGCAATTTCAATACAGAGCTAAATTCTCCAGGGATGCTGTTTTGTTTAATATCATAATTTCACCGGTAAAATCTAGGTGCATTGCCCATAATATGTAAGCTGCTACAAACATCCTGATGTGACACAGAGTCCCTTATGGCTTTGCATTCTCACAAAATGCACTTAAGCTTACTTCCAGAACATAATGCAAATTGAGCAGCAATCAATAAAAATGAGTTGCTTTTGTGTGACCCCCAACAACCTCCCTCAGTCACTCGTACCCCTTTCAACCCAGCATAATTTCAGAATGACTTCAAGCTGTTCTAACATAGCATGGTGAAACAGCTTGCACTGAGCAGCAGGAGAAGGCAAAAGTGAGCTTTAAATACTATTTCTACACTCCCATTTTCATGGTATTTACATTATGGCTCCTGTCCAAGGCTCTGGTCCTGTGATTGCAAAGCACTGACTGCACAGTAAGAGTACAACGTTTTGCTCTAATCTACAACATGAATCTTATTAAAATTCAGCAAAGAGCTTGTATGGACTTTTTTCTTCTTTGTTTCTTGGTGTTTTTTTTCTTGTTTCGTTTTTGGTTTGTTTTTTTTTTTTTGGGGGGGGGGTGGGGGTTGTTTTTTGGGGGTT
>JAWWEE010000085.1:54225509-54245168 GCA_035221455.1 Xenops minutus
TTGGGGGTTTTTTGGTAGCTTCACTGCAGCTGTATAGATATCATAAATGTGCCATTCAGGGGAACTGGCAGCACAGTTGATTTCACTTTAAGGAATGCTGTCAACATTGATTTAATTTTAGAAATAGGCTTAGTGTTACTTCTTAAAATGATAGCTTAGTAAGTATAAGCTACATTGACAGTCTAAAGTATACTGTCAGATTTCTCTGGATTCTATTGAGCCTAAACAATTAAAATAGATTATTTGTTTTTCATATTTCATCCAATATTATTTGTTTTGTTTCAAATCCCTGTCACGATGTCATGATGGAAAAATCCTGTCATGATGGAAAAATCCTGTCCCTGTCATGATGGAAAAATCATTCCATTCATTATTTCCTTCCCATCCTTACTCCTCACTTCAAGTAAAACCCAAGATATTGCTAGTCAGGTACACATATATGAAACACTCTTCTATCTTATCTTTCACCAGTTTTTAGGAAGCCTAAGTAGGATTTATATGACATTTGCATATAACATGTATATGACAAGTGCTGGTTCATGATCAGTTATTCCACTGGTATATGCTTCCTGACATGGGAAAAGCTGGTGACTTACCAAAGTGAAATGTGCAAGGCAATGCAGACCATTGTGAAACAATGTGCAAGAACAATGTGGAAGGCAAAGACAGATGAAAAAATATTATACCAGACTGCCTGGTCACAGGTTAGGGGCAGCCGCAATTATTTGAGGTCTGGCAGTCTGATGATTTGTTGGCCTAAACCACAGCAGGATGCATTTCCCAGGAGTCCAATGAAGAAAACTGCCCGAGACACACTGTAGAAAAGTGTTTTAGAAAGCAGCTCACAGGAGCTCACTTTCTCTTAAAGAATTCCCACAGAAGATTGCACTTGAACAGTGAGATAAGCCTTATTTGGAATCTCAGTTATGCTAAATGCCACCTTTTCTTTCCAATTAATGCTTGCCTTTGAATACAGATGTATCATTTCATTGACGACAGGCATCTTTTTCAGAGAATATTTAAAGTCCAACAATGATAAATATAGTGGTAAGCTGGTCACAGAGACCTGATTTCTATGCTGAAGCAAAGTTATGCAGTAAAATTTTTTAAATAGGCAATGAAGAGCTCTATTAAGCACAGAACTTCAAAAAAAGAGTGAAAGCTTTGATCCAAATTTACAGAATGCTTTCAAAAAACGTTGGATATTGGGTAAAATAGTGATATTTAATGCCAATTGAAGTTGCAGAACTGATATTTACATTTCCTCTCCAAACTGTCTTAGGCCAGGAGTTTGCAACCACTTTGGTGCGTATTTCAGCAGACAAGATCAGAACATGGGTCTCTCTAGGCAGGGTGATAAATTAATAGGCACAATCTTTTTTTCTGAGTTGGGTTTAGAGTTGGTTACAAAACCCTCAAGACAGGTGCCTTTTATAGCAATAAAATTGTAGTATCTCATCACTATTTGAACAGCCAGTGCTACATTTTAAATAAAAGTGTATTAATTTTTAAAATGCCATCAGTGGCTAGCATGACCTGGCTCACAAAGGGTACAGCATGTGATCTTTGCTTTGAAGTCTGTCTGAGGTGAACATGCCTTTTACATTGCCAAAACCTGAAGACTGAACCCTGGTTCTATACAAGAAATACAACTAGTTTTACAAGATGTGTATTGTTTATGATGAATGCATCTATATTTTACACATAGAGGAGTTTCCAAGACAGTATTTCTTGCAAAAAAAAAAAAAAAAATTAATTAGTACAGTTTTGGGGTTTTTTTGGAAAGACTGCAGTATCACATCTGTTACCACTTTTGCAGTGTGATATGCAAAGAAATAACACAAACCATCACAAGTAGTATCTGTTACTGTTTCTGTTTTTTACACCATTTTTGGTGCCCTGTCCCATAAACTCTTGGTCCCATTTTCAGTCAGACTCTTACATGATTTCTCTCACATCATGCTTCACGGTATGAGCAACTGCAGTCAAACTTCAAATAGGAGCACAATATATTATTATTCTATTATTTTTTTCAGTCTCTGCTGATATTTACTTATGCTCTACTGCCTTAGTGTCTAAGCTGTATAAATTATTTACATTTTATACATTATATAGATTATATAAATAACTAGCATCTACTGAAGTTTGGAGAAAAGACAAGCTGTCTTTGTTGCTTTTTAGGTAAGCGGTATATCACCTTCCTATCTGTTTATTCCCACTTGAATGGCTGAAAGTGAACTATTCAACCATTTTTTTCTTGTCTACTTACCTAAAACAATGGAAATCTGAGTTGAATTGGATTCATGGATGCAACTTTAAGATAAACAGAAAAACAAGCACAGGAAACAGAACACAAAATAAACAGGGCAAGGTAAAGAGAGCCCTAAGAATCCCTAAATTCAGGAAACATACAACTTCTGGAAGTAATTAAGACCCTCCCTCAAGCTTACACAGGTTAAAAACTCCTGGTGGTTCTCTGACTGAGATCTGAACAAAATAATATTGTCTGTACTATAACAGGCTTTCCTTTAGCTGTACAAATCTTTAATATGTGTTGCTGAAAACTCCAGATGCTATGAAAAATAGGGACAAAAACAATTATGGAAAAATAATGATTAATGAATGCCAGTATTTCTGAGCAATAAAGTATATGAAATACAAGTCACACATAAGTGGAAGTGTTCTCAATGAACATGTAAGGAGCACCACATGAAATAATAAAGCATTATGAAAATAGGGTCCTATCTCAAAACTTTCAGCTTCTTCAAAGTATTGTGTAGAAATAAGCAAAGGAGAAGAAAGGAAATAATGTAGGCAAACCACATCCAACAACAACTGGGATAACATTCATCTCTTGAAGGGCAACTTAAAATGAAACAAGAGCTTTCCAGAATTTTGCCTTGTTTCAGCTAACAGGAAAAGTCTGGAAAGAGATTGCATTCTGTCTGTCACAACTACATTCCTCATTAATGCCTTTTCTCAGGAATGGATCCTCTAGAGCCTTCTGACAGACCAACATTTGTGAACACACTGCACTGCTGATCTCAACAGATAGGTCAGCCTTGCCAATGTCGGGCTGAAGTTGCTGCCCTTTCAGGCCATGTCTAAAACAGCAAATTAAGCTGTGCCAAGCAGCATTTCAAAGCTAACGGATTTGTTTATACTGCAAAACTGCCAGCATGTTTTCTGGCATGGTTTTGACCCAGGTTTGCTTGCACTATGCCTAACAGTTCCTGGGCAGGGTGCAGGACTTAACAAAGGACAGAGACCTTTCCCAATACAAGATCTGGATGTGTCCATTCTCTTTCACAGACTGAAAGAGCTCAAATATATGAACAAGTGCTATTCTGTGCCAGCTGGGTTCAGTGCCAAAGGACAGTTTTGGTATGCTCAATTTACCAATACAACTGGATCCAGAGAAATCCCAAAGCCCTTTTCCAGTAGTTTTCAGCACTGGAATAGGCTCCCCAGGGAAGTGGTCACAGCACCAAGACTGTTTGAGTTCAAGAAGTGTTTGGACAACACTCTCAGGGACATGGTGTGATTCTTGGGGTGTCCTGTGCAGGACCAGGAGTTGGACTCTATCCTGATGAGTCCATTTCAACTCAGTGTATTCCATGATTCTACATTAATGTAAATTCTACACTACTTTGAATCACTTTGTTTGATGTCTTACAGTATACACACTTGATTTTCCTTCAATATTAGATATTTACTATCCTCAACTAAAAAGGTTGTGTATTCAAAGTGGCAGCTACACATCATCACCAGCAGCTGAGAAAGGAATCATGAAATAAACTTTGCAGCGGCTATCATACCAATTAAAAACCCTCAGATGAGTCAGACGTGACAAAGTCAGGACCCAAAAATCCTGTGATGAAACATTTTCTACATTCCCTATCCATTGTCTCCACATTCTAGTCTTATCTCCACTTTTATTGTTTCAACTTTCACCACCCTTCTGTTGAAGTGACTTAGTGATTCTTGCAGTGGTGCATATAACTATCACTTATAACTGTCACTGTTACAGGGTAGTTCTGCAATATTTTCCTGCCTCCACACTTGTAAGTTACTGCAGGATACCCCCTAAAATATTTAGTATCAAGGCAATTTTCATGCATACTGCTACTTTTACACACACACACACACACACACACACATACACACAAACAAACATATTTTGTTTTTAAATGAACCCTTTTTACTGATAAAGGACAGCTGGGAAGCTTTTAGGGGGGGAAAAAAACCACAGGTGCCTAACATTTTTTTTTTTTTTTTTTTTTTTTAAACAGCGAGTACAGTTTTAATTATTGAATGATAACCCTGGATTTCCTCATTCAACTCACTTAGTCCCCTAAGCCCTATGATGATTTATAGAAAACTTTATGTGAAGGGAGCAACATTTTGGGTATCAAATGAAACCGTCACATGCACTTATAGGAAGGCTACATGGATGCAAGCAGGTCTTACCTTGCCTTCTCTAGGACGATATCTTTCTGTGTGATCATTGCACTTAGTCCTTGAAATCTAAGGCTAGTCCCAGGGAAAAGACATCTAATCAGCAAAAGGCAACAAAGTATTCTTATTTGACATTTGCACCCAAATGCTACGATCAGCTATCACTGTATGAATGCAGTTAGAACATATTCGTGTTAAAAAAGAGATCACAGAAGAAAAAATTGATGCTTTATTTCTCAAACAAAATTTGTATGGAATATATAGTTTGAAGTTACTGACAGCTCTACGTAAATTTTAAACGTGAGCTAAAGATGAAGTATGGATACACTGCCCATTAAATATGTTGACCTGTATCTGTAAATCTTATTCTTTTTTCTAGGAACCAGTATCTGGACTTTATTTTTTTCTTTCTTTTTTTTTTTTTTTTCCTCCCTCCTCTATGGCCTATTTTGACATGTTAGCTAACAAATTCTGCTTTTCAAAAAAGTCTACATTTTCTCCATAAGCTCCTTCAGGCTGTTATTTCTAACAGAGCTCACAAAGGTAAGGTAAACCTTTATAGCACCACAGCTACAGGATATCCTCACAGCATACGGACTTATGCAACTAATACAGTGACAGATTTATAAGGTTTAGGGGTTTTTTATTTATTTTCTGGTTTCAAACTCTTTGGGGTTTTACTAATTTAGTGTGTATTTTTGTCTGAATTGGTACAGACTTTTTTTTTTTTTTTAAATTCAACATAATTTGAAATCTAGCAGTTTGAAAATAAGAGACTCTTGCAGCCTTATAGTTCCATCCCTTTCCGTTAATATTACTAGCTCAAACCAAATGGAGGAAAATATATTGCTTTTTATTATTTGATACTGTAAAACATCCTAAAGCCCTTTAATGGACTTTTATGTTATGCATGTGCTGCATATAGACACAATTTCTTTTTTCTTGTTTGTTTGTTTCAGTTGAGAAATCAATACCTATTTTAGGCAAGCACCATTTTTATGGATTGCTCTCCTCTACGAGGTAAGAAACATGTTAATATAATATGTTCCTAATGTCTATACCAGGATGTCACATTTATAATGTAACATGAAACAAAATTTCACGGCCAGCAGGTGGTCCTGTGACAAGCCAATGTGCTGTCACTAATGAATATGGCACTTAAACTCTGAACCTCTCTCAATCCCAGTAATAAATATTTGAAAGAAAGTCTTTGACTCAGGAGTAAAACAAGCAAATGTTACAGTGCTTCCAGCAGGCTCCTTCTGACCATATGAAAAATGTGTAACAGTGAGGACTAGACTGAGCCTCATCCTCCCTGACCTGTGCAATGAAAGAAGACATTTCAATTCAAGAATAAGATATCATTACCTCCAAGCAAGAAAAAGACCTGCAGGGCATCTGGATATGTAAGACAGCACCTACTTCGACCCTTCCTAGTTTATTTGTGATAATCACACTGTGAATTTTATTAATAAATAATGACTCTGCATCCTTGAATGCCCCAGATGTCTTTCAAAGAAAACTGCACCTTTCCCCACTAAGCATAGGAGAATCTTGAGGAAATCAGCAAGCTTCAACATGCTTCAAGTTGAACACAAAGTATCATGCTGAAAGCATTATTAAACAGGAAGTTTAAATGTCTACCCTAGAGGAATATATACAAAATTGTAACAGGACAAATGTTGGTTAACTGTGCTCTAGCTAGGGACTTTTAGTGACTTAACAGCATTATTGTTTACACATTTCTGCATTTTACTGCCAGGTAAGGACATTCCATGTATTTCTTCATCTACGTGCATGGCAAAATAATTCAGTTCTGATCTTGTCATTCAGAATACATTTTAAAGTTGCACTTCCAGTTTCTTCTGACTATACAAAACTTTGAGATTTTGGATAATATTTTATTTCATATATACTGAATATCAGTTATCACATGTTGGCATCAAATACTTTGTCACTGATTTTGAAGGAAGTGTTATAAACTCATGCATGTCCTACTCAGAATTAACATCAAATCACACTGCCGATGATTCATTAAATTTTATATTTTATCCACTATAAATGGTCTTTCATACATGCAGTTTGAAATGGAAATGGATATTGCAGAAGTACTATTAATTTTAGAAAGATATCTGCATAACCAAAGAAATATAATAGAGTATAATATAGACACAAGTTACATATATAGATAATACATATTAAGAACAATACTGCTGTTGATATAGTTTATGAGATGGGATAATAGTACTCTACTTCAGACTGTGTGCACTAGTATATGTTTTCGAGACCCTTTACTTATTTATTGACTTTATTTGGGGTCCCACAGGTGCAACAGTCAGCGGAGTTACTAGCAAGCTCAACACAACACTCCAAAACAAAACACTACATCTAAAAAGTGCTAACACCTATAGTGAGCTGTTGCAATTTGAGTTTATTTGGCAATGACAAGGCCTTTTAAGAACTGGTATTAAAAACTGAGTGGGGGAAAGAAATAGCCGATAACACAAACAAAGATGCAGCGCTGGCTGGGGTAAAAACCTTGAGCGGGAAAGTATGATCTGAAGTTTTGTCTCAAACTCTAGATCATGTGCCTATATCCTGGCACGGGACTCTTCACCTGCAGCTGAAGCAGAAAGGTCTCTTCTGCACCTTTGTTTCATCTTCCCTGAGGCACATGGAGCTCTTGTGTTTGTTTCACTCATTTTGGTTGCAAGTTTTTTCAGGCAAGGACTGTCAGAGTCTGTTTGGACTCTGCATGCTGATGTCATGCAAAGAACAACAAAATGCACATTTTGCTAGAACTGGAAGCTTATTCCAGCTGGAAAGAATATTGCTGCTACATTGCCTCTATGCCACAGACAGATCTGAACACATCTAGATCACTGGACTGCTTTGAGCCAAGCACTTATTTTTAGTCTGATATGAAGAGACAAAAAATATACTGGTGTCAAACTAATCACATTACTACAACATTGCATACTAGTCTTGCTGCTTTTGCTAAGAGAGACACGAACAATAAAAACTATTGTAGTGGATACTTGGTGATAGAAGAACTCTGTAAACACAATAATATGAACACAATTTAATTGCTCCATTATGAGAAAAAAAATAAGGCAATGTTGATGTGATATCCAGCGTTAAAGTACTACAATGAAACCAGCATGTTACTGAAGTGAAAGCATGCACATAATATATAGTTACCTAGAATGTAGCACTGTTATACTAATGTTAATAGCAAAACCTAAGCTTAAAGCATTTGAGAGGCAAAAAGGCTGTGTTCCTAGAGGGCAGAGAACAACAAACTGATATATCAAGGGCTGAAGCCTACCTAAAAAAAACACAAATGAGATAGACTCTAGGAAACTCAGAGAAATTCTCCTTTGTGCCATATTAAAGAGATATTCAATTTATCTGCTGTTCAAATAATGTTAGATGAACTGGTCAGATTTGATCCAAGTTTTTTAGAGATTTAATGGCTACCCATGATTAAATGAATTTTAAATTTCTTGTATTTATGAACCAAAAAAAACAAAAAACAAACAAACAAGCAGAAAATGTACATTTTAAGGCTGTTATGAATGTCTTACAAAGGAAACACTGCTCAAAATCTTCAAGAACCCCAAGAAGATAGCAAAGACCTGAAGGGTTAACTCCAGGTCTCACGTTATTAAATACTCTGCTATTCCTCCCTCTCCTTTTAGTAAGAATTATGCAAGAACTAGCAGATGTAAGCATCAGCAAATCTGTCATAAATCAAACCATATTCTAGGGTGTATCAGGCACAGCATCACTGGCAAGTTGAGGGAGGGGATTGTCCTGCTCTGCTTTGCACTGGTGTGGCCTCACCTTGAGTCCTCTATGTTGTTTTGGGAGCCACAACATAAAAGGTTCATAAAGCTATTAGAGAGCATCCAAAGGAGGGCCATGGATATGCTGAAGGGCTTGAGGGGAAGCTGTATTATGAGAAGCAATTGGGGTCACTTGATTTGTTCAGCCTGGAGAAGACTGAGAGAAGGCCTCACAGCAGTCTACATCTTCCTCATGAAGGGAAGTAGAGGGGAAGACACTGATTTCTTCTCTGTGGTGACTAGTGACAGATCCTAGGGGAATGGCCTGAAGCTGAGTTGGCTGGGTTAGGTTGGATTTTAGGAAAAGGTTCTTCACCCAGAGGATAGCTGAGCACTGGAAAAGACTCCCCAGGGAAGTGGTCACAACATCAAGCCTGTTAGACTGCAAGAAGTGTTTGGACAATGTACTCAGACTCATTGTCAGATTCTTGGAACTCTCCTGTGCAGGGCCAGGTTTGATGATCCTTCCCTTTGGGTCCTTCCAAACTAGAATATTCTATTATTTTAAGAAAAAAGTTTTGGATATAATTTCCTTTTGCAGAGAGTTTGCAGTAAAGGACACATTCTCTGGCATCAAACTTTTCTACGTTGGGCATCGTTCTAGTATCCCTATAGTGAAGAAAGGAATTGAGGGGTTTTGTATGCCTTAGCAACACTATCCCTTTGCACATGTATACTTCCACAGCAGAAGAAGGAAGATGTTTCAGGTAATCAGAATGACAAATGTAACTAACAGAGCAAAATATTATGCCTTTTGTTATGCATCCATTATCATAGCTCATATGTGAATTCATAATTTTTTACGGGAAGACACCAGATCCTAAAACTGGTATTTCAAGATAGTTTGATATAATATATATCACTTTCACTAGCCTATATATTGCACAGCTGTTTATACCTCACTGCACAGATATCAAAATGTGTTAACCTAAAGGAATTTAATTCAGAATATATAATCACTGTACCTCCATACCTTAAAAATACTGTCTGCACTCTATTACTCAAGACAGAAAAATTATACAGGAAGTAATTAACTGCTTTTTCATTACTTTGCTCTCTGTCTATATATATAAGGGTTATGACATTCAGTGCAAACCTGCAGTAGTGTAAATGCTATCAAACTGCTACAGATTAATTCACAGAATTATTATTTTTAGCTTACCCAAATCTGTAGCTTAATTCTCTTTTCATTTTTGAAAACTGTTTTTACTTTGAAATCGATCCCAACCGTGCTTACAAATGCAGACGTAAAGGAATCATCAGCATATCGAAACAAAAAGGAGGTTTTCCCAACACTGCTGTTGCCAATAATGAGCAGTTTGAACATGTAATCAAAGTTCTGGTCAGATGTATCTTTCTGGCCATATTTGGAATCTTGAACGGATGCCATCTGTAATTCAAAACAAAAAGAAATAGTTTATTGTCCCTTGTCTCATACAAAACTGGAAGCATTTAGATTTCATCGGAATTTTTCACACTAGATATCAATGAAGTTCAAGAAGAACATCTTCTTCAAAGATTACACTTCAAAGTGAACTTCAAAAAGAAGTTCACAGAGGTCATGTTTTATGATTCACTTATCTAGTAATAGTTCTGATAGCAAAAGAGGATATAAACATCACTGCTGAGTGGTACCAAAGTGAAAAGTAATAATTCTAAAAATCCAGGACAGTTCCTGAGTATAGGATTAAAAAGATCTGCCATCAGAAAACATGATGAAGGAAATAGATGGTGAAAATACAAAGATACTTCACTTGTACAAGAAAGCAATAAGAGATCAATGCTGCATTATGATATAGTAGACATAATTCCAAGCCAAAGCTTATTAAGTTTTACACCTGATAAAATATTTTAACCATTTATTTTACTGTAAATATGTTGCTGTCTTTTGCCATGCCTATAAATTTAGTCAAAGCATTTTGCCTTTACAATTTTATAATTATTATGTCATTAAATAGTGATTTGGGTATATACCTCTGAAATAAGGTCTTGATTTCTTTCTAGTACTAGTTCTACAGTTTTTTGAATTTGCAGTGTTAATGCAACGTCATCGTAAGAGGCAGGTATGCACAGGGACACCTCCCACTAGCCCAGGTTGCTCAAGGTTTTATCCAACCTGGCCTTGAACACTGCCAGGGTTGGGGCACCCACAACCTGCTTGGGCAACCTGTTCCAGAATCTCACCACCCTCACAGTAAAGAATTTCTTCCTAATATATAGCCTAATTTTTCCCTCTTTCATTGTCTACCCACACTGTGAATAACCATTCAGTATCGTATCACTATAGCTGCCAAGGAAGAGTCCCTTTTCAGCTTCCCTGTAGGCCCTCTTCTGATACTGGAAGGTGCTATGAGGTCTCCATGCAATCTTCTCCTCTCCAGGCTGAACAGGCCCAACTTTCTCAGCCTTTTTTCATTGGGGTGGTGCTGCAGTCCTCTTATCAACTTTATGGCCATCCTCTGGCCTTGCTCCAACAGTTCCATGTGCTTCCTGTGCTGGGGACACCAGAACTGCACACAGCACTCCAGGTGGGGTTTCATGAGAGAAGAATAGAGGGGAAGAATCACCTCCCTCAGCCTGCTGGCCCCGCTGCTTTTGATGCAGCCCAGGATTCCATTGGCTCTCTGGGCTGCCAGAACACATGGCCAGCTCATGTTGAGTTTTCATCAACCATCACCCCCAAGTCCTTCTCCACAGGGCTGCTCTCAATCACTTCTCCACCCAACCTTTAGGTGTGCCTGAGTCCCACTCAGGTGTGGGACTTTGCTCTTTGTTTTGTAGAACATCATGAGGTTTTCATTGCCCTACCTCTCAAGCTTGCCAAGGTCCCTCTGGATGGCATAGTCAATGTTTTCAAAACTGAATTCTTAAAATACAGTTTTAATCCACATAAAACATCTGAATAAGTACAAATTTCTAAATACTGTTAAATAGCAACCTGTTTTGCTCTAGGAACTTCAAAGGTCAGGGATTCTAAGAGACATTTTAGACTTTCAGGAAAATTGCAGAGATTAACTGGGATGCTCAAAAAACAGTGGCAAAAATAAAAAGCCTAGAGTGTTTCACCTGTTTTTAAGAAAAAATCTCAAGTATTTTGAGAGCCTGTAGCAGACCTTAAGTTTTTGAATGTGATAAGGACATTTTTGCACGCTGCTTGGAGACTGAAAGACGGATACCATATCCTAACATAAAAGTTTACAGAAAAGCAGCTCATGTACTCAGAGCACAGCCATCTCAGAGCATAATTGGGCAATCAGAAAGCACCAGGGTGAGGGCTGTACCCTGACCCAACTTCTCAGCAGACTTTTAGTTACTGCATAAATTTTCTGAGCTAATTCTGATTTTTGTTAATTTCATAACACAAATAACAGTATTCCGGCTTCTTTGGGTACTGAACAGGCATATAGGAGTCGCAACAAAAAGTCCTGAAGACGACAGTGGAAGTAGCAAGTTTTTAAAAGAAAATTCAGTGTAAGTGTATTTCATAAATAATACAGTAAGGAGTATTTTATTTCAGAATTAACTTCTTCAATACATGTAATCATGAGTACCTACATGCTTGCAACCTGAGTATTTGCATTGGCCTTAATATTTAATCACTTCTTCCACAGGTGTGCAACAAATAAGCTTTAGTACAAAAAACTAAATATTACCAGACATAAACAGGAGTAATCGTTCAGCTTTCTGATTTCTATAGGAAAGACAGAAACATGCATTACTCTCCCTTATTGTATAACTATTTGGGGATATTCTGCTTCAAACATGAGAAAAAAAAAATAAAACCCATCTAATCACAGTGCTTTATAAAGCAATAAGTGGCATGCTGGTGTTGTGCACAGTTTGCAACAAGTCAATGAAGTCCATCAGACAACAGACTGCAGTGAATGGGGGTGCCAGTGCCCTTGCCCCAGCAGCCTGTTCCACTGTCCTTTTGGCTCCTCTGTTATGCAGCAGCTGAAGACAGTTGCTGCCCACTTGTTGAAAGAAGGAGCATCACATTCTTTCTTAATTTTGTCTCCCAGGAAGCCTTCCATGTAGCTTCTTCAGCTTGCTTAAGATTTCTAAAAAGAGGTTCTAGCTTTCATTCCATTTGCTGCCCTCGGTCCTATGCAGCTTACAATCCATCCCTGTGTACTTCAATCTCTAGCACTTCAGAAACCGTATGATTCAGTGAGCAGAGAAATCAAAAGACCTGTAATCTATTAATAGTCTTCCTAAACCTTGTACCTTGTACAGCCTTCCTGAGTAAGAATGTGTTTCCCAGGGATAGTTATAAATACAGATTTTACCTACAGAAAAATTTCAGTGCCCCTCTAAATTAGTATGGTTATGCGCATTATACATGCAATAGTTTCCTTAAAATTTCTTAAAAACATAATAGAAATAAAAAACCTAACACCTGTGCCGTGAACTTGCAGAGTCATTACTTGCAGTATCATAAGCAGAATTAAGGGCATGTTGAACAAAGAATTGCAGCCACTTTTTATTTCAGGCGCAGGAGTGTGTCTTCTTATAACAAGACACAAAAGGCATGGGAAAGGCATAGGAAAGGACTACTTTCTCCAACAGGATTAATAAGTCATTGTTAATATTTCAAACTGTTTGGAGAGACCAATTTCAGCCTAGAGAGCCAGTCACCCTAGACAACTGAGAGTGATCCTTTCTCACATCCAAAACCCAAATGAGTTTTAGAAAAGTACTAGTGCCTACACTACTGTGAAGAAACATCAAACTCAGTACAGGTGCTAAGACTTTGATGTTACTTATTAAACTTACTCAAAGCAAAGAAACAGATACTTCCAAGCAGAATTCACATTAGGCTCCCATTCTAAATGATGCTCTGTTTTGCTGCAGACTGTAAGGGAAATCCAGATGTTTGGTCCCCTCCAACCTTGTGAATAAGCCTGCAGTGCTTCTCCTTCTTAAATGCAAACTGCTGACTTAAAAGTAAATATGGAATGCACCATAGTCCACTTCTGGATGTATTAATATGTCAATTAACCTCTAACAGTACTTGTCCCTACTGTTGGAGGTATTTGTAAAAGAAATAAGAAGCTAGTGCGGAAAACACTGCTGTAAACCATCACTAGGAAAGCCATGTTCTGACTTTTAATTAAACATTGTACCTCTCATCCATTACATACATGGATGAGAACCAAATAAACCTCTCTAATTGGAAATATTCTGTTTCCAATAAAGTAAAACTCTTACCTTCATTCTGAGAAAGTTCTTTTTTTAAATATTAAATGGATATAGTAAACCAGTATCACCTTCAACAATACACATTGAGTACTCTCTTCAGAACAATTTGGTCCTTATTTTGTAAAATTGAAGACAAAATGCACAGGGTTATTTTCATTAGCAAATTGCAAACTTGCATCTTAGAGGACTTAGGACAGACTTCAGAGTCCACTGGGAAATATAAGCTCAAGAACAATGAACAGAAAACCTATAGTCAGGTGGTCTCTCTCTCTGTTCCGTATCAAAGCCAGGAGGAGGTATGTTGCCAGCTTGAATATGATGCTAGGATGAAAAATGATGGCTTTATGTGCTTCCCTGCTTACAGGACGTCTGTAAATTCCCTTAACAAGAACTGTTTATGGGCATAAGCAAATTTAACCATTAAGCAGAGTTGTCTGTATCAGACCCAGATACTTTTCAAGTCTCATGTTCAGTTGTTTCCTTGATCCCAAGAGAAGAGGTGAAAACATAGCACATTTGAGAACAAATGTCTGAAAAACTAAGTGTTATGATCATGCGACCTTCATGATCATAACAAAACATTTGGCTATATTAATCTTTATGTCTTAGAGGACCTTATTCTTTGATAGAATTATTTTGAGCAGCTTTCTTACTACAGTAAAGCAGCGTGCTGTGGCCTTCCTGGACTGCACAACTTCAGTTTGCACTTTTATGTGCACCCCACTGTGGATGCTTAAAGCAGGATGAATTGCTCCTGGAAAATATGATGCAAAAGACAAGAAAACCTGAGACTGAAAATACTGAAATTCATTCCTTTATGGCTTTCACAAACACAGTATTTTATTTTAAAAACAGGCATGTCTTAAAACTAAAAATCAATAGTAAGACCAGGAAAAATGCTTGTTTCTATCTACAGTAGGGATAGGTACACACTGACCAGCTAATTTCTGGTTGTTTCAAAGAGCAACACTGCTGTTCTATATGTAAGGTTGTTAAGAACCACCCCTGAATGAGCAGTAACTGAGGTTCTATTTAATAGGTCCTTTGAATAGGGTTAGAGTGAAATGACACTAACCAGTGTTTATGTATTTATATACATGACAGGTTTATTTTAGAACAATTTGGTTACAATCGAAAGAGCAACACTCCTTTTCTAGATACAGGGTAGAAAAATACACATTTTTATTGCTTTCCAAAAAGAAATTGACTTTACTTGATATTTCAATTAAAACAGAGTTCCCTGTACGCATAGTCTTTTACAAGGTGATCTTTTTGCCTTTGCAAAATATAATTAGTCAAACATAATCAATGGATATTGAAATAATGCAAAATGATGGACAAATTAAATGACTGTAACTTACAAAACTGTACACAGGATGTGCAAGTGAGTGATAGTCACTGCATATTAGCTGTCTTTCATGTGTAGATCAAATTGCGTCATGAAAGTAGCTAAAACTTTATCAAAATACTTATATATAGGTACACTGTGACAATATAGCCCAGCCATGAAAAAACTAATTCTTTTCTAGTAAAATATTAGACTAATCATCTAGAAAAAGGATTTTACTCTTCTCTCTCTTAGAGGCATCCTATGACTTTTGTTTTCTTCTTTTATACATCTTGGGCAATTTGTTTAACCTCTTGCATTTTTGGTATGATCTCAAAGAATACACCAGTATCCAGAGATGCAGACCACAGCCAATTCTCACAAATCCTTACCATCTATTTTTCAATGGACCAATTAATAAGGCTTAACAGAATTCAGTAGACAATGCACCGGCCACTTATTTGGAATTTACTGATTGCCAGCCATCTGCAGAGCACAGCTTGTAAACTAATGTACTTGGCAGCATCAGGAGAAGCTTATCTGCTTCAAGGTATTACGAGGTTAGAAACATGTATATCTGTAAACTTATCACTACCCTGTCTCAAACATTTCTGTAGTTAAAAATGCGAAGGGTTTTTTAAGCAGCACATTGAAATCCAAGTTGGGAAATATCAGGAAGATACTGAAAGGTGAGTTCTAAAACTCTTCAAAGAAGCTCTACTTGCTTCACGTCTACAGAACTATCAACTGCTAGCAGCTGCCCAGGACAGTGGAATTTAAGGTGAGTGAAAAGTAGTTCGGGAAATTTACTTTTTCCATGAAAAAGGTAGCTTAAGAAGCATATTTCTAATTTTCACTCTAGATAGTACATTAAGATCTCCTTCTCCAAATAGAGGCAAAACCAGAGATACACTCCTAAGTGGGTTAGTCTAACAGAGGATGTTAAGAGGCTACTAAAATAGTTCAGCTCGGAAAACAAAAAAATAAAAGCTGTGTCAGGCCGGGCACTCTAGGAGAAATTAATATGGATTTACCAGGGGATATGAAAGAGAATGAAAATGAGATGGCTAAAGCCTTCTGCCATTTGCTTTACTTAGTACAGCACTCAGGGGCACAAGACTAGGAAAGATTGTGCAACTTTTCATTTGCTGGAGCAGCTACATCAGGCCAAGAGACAAAGTGAAATATTAATGCCACTGTCAGGGGCCCTGGTGAGACAGCAGTAGCAACAATTCTACTCAAGTGTGTTTATGAAAGGTGCATTCAAACTGAAAAATCCACAGAAAGGTTATTAGGAAGATTACAAGAAGGAAGAGCTTATCTTATGACAGAAATATAATAAAAAAACCCCAACAAACAAACAAAAAAACAAATTAAACAAATAGCGCAAAAAAACAGTAAGCAAAACATGAGTTTGTTTCTCTAGATAGTAATCTGGCCATCATGCAATGAGAACTATTTAGACTCATGTATACTGAAGCAGACACTGGACATTAAAAAGTGAGTATAAACAAGCCCTGAGTGACTCTGAGCTGGAGATTACTAAGTATCTAACCAGGAAAGGAATGAGATTTCACAATACACTTCCAAAAGTAGATAATAACAGAAAGAGGACTACAAACTCCAGATGCAGCTCAATCAGTTAACAAACTGGTGTATATAAGTGTCTCTGTGGACCCAGTGGCTTGGTAGGCCCTTGTACTGAAGTGCTTCTAATTTCAACTGAGATTGACATATCTAATAATTTTGCTGAGTGACAGGAGCTGAATTGCCACACAAGTTCCTGTAACAGTTTCTATCTAATACCTTTGATTGGGTTCTTCTCATTATAATTTTATAATAACTTTTTCAATATCTGTAAGTAGCCTTTTTGCTTGCTATTGCCCTTCTCCATTGTGTTCAGAGGTGTCTGTTATAAATCTATCTTGTCTGGACATAACCACTGACAGTGACAACAGGATATGAAAAGCTAAGGAAGAAACGTGTTCTCATTTATGTCCTTGGAAAAGCAGATCACTTACAAATTAATTCCCACTTCCTAATTTTCTCTCCCCTCTATGGCCTCAGCCACCTTTGAAATGTTCTATGTCCTAGCATGCAATAGTGTCTCTAGAGATCTAACATTTTCTACAAACTGCCACCATTAATGTCCATATGCACTAATAAACACTAAGAACAGGTTACCCAAACTATAGATCTTTTTGTGTTTTGGCAAAGTGCAGATACGTGGGAAATCTGCATGCTACAATCAGATAAGGAGTGAAACTAGAAGCAAGTGAATCAGTGTATGAATCAAGGAGAATTTCCCACTGAACTTTCACCTTTGAAAGTACATGAAAGCCTTAGAGAAACTACTGGGAGATACACAGACATTTCAAATAATTCAGACCAACTCTTAAAAGAATATGCAGAAACCATACAGAATTCAATGTTTGACAGAAAAGAGAATCCATTGCTTTTAGAGTTCTGAATTAAAGACGTCTCCACAGCCATAAGTGCTACTAAGACTAATATCTGTTCTTAAAACATGGCGAGAAAAATGAAAAATAGCCACAAACTGTGACCCAGATCCAGTTACCTGCAGCAGATGACAAAAGCAAACTTCTACACTAGTCCTTCCTTTCCTGGAAGGACTGCCTTTCTGAAAATTGTTGGCCCTTCCTGTCTTCAGAGAAATGCCATCGGCTTGAAATTGTAACAAAGAATTCATAAATACAGAAAGACAGTGACAGTGCATAGTCTATTTTTTCTCCCTGCTATAATATTTTAACAATTTAGGGTTTTTTTAAATTATTGCTTGGTGGTAATGAAAAAAACAAACCTGCTTATGCTCTCCTCCAAGTTGTTTTTGTCATGATCAAAAGACACTTGAACACTCTTTCTCTTGCTCTACAATTCCGAGATGAGAGCTTTGTAACAACAGACCATTCCATAAAATTGTTGTGTGCAAAGAAGCAACTACCTTTGTTCAATGTGCGCAAAGAAGCAACTACATTTGTTTTATGTAATAGGAAATAACATAGCTAAGAGATAAATCAAGCAATTATTTCAGCGACTCTAAACCCCATTTGAAAAAGGTTCAACCATATTAGTCAAATGCTGGAAAACAAGACTCTTAAGAAAAAGAATCCACAAAAGAAAATTGTTTTACTGGACTCTCTAACAGGAATAATATTTTAATATGTTAGGAATAGTGTAAGTAGAAGAAAGAAGGAAAAAAAACACCTCAGAAACTGTAACTGAAAATCAAACTCTCTCTTCCAGACTGCATTTTCACATTTTGGAAAAATCCAGATGCCTACGATTATAATTTTGGATGAGATATGCTTAAAAATAGGCACTGAATGACCATGTCAGCAGTCTTGAAAAAAATGGAATTTACAGGGGGTTTTATAGCTTTCTGCTGTCTCTTTTTATACTGAAACTGCATTTTATACTGACTTTTACTCAATTATGTTTAACAATAATTCCATTTGTTCTGACAAACTGTAAGAAAATGAAGAAGCCATTCTCTGATAGTAAAGTACACTTTTTTATTTATTTATTTAATTTTTTTTTTAGTATCTGGACTCTCCTTTCTCTAGATTCTGTTTTAATGTTATACCACCATTTTGTTTCCACAACTATTTAAGAACTCCAGTGAATTCAACAGCCTGTCGAAAACGTCAGATACAATAGAGACCAATCTACAGTTGTCACCCTTTAGTAGCAAAATTTCCTTTTAATGAAATGGTTTCCAAAGCAAATACATACTAAGCATGACTTCAGTGCCTCAATAAACATATGTGAATAAATGGAAAATACCACATAAACAGTTCTGATATATGCGTGTAGCATGCTAAAGGATGCAGATCTTCCCTTTAGACTGAAATTTTATTAATGTCAGTGTAGATATCCAGCATGAAAAACATTAGCTAACAGGGCTGCAGCTCATCACCTAAATCACAGCAGGCTACAAAAGTGCTTTTTGCACTTGATTGCAAAGTGATGGTTACCAATGCACTTTGCTACTGAAAAACAGTCGTCTGTTCAAATGTTTAGTCTGGAGGCCCTAGAGCTTCCACAAAATAGGTCCTAATTAATAACTGAAGTGCAGTTCACCAGCATAAACTGTTTTGAGAGAACAACAAACTGCCAAAAACCCTGTGTGATGCAACTTGTATCTGTATAGCACCTATAGTGCTTTAGTGCTGAGGTGGTATTATATCTTTCCATATATAAAAACTGCTGAAAATAGGCCAGCTCTTTGCTACCCCTTTGCTCCAGCCATGAGCCATGAGCCGTCTCTGGCCGATACAGATGGATAATTCCTTGAATAAACAGGTGGAGGCATCGTGCCAACTTCCTGCGCATCCCGGTAGGACCTCGGTACACCTCATCACCTAGCAGCCGACATCCCGTCCCTCCCAGGGGAGCTGGCGCCGACGCCCCACGGGCAGCATGCGGCAAGGATGTGCCCGAATGCGGCCCGACACCCGCGGCCGGGCTGTGCTGTGCTGTGCTGTGCTGTGCCGTGCCGGGCTATGCCCGGCTGTGCTGTGCTGTGCTGTGCTGTGCTGTGCCGGGCTGTGCTGTGCTGTGCCGTGCCGGGCTGTGCCGGGCTGTGCTGTGCCGTGCCGGGCTATGCCGGGCTATGCTGTGCTGTGCTGTGCCGGGCTGTGCTGTGCTGTGCTGTGCCGGGCTGTGCTGTGCCGGGCTGTGCTGTGCTGTGCTGTGCTGTGCCGGGCTGTGCTGTGCTGTGCCGTGCCGTGCTGTGCTGTGCTGTGCTGTGCCGGGCTGTGCTGTGCTGTGCCGGGCTGTGCTGTGCTGTGCTATGCTGTGCTG
>JAWWEE010000085.1:54245268-54278147 GCA_035221455.1 Xenops minutus
TGTGCTGTGCTGTGCTGTGCTGTGCTATGCTGTGCTGTGCCGTGCTGTGCTGTGCTGTGCTGTGCTATGCTGTGCTGTGCCGTGCTGTGCTGTGCTGTGCTGTGCTGTGCTGTGCTATGCTGTGCTGTGCCGTGCTGTGCTGTGCTGTGCCGGGCTGTGCTGTGCTGTGCCGGGCTGTGCTGTGCTGTGCTGTGCTGTGCCGGGCTGTGCTGTGCTGTGCTGTGCTGTGCCGGGCTGTGCTGTGCTGTGCCGGGCTGTGCTTTGCTGTGCTGTGCTGTGCCGGGCTGTGCTGTGCTGTGCTATGCTATGCTATGCTATGCTGTGCTGTGCTGTGCTGTGCCGTGCCGGGCCGTGCTGCCCGGGACTCTCTGGCCCCGCGCCCGGCGGGCAGCCCCTCACGGGGACACGGTCCCCGCACGGCCCCGGGCCCCGACAGGCCCGGGCTGCCCCGGCCCTCCCCACCACCAGCACAGGCTCCCGCCCCTCGGCCGCGGCCCGGGCACCGACCTGCATGGGCGCCTCGTGCCTCATCGCCGGGCGCGGCCGCGCCGCTCGCCCCGAGCTGTCGCTGTCGCTGTCGCTGTCGCTGTCGCTGTCGCTGTCGCTGTCGCTGTCGCTGTCGCTGTCGCTGCCGCTGCCGCTGCCGCCGGCCGGCCGCGCTCTGCCCGCACCCCGCGCCGCGCTCAGCACCGGAGCTGTCCGCGCCCCGCCCCCGCCCCGCCCTCCCGGCACCGCACCCCGGCAGCCGTAGTCCCCCCGCCGGGCCGGCCGGCCCGCACTACCGCTCCCGGGCTGCTCGGCGCCCGCGGGCGGGTCGGTCCGGGCCCGGCGGGGCCAGCGGGGCTCTCTGCCAGAGGGATGGGGAGCGGGGGCGCGGCGGGGCCGGGCCGCGCCGGGAGAGCGAGCGGGCGGACCGGGCGGAGCCGGCCCCTCTGCCCTGGCGGCCCGCTGCGGCAGCGCGGGGGGTGCGGGGGAAGCGGCGGGCTCGGGGGAAGCGGAGGATGGGGGTTGGGGGGGCGCGAGGGATGCGGGGGATGCGGGGAATGCGGGAGGCGCAGGGGATGCGGGCGGGCACAGCTGGGCCCGGCGCGGCACGCACAGCGCCCCCTGCGGGCGGGGCGCGCCAACTGCACTGCCCGCGCCGCGGGGCGGCTCCTGTCCTTGTATCCTGCTCCCGACCCTGTATCCGCTCCCGACCCTGTATCCGCTCCCGACCCTGTATCCGCTCCCGACCCTGTATCCCGCTCCTGGCCCTGTATCCCGCTCCCGGCCCTGCATCCCGCTCCCGACCCTGTATCCCGCTCCCCACCCTGTATCCCGTTCCCGGCCCTGTATCTGTATCTCTCTCCCGGCCCTGTATCCCTCTCCCGGCCCTGTATCCCGCTCCCGCATTCGGGCTGGTCCCGTTCCCCCGGCCACACCTCCTGCCCTGTGCCTGCGCCGGGCGGAGCGCCCTTGGCCATGAGGACTGCGGGTCAGTGTCCTCGCAGTGCACGGTGACTGGCCCTGCTCCTCTTCCTCCTCATCGCACCCCGCTGTCCTGCTTTCTCTTGCCCCGCTTGAATTTTCTGTAGTCGTGGACAAACAGGAGCAGGCTGGCCCCGGTAGTGCTGCTGTGCTGTGGAGGCAGCACCCCATGGACATGGGGACGCCGCTTCTGGGTGGTGGCAGTCGCTTTTGATGTCCACAGCGAGGTCATTATGAGGTGGTGGGTTTATTGCCCAAGAAGATGCTTTAAGTCTCTTCTTGGCACTTTTTGCATAAACCCATCCTCTAATGCAGACCCCATTCCTAGCTTGGGCCCAAGTGTAGAGGTCCACAGAGGGCAGGAAAATGTATAAAAGGTGTTGAAGCCAGATTTAAAATTTGGCATGTTCTGCTGTAATGAAGGACGAGCCATGAAGACAAGCCATGGGTGACTCACACTGGGCATGGCTGCCCAAGGTTTGAGAGCTGGTCACATCCTGGGCAGGGGAAAGGGGAGGAGAAGGCAAGGGTGGTGGCCGTCGCATCATGGAAACAGCCACTTGCCCTGTGGGTTACCCACTTCTACACAGGTGGTATTGCGAGAGTGAATCACCAAGAAGAGCTGGGACCTGGGCAAATTGCGTAATAGAAAGATGAATATAGATTACTGTGTATACCAGAAGAAATTTCATTCCAGCTCTGCAAATTTTTAGTTTCATTTGCAGCTGCTTATATCTACCTCACTATAATATGAAAATAGGAAATAACTTGAGTATTTTTCAAAGACATCATGCATTTTTTTGCAGCACTCTCCTTTTTACTGCATGATGTTGCTCTTTCTGCCATTGTGGGTGGGTAGACATAATGGATTTGCTCAGAATTTTAGGCCATCTGTGTGCATGTGTGCATGAACAGGTAAGAGTTGAATTTTCTTTTTTTTTTTTTTTTTAATGCATGCAGTTTATTCTTAGCATTGATTTTAGGTGAATACCTACCAAAAAAATTTTGAGTAGCAACCCATTTCCCTCTTAAAACAGGGTACGTTATATGTGTTATCAGTTGCAGTTAGGGAAGAACAGGAAGTCTCTGCTATGAAAGCTTTGTTTTATGGAGTTTTGTTTCTAGACAGTATTATATCACATAATCCTGAATATATTAAACTTATCTTAGCTGAATAGATACTTGAAACAGTAGATTCAAGTATTCAGAGAAGTTTTTGATTATAGAATTTAGAAAATAGGTACTATGGATTTATTATTCTGTTAAATTTTTAAAGTAAATTTACTGCAGATACATTAGAAATCACAAGACTTAAATGATGCCAGGTTCCCAAATTTATCCCAAGACAAAGATCCTCCACATATTTTAATTATATTTGTGTTAGCATTGAAGTCTTGAAGCCATCTCTCAACTAAAACATCCATACAGAGACTTATGAATAGAACCTAAAGCTGTGTTACTTTTTTACTGTTATATGCCCTTCTGTAAAGCATGAGATTTTTATTTTTTAACTGTAATTGTTAAAGTAAACAGCATATCTGCATAAGCAGTACTTTCCTGGTTTTTTTTCTTTAATTTTCAGAGGCATAAAATGCACAATTAACAACTGAAATGTCATAGAATCGTAGAATGGTTTGTATTGGAAGGGACTTTAGATATCAGCTAGTTCCAACACCCCTGTCATGGGCAGGGATGTAACCCACTAGAGTAGTTTGCTCTGGGCTTCATCCAGCCTGGCTGTGTTATTTGGCTTTGTGTGTTGGTTGAAGAAATGATACTGGAGTGGTTTTTTATTACTCAGTTTTTTTCCATTATTTGTTGTCTGGCAGAAACTTCATCCTTTTCTTTCTGTCTTCTTCAGAGGTTTCTGAAGATGGTATTGGAAAGAAATGGACAAGAATTAAATACTATAGTGCTAGCCACAAGTATCTCAAGCATCTTAGTCCAGTGTGATACTGTGATGATACTCCTGACCACAGAGCACTGTTTTCATCAGACAGCAGTTTCTGTTGATTACTAGTCACTGAGTCACAATATGTTAACATTTTTGGATCATGGTGTGCTTGAAGCTCCCTTTTAGACATAATTACTATTACCTAGCTATTTTCACCAAGTGCCAACATACAAGCCACTGAATTTAGTATAACGTCTAATTCTTTAAACCAGGAGTAGTCAAAACACAGCAGAAGTAGCCATGAACATCAGTTCAGATGTTCAGCTCTATTGATTATACTACTTCCTTTTAATTTGCTAACAGTTACAGGATGGATTTTTTTTTTTTTTTCATAGTGAATGCTGGATCATGGGATTCACCGAACAAATTAGATATTATTTGCTCATTGAGACTAAAGAAAATAAGAGAAATACTGATTTTTCTTAGATCATGGCAAACAGTAATTCAAATAATATTAAGTCATCACAAAAGCTAACCTAGAATGAACATGCTGCCTGTGAGATAGTACAATCAATCTGACATGTCGTTATAGAACAGTGTGATTTTAGGATAGTTTTCAATCTCTGTAACACAGGGTTTTTTTCCCAAAACACTAATATAGTACATAGAAGATAAAAAATAACTTTCAGAGATGCATGTGAAGTATGAGAAAACTTGTATTAATAAAGGTAGCAGGAGACAGCTGATTTGTAAACGAGAGAGTTTTGAATGCATTAATTCTGGAACGATGGAGACATTAACAAAGTTGCTTCTCAATTTTGTAGTAGAGGTCTACATAATTAGAGATGATGCAAATGCAATTTTTACTTCACAAGCCCAGTGCATGTATTGGGAGCAAATATTTTCCATGCTTTCAAAACTTCCAAAGTGTAGGCCATGATATAAAATTGAAAAGTAAATAAGATTCAGAAGTAGAAGAAACCTGAGTTAATACCAAGAATAATAAGACCAAAACAGCTAACTAATTATCATAGTTCCTTTCTTTTAATTCTTAGATTAACATACAAATCCTTTCAATTTTTGATTCAAGAAAATAAAGGTTCTTTCTAGATTAATTAAAAAAAAAAAATTCCAGCAATTTTGAAATATCTGTACCCCTTGACAATACTTTTTCTCATGTTCTCTTCTTTAATGTCAAATAGCTTTCTTTTTTTGCCTTGACCTTTTAGAAAACAGTATTTCTTTTACTCCTACATGCCATTTGACTTATCCTGGGATTGGACTTTGGATGCAGAAAACAGAAGAAAAAGAGAGTCACGAGCCTTTCATGAAGCAATAAAGGTCATTCACCTTGACTAATCTGTCATGTTTTCAAATCTGGATTATGATTTTAAAATGTAAGATTGATGTATACCTTCTCTAGATTTTTCTTAAAAAAAAAAAAAAAGGCATGGGATCTTTTGACGAGATAAATAGGAAAAACAGAGAGCAAGGAAATTGTGATTAAAGACCTCAGGAATATCTCTTTCTGGTTTTAAACATTATTTCCTTAAGAAGGCAAGCATAAATTAACAAAATACATGAAGGTTGAAATTCTGTTAATAGCAGATGTGGCACTGAAACAAGGCAAGATCTGTCTCAAGCACAGATCTCAGATACACACCCATTGAAAAAAAATCTGTGGGGACTTCTTCCCAGGATAGGAGAGAGATAAAGTACAGAGAATCATGTCATAGAGTAAACAATGGAAGTTTTATTTGCAACAGATGAAGATGCTTCACTGCTGTATAGATGCTAGGGTTTGTGACCTTGACAGATTTTTCAAATCCTTAAAATCCCAACAGACAGGATTCACACATCAGGCCACATGACAGTATGCTGCTGATGCATGAATTTGAGATGCCACAGCACAGAATGAGAAAGCAGTTGCTAAAAGAACAAGTCTGATGTTCAACACGTGAGACTTGACAGGTCTGCATTAAAATCAAAGACAAGCTAGCAGTTCCCATCAGTGATGTTTTTTTCCTTCTGATACTCAGAACGGAAGATACTGTTGATCTCTTCCCTGCTTAACTTTGCAATGACTAGAATTGCAACATAGAACTGAAATGCAGCTTTTCATTTTGTGGATAAGGGACCAGTATAAATCACTGCATCACTTTCCATTGATGGAAATAAGCATTGGGGTAATCTGTCTTTGCACTGTTGTTGCCATGGCTACTGGGTCATAGGACCACACACCATCACATTTCTTGCATCCTCATATGCTACATGCAATAGTTTAATTGTCATATAGAAAGGGGAAAACTTGTGTTGTGATTTTCATTTTCTATTGCATAACATAATAGTCTCGTCTTCAGTAAGGTCATGCAGGTCTGTGGAGGTCAAACAGGCATTTCATACACTTCCCTTTGAGACCATTTCCCAGTGCTAGGTGTCCTGGGGCTGAAGACCAAAAATATTGTACTATTGATTCATTACCACCTAATCTGAGCATTCACACCACTCAGCATCTGCATGTTCAGTGACCTGTTCAGGCAAAGGAGAAAATGCCAGCTGGAGCTGAAGGTGGCAGTACAGTATCTTCTGGTACCGGTTTTTGGTACCAACTGTAACTTCAAAAATTTTTAACATGTCTGCTCAGCTGCTTCTTGAACAAGGGCTTTACACTCAGAGTCTACAAACCATTCAAGAGGACATCAAAGTGGTGTGTATTTATCATGATGGGAAGGTTATAAATATTATAGAACTCATGGAACTAAAACCCATGCTTGGAATTGTGCATATATCTGTAGAGTAGTGCATGCATTATCAGATTAAAAAATGCACTTAAATTACATATCAAATGTATTTCTTATGTAATGCTTTTGCATCAGGCCTTTTATTCATGGTAAAATGTCATCATCCTAAGCTTTCTACATGTCAAAAAATTGGGGTTTTATTGTTCATGTGTTTCTATACAACTAATCACAAGACCTGTCCTAGACAAGTAGAAGCTCTGATGCCAGAAATGAGTATGCATTAATTTCTATCAACTGTGGAAATTTTTACACATTGACAGCAAAATAGGTCAGGTCTCTGATATACCACCTCACAAATCTGGATGGTCATTGCATGACATGGAGGGATCAGTGCTGACAACAACTCAGATCAATCAGATGATCTAGATAGGGGGCTTCTGGGACTACTGCTGTGGTAGAAATTTTCACACAGTTCATCCTGTCAAATCATTTGTGCGCTGCCAAAATAGTTGGTAAAACATTATAGCAGCAAATGCTGCATAATGAATTAATCTGCTTAAAATTCTGCAGAATGGTCAAGGGAAGCAGCAGCCATAAACAATCGGGTTTAGGCTCTCAAACCAAAGAGTCTGATTATTATTTTTTTTTTCCTACTCTTGATGAAAGGCTGGTTGGTTAAAAAAAGAATCTTATCAGTCAGCAAGACTTCTAGGAGTTCTGTGTTCATTCATTTTGCATCTGTCTTGTCTGTCTTCCCTCAGTATGATGTCAGCATAAAGCTTCCAATAATTAATGGAAATAACAGTAACAGATGTTGCTACAGTTCCTGATTCTTCCACATTTCACTAGATCTTATTTACAAAGTTTCTATTATGGCAACTATAGATTGAAGTAAAAAAACAAGGTATCAAGAAGAAACTATAAATTGAAAGAACTGCACATAGATTATGTATTTTTTTCTGCCAAAAATGTAGAAATTAAGGAGGAAACAAATATATTCACATCTAGCTCTAATATAATTTAATTTTGCTTGCTTTTTCTCATCTGATAAGCATTTCAAGATAGAAACACAGTTGCTGCTAATGATGCCATGGTGATTTTATCAAGTACTTCCCATGAATACACTGCAGCTGTTTTAGAAAAGGCTGTTGTGGCAGGAAACAACCTAATAGCTATTTTTGGGTCCCTTAGCTATCCATGACTCATGAAGAAAAAGAATCATTGCTTGATTTTCTATTCTGCATAGGTACTTCAAACACCAATCACCAGGCCTACTCAGACATCAGTCCTATTTATCAGGGATATGAAGAATAAGCCTCTGGAGGTCAAATGTGAGGATGTAATTCTGTGAGATGCCGATCCCCTGTAGATCTCATTAACTTTCAGTTAGAGGCATCCACCTTCTCTCAGGTCTGACAATTTAGTCTGAAAATCAAGACCAAGAAAGAAGCAACAACTCAGCCTTAAATATCAGATAAACTTCATAAAAAATATCTGGAGTCTTTAAAAGCAGATAGTAATTTTTTTTCACCAGAGTAAAGATGTTGAGTGGTTGGCAGGTTCCATACATGATTAATGACATATTGTCTACCTCCATTTTATTCCTTATTTCCAAGTTAAGTGCTTCCACTGTTCCCTATCTTCCTTATTATACGTGCAGTGCATTACCATGCTAGGGAGCTTGCAGTATCGCCTAGCATTTGATCACCATTATTTGCCATTAAAGGAGACTATTTTCATTGTTTCAGAGAAATCCTCACATCCTATTTGTACTATCTGGAACTGTCTCTTAATCTGTCTTGTATGTTCATATTTTGCATGTCTGCTTCCTTCTCTTGCTTTTGCTCATTGCAAAATTGTGCATCACACCAAAGTAGTAACTGAACGTGAACATCTGAATCTAAGGGCAGGTTCATCCATGATATCATGGTTTATCTCATTTTCCCTGACAATCCTATGGGTATGCTCATTTGGACTCAGGACTGAGGGTGTGGAGGAATTCATCAGGAAGGGATTTAATCAGTCAGTTTGCATAGGCTGTCCCAAATTGTCTGGAACCTGCAAGTTATGCAGAAAGTGAGAACATAAAGGTGTGTAGATAAAGAAGGGATATGTTGGATTAATGTTTTGCAAATGAACCCTGTTCTGTCATCATGACTTCTGTCAAGCAAAATTCTGCCAGCTGACCAAAAAATCCACACATAGATATTCACTGCAGAAACCATTGTGTCAATTTAAGGCATACCATGGAACAGTCCCATTTCCAACCATAGTTGATGATGGATGCTTACACAATCTTTTCATTAGCTGATCCTATGCAGTAGCAACCTCTAGCAAGGAGGAGTAAGAGGCAAACCCCAGGGAAAGGTCTCTTACACTGCCACACTGCAGAGAAACTCTCAGCATGGTCAGCTTCATGTTCTTCATTTTTAGGCTACCTATTTGAAGTCTAATTTGAATACATGTTTAGTTCTAGCAAGTGCAATCAAAATGCCAAACTTCGTATTCTGGATAAATGAGCATGGTCCAAAATTTGTTTGCAAGTAAGTTTGGATTCTGCCTTTACCACGGATTAATTTTTTGCTTTTAAGGAAGTCCCTTCATCTCTCTTTCCTTTTCCATAGAATAAGATAATATTGTTATCTTATCTTAGTTGCTGCTGGCTTGGGAAGTGTAAGAAAGGGAAAAATCCAAAAGTTCAAAGAAAAAAAGTCTTGAGGAAATTAATTAGACTATGTTCTTTGAAAATGGTGCCTGATATGATCCAGCAAAAGAGAGATACTTGAAAATAAGGACAAAAACAACAAGCAGACAATTATTTCTAAAGCAACATAATGCTAAAATTTCTGAAAAAGATAAATTAGTTATTTAGTTGGAACTCTATTCTTTCAAAAGCTTCTTCCTGTATTTCTGGGGACTGTAGTGAAATGCAGAGGAATAAGAATTAGTGCTATAATAGCAATAAATTATAATCTTTTAGATTTGTTAACATTTGCTGGCATAGTTTTTCAAACAACATTTTGCTAGTTGAAATAACTTCAGGTAAAAATATTCCTTCAAGAAAATGCAAGATTCTAGAAAGTGCTATGTATTTTTAAATACTTCTCAAAGTCTTATTACTATCTTTGCATAACAGAGGTAAACCAGAAGTCTCTACGGCATACACAGTTCAAAAATTATCCACTGAGATATTCTGGTTAGTTTTAGTCCAGTGGTTTGTGTTTACAGTTTCTTCCAGCTTATGAATCATTCTTTATGTTCTTGGTTTAGATACATTCACTAGAAAGGATTTACTTTAGGCTGTATCTGCTTCCTCAGATTTTAGTACATTATTATTCTAACCTGATTAAAAAACGAAACAGAGTCATATGGCTCAAAAATATGAAATGTAGATTTGTGGCTGGTTATCTCATTTGCCACTAGGATCACCTTCATATATACTCACCCATCAACCCAAGGTAAGGAATGTGGTAATGGCAACTTTTTTGTATTCATTCAGTACCCCAGATCATTCCAGCCCTACGACACTACTGAAATATATGACAAGTCTAGGCAAGCAACAATAGCAGTGAACATTCTGGCTAAGAACATATAGGCAAACTACTACATCAAGAGCTCTACTGTCCAAATTTGTATTTTTAGAGTGGTCAGAGCAGCAGTTTCAGATATCGGTAAGGAGGGAGAAAAATGCGTTCAGTAGAGAAACACATACTTTCATGCTCTGGTCTTTTGGCATCATACCTCTGAGCTCTAATAGCTTGCAAGAAGACAGGGCAAAGACTTCCTTTGAACTGAGCTGAAGGAAGAAGTCATCTGTTAGACCAAGATGTCTTTTTTTTTTTTTTTTTTTTTTTGTTAGCTAATTTTTGTTAGCTAAAGGAACATGACAAAAAACTCTTACATTTTATATTTTATTTGAAAAGGCTGGTATTAAAAAACTTGGAGTATAACTAAGCAGACAACTGGTATTCTGTGTATTTTTAAATAATTTGATTTAATTTTTACTGGAAATAGTGAGAAGGCTGGACCTATTATTCTGCCTGAGAGCTGCATCCATGTGTATTCCATCAGTGGTTCTTAATGAGTTTTGCATGTCCTTTTCAAACAGTTTCTCAAATAGCTGCATGGGCAGTTGGTTTTACATAGACAAAAAACATAATGTTGATTTCTAAAAGCAATGCATCAGGAAGTGAAGACCAGAGCCAAAAGGAGCTTCAATTATAAAGAGAAAAAGCAGATTAATTGATCAATATATTGTACGTATGTAGTAGCTCTCAAGTCAGTCATGCCAAAGAGCATTCAGGAAGATGTCTTTTCTGGATTCAGAGTCAAGATTTATCACAGAGATGTTACCTGCTCATATTCTTCAATAGAAGGTTGCTATATATTCTATTTGATTTGCAGCAAATGGTATTTACCAAAAGAGAGGGTTGTCATACGGAAGAATTTCAAGAAGGCTACTTGAGCTGCCTCTGCAACTCCTAAAACTACACTGGTGCAGTGCCTAGGCTCTGAATGAACAAGAGAATGACAAACACACATTTTTCAACAACATGAGCGACTGAGGCCCTGGAAGTTCATGTAAGAGTGGACAATCAGGGGAAATTGATTTTATGTAATGACTTTATGCAGATGTTGTGTTTGCCTTTGTGCATGGGAGTGAGAGATGGTGGGATAATGCAAGAAAGGCAACATTACTGCCCAGAGACTAGTGAGCACTTTGCCCATATTGCCAGGAGAGAGAAGAGCTTTTACAAACTTTTCATGACCCCAGGATTCTTCTTTAGAAAAATCTTTAATGCTTTCTAGGAAAGAAAAAAACAAAGACCAGATGATGCTGAGAACAAACATAGTATGTGGGAACACAAATCATAGGCAAAACCATTTCAGATTCAAATCCAAATACTTACACTAGTGCCATCTACTTCACAACACCTTTCCATAGGAAAACAAATCTAGTTACCCACCATGTGCTTTTTTTGGTACTGCAAAACTACTTCTGCCTTTCTCAAGTCCCTAGCTCTGCTCTACAAGGTTTTAATACATAGTCTATAGCAATATATCAGGCCCTGGGCAGTGTAGACAATCTTGTTGAGTGAATTTAGTAATAAAGGATACTTACTACTGCATCAAAACTGGCAAAGGAAGAATGAATGACTACTGTCATCCAGTGGCTTTGACTTATATGACGTTAAACTCCAGACATGGTCTTAAGCTTTCCTCATGATTTCCACTAGGTCATCTCTCCCTAATAACCAACTTCTTGGTAAAAGCACTGAGTACAGGTAGAAATAATCTCTAAAGGCATATTCAGTGTGGGAGACTTTTCTCTGTGCTAATCACAATTGCACATAAATCACATATATGTTTATTTGAATAGATACAATAGAGGTTTTAACTTACATTCATATTGCATGTCTGAGCACTGCAGGTATCAGTTTCAGGAACAGAAGTAAGAGTTGGCTGCTCTTTATTATACAATATTAGCAGCTGTGCTTTATTTATGCTGCAGTGGGTTGTAGCATCTGTGCTAAAATCAGAAGTAAAAAGGGGAATTAATAACACTGAGTTGTTCATTGTTCATATCATAAAAACATAAATATATTGTATATCCATTGCAATATCAACTCTTTGAAGACAAGATCAAACTATTAAGAACATCAAAAATCTCTTGAGCACACTAGAAACAAGTTTAAAAAACTCTGTGTTTCAAGGTAATAAATTAATGCTTACACTAGATGAGTAAAATGTAGATTACTATCAGCATCAAGTCAGCCATATATTTCAAAATAGGTACATAGTTATCATGGGATAAATCTCTTTTTACTTGTTTGTTTGGGGTTTTTTGTTTGTTTGTTTGGGGTTTTTTTGGCTGGCATTTTTGGTAAAACAAAGACAGTAGTTGTGGGATGAAGGATAGAGTTAAACCTAGAGGAGATTCAGAATTCTAGGGTGAAAAGCAATTGCAACTCCTTGGATGGACTGTGGTCAACATGTTCCTCAACAGAATTATAAACATCTGCTCAAAGAAACAGAACAGAGTGGAACAAAGTGGAGACTACATGGCCATCCTCCATTCTAATCCCAACAGAATGGGACAACATTGTGGTACCAATTGGTACCTGTCTGACAAGGGAGAATCAAGACTGTTCTGCTGCTGAAGCCAACAACCATGTCAAACTACTTCTTCAAGCGCCAAACGATGACAACCACCCCCTCCCATTAGGCACACCAATCAGAAATAAGAGGTACTTATTACTAAAGCCACTCAAACTCCACCCAAACATAAAGAAAATAGTATAAAAGTAAGTTGGTAATAGGGGGAAGGCAGGTAAGACATCTACTGAAACTGCTGGGATCAGTCAATGGGCTGAGTCCATCTCCCCTCCCACAGGGATGCCTTGGGTGACAAATATACTCTGCATGTGTTAAATGCTGCTTTTGGGACTAGAACTGTTGCTTGTGCTTACCCTATTATAGCATGTTAGTAGATTCCTTTGTATCAGAGCTCATGCTTCCTTAATATATTTATCAGCAGATAGCTTTAAAATATATTTTTGCAGTAGACACTGTCACCAACAACCTCCAAACCTTATTAATCTGTCACAATTTTATTAATACAAAGTGTTATTCCACTTAAAGTGAATAAAGTGAGTCCTTGCAGTTGCTGGCAGTAGATAACAGCTTGGCAGGACCTACTGAGGGGTCCTCCCTGTTGAGTCCCCCTAAAAAGGGAGGTTGATGTGCCCTCTTATCCTGTGATTCTGTTGGTGAAGAGTCACATTACGAGACAGTCACAGACCATCAGACACCAGGGTCTCAACTTTCATGGGGCTACTGTCAGGCAAAGATCTAAACTCCCACCTTTCACATGACAGTACCATGAACTACGTGCAATTTAAACTGACTTCACTTTAAGGCAGGCCAGTGTTTAATTACTGTGTACACAAACAAAATGTATGTTTTGTATCTTTTGGAATTACTTTGACTAAGGTTATAATTATAGATGACTCAGGAAAGGGGTGTTCATTTTGAGTCAGAGTCACGACATTACACTGTGATAAAAGTGTGAGCAGTGTCAGTATATTTTTTCATATAAAACATAATTGTTTTGAAAAAGAGAGATTGAAGATTATTTAAACTTCATGGCAGGATTGCAGGAAAATTGAATTTCTCTAAATACACTAAATACTTTAAAACACCATCTTTGTTTTCTACATTCCCTTCCTGCAAGCTCTTTCCCAGAACCCTGGTAAAGGCTGATGTCACATCTGAGCTGGATAATATAATAATACAGCTCTTTTAAGCTGTTCTCAGACTCTCATTATTCCATTTCCTCTACCATCTTTCTGCACTTGCTAGCAGGAAACATTTGTGTTTACTTTCAAATGGATTCTGGAAAAGCTAGCAAGTCCCTTCTCAAGAAGGGAAACACTCAGTGTTTCTCAGACTTTCTCTGAGAAACACTGTCAACGGCATAAATCTCATGTACCAAAAAAAACCCCAAGCAAACCAGAATTGTAAATGGAGAGTACCGGATCATGCATGCTGCTTTTTTAAATGTTTTCACCTAGCAGGAAATGAGAATGTAGATAAAAATTATCATTCTTGAACACTGTAAGATTTTGTCTGAATCTACATTACCTTAACTGTAAGCAAATTACCAAGTAAGATCATGACTAGATCCACCTATAATTCACTCTGAGCAATCAGAATTGACTTCTCACATGTAATTATGTTCAGAAAATATCTGAACTTATCTGTACTGCCCCCTGTATGGCTGCAACTCAACCTCTAAGGATGGATCTCCTTCAATGGACTCTAGTAACTGACAGAAGGAAATTGGCTGAACCAGTGAACGAGAAAATAATGAACAACTAAAGTAAGCTCTTGGCTTATATTAACAGATATAATTTATGCCACTACAAAATGCCCTCTAATGAAGATTTCCCCTCCAGAAACTTAGATAAATGGAGGAAAAAATCTATTAGTATTTTAATCTTACTATCCTTCAGTGATGACCTCCTCCAATTTTTAATTCTTAGGATCCTGAATATAATCCTCACGTGTTTTTTAACTATGATTTTCAGACCCAGCTTTGACATTTTGCTTTGTTTGCACATTTCCAGCCAAGGATCCTGTCTCTATAAGCTGAGTGAATGCTTAGTTTATACAGGCTAAACTGTATCAGTTTGGCTGTCTAGTGATGAAACACTCCATTGCCCGGAGAGGTGGCAGCTGTCTCATCCCAGAAAACATCCAAGGTCAGGTTGGATGGGGCTCTGAGTAACCTGATCTAGTGGAAGATGTCTCCACTTATTGCAGTGGATGACCTTTAAAGGGCCTTTCCTACCCAAACCATTCTATGATTGGTTTGTATACACCATTATAAGCTAAATCTTCTCTCAGCTTCAAACTGTGAATGACTTTCCACTTTTTAGGCTAAGCTATCTGGGACTTTAAAAATTTGTACTACTTCCTCATGCTACTTGTTTGCTCTTTGGTCAGAGGATCTTCCAGAATAGAAAGACTTCTTGGACAAGATTTGTCAGAATCTTAATCATTAGCATCAATGGCTCTGAAAATGTCTTTAATGTAATTGGTCCTTTGACTTTTCGTTTGCTTGCAGAGATTTTGCCTTTAACAAGGTGTGTTAAAAGCATATGGCATTCTGTTTCTGAACTAGTTCAAGAATTTGGATGGGCAGCTGAATTAATTTCAGTTCCATAGACCAATAGTTTTTCCACTAATTTCCAGGAGGCGAGCATGTCTTTGCTACTGAATAACATATTTTGAAATGGACTTAAAACTTGTTTTCTTTTATTTCTAATCCACTCTGCAGAATAGTTTTAGAGAATTCATGTTGGGTTTTTGCCCTTCAAAACCATGGGAATCTGTTTCAGAAGGGACTCATATCTAACTCATTCTGTGGCTTTACATGACTTAGCTACTGCATAGAGATCCCAAAATGCACAGAAAGAAAAAAAATGCTTCCCACAGACTCCCATTATATTTGACTCTGTCTCATTATCCAACTTGTTTACATTGTTTCAAATTAAACATTTGCTAAACCAAAGCTTAATCTCAAAAACAATTTTAATGTATTTACCAGTGTTCACTGTATTTAGCTACTCAGTAAATGTTCTTCTCTTGAAAAGATATCCTAAAAATACTCAGGTCTGATGACAATTAAAATTGATCATCGATAGCTTTGTACCATTTGCACCCGTCTGTTGTCATATATTACTTTCAAATACTCATATTGCTTTTATCTTCAGAATGTTCCCCAGTATTTACTTTAGACTGTTTTCCAATATTCTTATTTAGAGTTCTTTAATATGAGCTAATGGAAAGACTAATATTAGCATTGGGACTCCACAACACATTTTAAATACACACCCAGGCATTTTTTTAACTTTGCTACAACACTGTTTTTCCAAGTGATGGGAAGCCCTATGCAAATCTCCTCCTCCATACCATGCTATGCAGCCAGGTGGAAATCAGACAGGGTGGACATTTGTGCCACTTGCATCTTTGATCTCTTTGACATGTTAATGTTTCACCTGAAGTGTTTATCCATAGATGTTTCACGTCATAATACTTTTTCATCAGATCATCAGTCAGATCCCATGCAATTTTAAGAGTTCTTGGCTCTGTGTGCATTTTTATGCCTTATGACCAATTTGTCAGTGTTTCTCAGTTCTCCTTTCCCATAGCTGTGTTGCAGTAGCTACACATGACCAAGAAAGGAAACTCAATACAGAAATTTCATATGTATAAAAAATCAGTGGCATTAAACTCCATCTGGGCAAATATCAGCCAAGGCTACATTGGCTAGGTTTCCATTTTTCTTCATTTGTTTTTAACTGTCTAGTTCTGCAGCAACCTGATACCTAGTAGTTTTCTGCAGTTTCCCTTCTTACAGGTGGTCTGGTGTCTCATTTCTCCAAGATCAATTTTTCACAAATCTATTAGCAAATGTTTTTTATGTTTTTTAATTTCTTACTGGAAGTTAAATGTGCACAGGAAGTTTTGTCAGTACAATACTTGCTAAAATATACTCCATTTTCTGGATCAATCACTAAACAAAGGACTGAAACTTGGCTTGGTGTAACAGTTTCTTGGAGCGGAATGCTTTTCACACCCATGTATACACAGACACCCTCTTCCAGGCTGCTCTCCCTCCTGTCATTATCATTTATTTACAGACATGCAGACACTTTTAACACTGCTCTTTTCTGAGCTGTTTTTTTAATTAAGTTTTCTGTTAAGTTTTTGTAAAGCACTGAATAAAATAACTGCTTAAATCCAGATTACACTGATTGTGATCACTTCTTTCACTTTTCAGAGTTGACCATATTCATCCAGTATGATCATATATTATTCATACATTCATTCTTCATACATTGATACTATTTATTATTTTTAGTTCTCTTAACTTTAACAGACCTAGTATTCCTACTGTCTTGTGTACCTGTCCTAATTTTTTTGCATCTTGATTTCCTCATCACAGTTAATTTAATAACTTAAAAAATGTCTGTCTTTCCAAGTCCCTGCTATCTTTAATCTTTTTCAGTTATTGATTTATTTTCTTGATTTAAACACTGATTCTTGCCCTTGCAGCTTGACCTTCTACACAGACACCTCTCTGCTCTCCTCATTTGTTACTTTCTTCCCTTGATTTTCTCCTGACCATGGACCCTGACACAAATTCGCTTCCCTCCTGGCTGAGCTTTAGATCTGAGTGTCTTTGATTCTGCCTCTCCTTTACGCCGTTTGTAAGCCTCCCAGGCTTCTGGGTCTGTGGCTGAATTAGCCACAAAGTTGTGAAATACAGGAAAGCTTTTGAATCATTTTAACAACAAGAAAATCCAGGAAATCTATTACAGAGGGACAGGCAAAATTGTATATATATCACGTTCTCAAAAATGCTCAGTCTAAACATTTCAATACAGCCATCATCTGATAGGGTATAAATCTCATTCTAGCTCAAAATATACACTTAGGCCATGATTTTCAACCTGAAGAGTATCTCAGCTACATCATATGGAAAAGACTGTCTTTAAAAAAATTGTAATTGTCAGCAGACTAACTCCCTGTAAGGCAGTGTGTTCATTCACAAAAAAATGCTGAGGTGGTCTCAAACATAAAAAATTTGAAAGTTAAAGGTGATCAGCTCTATTTTGTGTGGATAATCCGGGGGTATTTTCCATACACTGATGAACAATTTTTAATTTAAGACAAGGAGTTTGCTCACCAAAGAAAACCAAGAACACTCCAGGATATACCATTTTAACAAGCCAAAAGACTAAGCTTATTATAAGATAAGCTAAAAAGATTCTTATATTCATTTGATCTGAAAGAATTTAAATCTGACTCATTTTATACAATTTTTCAGAGCAATGGCTGGTTTTGTGTTCCAGCCTGCATCCTGGCAACAATAAACATGCCTCCATTTACTTAACAGCTATTGCTGATCATTTTTTGTAACTGTTCATTAAATATCTTGTTTAAAAGTTATTCAATTAAATGACAGCTTTATCAATAAAGACTAGGCATAATGTTATGGTTACCGAATGCAGGAATACAGTGGTATATTAAGTCGTCTTCAGTAATTGCTAACTTATGTACATTTGAGCCTGAGGGAAAATGTATTAAGGTAATGAAAACTGCTTTTAAAAGAAATACCTTAACTATCAGACATCAACATAATTTTAAGAGTCTGACATGAGTTACTGAAGTTCAGCTCTAGCAGCTATAGCAACTTCAAGAAATAAATACTGGGAGCTTGTAAGCAAAACCCTTTCTAATTTTTCCTTCCTAACAGCCATTGTTTTGACAACAGGCAACAAGTCTAAAGTGCAAGTTACTCAAAAGGGGCCTGGCAAAATTTTTATAAGAGAGTAACCCATTTTTTATGATCAGATTTTTTATTTTTTTCCTATCCTTTTTTATTTTTTTTTTTGCCTTACAATTATACTCCCCCCCCCAAAAAAAAAAAAAAAAAAAACAAACAAAAAAACCCCCACAACTTTAAAAAAACAAACAAGGAAAAGGAATGTGAGAAGTGAAAAAGCTATCCTCACTTTGCTTGACAGCAAATCCTGCACTTACAGGAAATGGAACTGACAGTTTATTCCAGGACTGCCAGACACACATTTTTAGGGCACTTTTCAGCAGCTTCTAATTTTTGTGAAATTCTGCTAAATTTTTCCATTTCTGTGGGCAGAAAATATCTCAAAATAATGTTACACTTTCCTGTTGAAATGTAATGAAAAATCCAGCATCCTTCAGTAGTACTGTGATTTTGTCAAAACTGAATGTTATCTACTATCAAGGCTCTCTGAGAAGTTCATGAATATAGGATCTGCTTAGCAGCAGACCCGGCCCTAGAGGAAACTGCCTAGGTCACAAGAACTGAATGGTGCTGCTTTTCTCTAGGTGACATCTAAGAAATCTGGGATTGGCTATTAAAAAAAAAAAAAAAAAAAAAAAAAAAAAAGGAAAAAGAAAAAAAAGTGAGCATTCTCTTATCTAAACCTGTCTGCTGCCAGCTATGAAATGGGAATGAGTAAGCTCTACCAGAGTTTTTGTTTTTATTTTTTTTAAGTTTCTCAGATTGACATAATTCAACAAGAACTATTGTAAACCAAGGAGAAAATTTGTAATATTGTCTTCAGGGCAGACTCTGACTTGTGGGCAATAACTACTAAATGAAAGCCCATAACTGAATGCTGTCTGTGCCTATCCAATGCAAAGAGAATGGAAAAAAAACACATGCAATCTGAATTTGAGAAGATTGTCACAAATACAGCCACACAAAAAGATTTAATTGTATTGCATATAACACCTTAATTTTGTCATTTTGGGGTACATGACATGTATTATTAATTATGTTTTCTGGTACTCATTTCATGCAGTTTGATATTGTAAAAATTACTAAATATATGGATTTATAGAAACTGATCTGGAATAATAAAATCCACGGAAACACTGGATCTCCAAACAGATTTATGTTTCCAGAGAATGAATTTGGTCTTTTCCTCTTGTTCACAAGAATAACCATGTAGCCACAATTTTGCACAAATGTTATACAAAATACTGTTGTGTCTGTGCTACGAGATCTTGTCAGAGCAAGATCTGCAGTTTTCTGAGTTCTTCTGCCCAACACTAACATGCCTCACCTCAACCTTGAAAAAGCAGAGTCCAAAGGAAAATGGAGATTTGCCCAAGACCTCAAATGCCCTTCCCCTGTGCTCATTCATAGGCTGGACTTTCACAGGCACAATCAGGTCAGGGCCATAAACACATAGATGAAAAGGGGTGAAGAAAATTACATCAGGCTTTCTTTCACAGCACTTTTTCTGCCTGCAGTGGAAAAAGCATGGCAGAAGCAAGGCATTGGTGGATTTTATCATGACACAGAAAGAATGAAATAATCCATGCCATCACCTAGAGCCCTGAATTTTCATCAGGCCACATTGACTTGATTTTCCAAAAAACTGTCTTTCAGAAGGTCAGAGCTTTATATTTATTATATAAAGAATAAATGCCATCATTGCAGTACAAACTGAAGGACCTCTTTGGAGGTCCACTGAGTCCCCTTCAGACACCAGTATTTCTCAGCTCATAACATGTCTCACACACATGCCATTCCACATCTGGTCATTAAAGCTGATGTGACAAAGGTCCTGCACCTACTGCCCAAGGGATTTGTTCTGTCTGTCAAGGCTGAGGAAGGAGTTCTGGTAGTTCTTCAACTTTTTCATGGCCACCTTCCAATCGTGCTAATCTGGTAAAAAAAACTGGAGAGCAAACTAAACATTTCACAAATGTTTTCCCACCCCCTTCATGGGAAGGATAATAAAGAAAAGGGACAAGAAAGATTAAGGTAGATATGTACTGCACACATGTATAATGCAGTACAACCAAAATGTTGATAGATGTCATCCACCATGATGTTTTCATGTACATTTAAGAAGTTTAAAGTAGCACAAGCCTCTTCTCAGCCCTTCCCCCATGATCCGGCATTTATGCCTTGTCACTTGCAAACTGCTTTCTATTCAGTTAGTATTTTTGGGCAAGTCATTCTGTGGCTTGTATTCTTCCTACCACTCTGTCCTGCAAAAGTTGTGAACATTTTATCTTCCTTGTTAACCATCCTGCAGCTGGTGTCACGTTCATAGGCACTTTTTAAAATACACTTTTCGTAACATGTAAATAAGAAGTATAGACTAATTAACTACACAAAGCTGGGCATATGTCCATCACAGAACAGTTTATTTGTTATAAAGATCTAAAGCTAGTAATCTCTACCAGGCCCTCCATATTAATCACAGTGTTTACAGCTCACAGTCTGTCCACTTAAATAGGACTGTTGACTTGTTAATTCTTTTTGGAATGTTACTGAGTAATATGTTTCTTGTCCTCCTGAAGTTTAGTGTCCTTCTTTCACACGGATCTGCTTTCTTTTGTGGTGGTGTTAACATAGTGAGAAATGACTTCTTGGTTTATGTTACAATATTCCCCAAAACAAATAGTTCTTTTGCTTATTGTTGTTCTGAGTGACTCAATAATTCTTCTGTTCTTACCAGCCTTTCAAAGTTTTGCCTGACCATTTTGAAGGTTTATTTTAACCCTGAGCAAGCTGTGACTTGTTTGAAAGAACTTTTTTCTCACTTAACTACAACCTTGAAAAGTCATTTGTTCTTCAATTGGGATCATATTATTTTAATTTTGCATGAATATTATAACAACGCTAAAGACCACAACATTGATAATTGTCATAGAGGCAAACAGTAAAAATACCAACAGGTGACAGCTGAGGGACACTGGGTTTTCCTAATTATCATTTGTGTTTTGTCGTGAAAGAGGCAGTGGGCCAGGCATCACTGCTGGCCTTCAGGAAGTAGATCTGCAGAATGTATTAGTCGTTTTACAAGGCAAAAATTCATTTTTCTCCTGGTAACAACTTTTCTCACTATACCAGTACATCCCAAGCCCTGCCTTCTGGAGCTGAGAGTTGGACGAGCATCACACGATAACAAAATAGGTTATTACTTGAAAAGCATCCAGTACAAAAAAAACCCCAGTTCCTGTTGGAACTCTGACACAGTAGTAACATAAATAATTGTAATTCCCTATGAATTCCCTTTACCAAAAGTACATCAGAAAGAGCCATCTCATGACTCTTATGCTTCTATCTAAGCATTTGCAGTAAATATTTGCAGGTCTGAGTCACCATTTTGTGGTAGATCCAGCCTAAATTACTCTGTTTGAACTGGGGAGGGATATACATACATTCAGCAGTGTGGACTATGTGCTGTTCTCCTGAGGGTCCCAAGGTCCCCTACTGTTTTCTAGATAAGGTGCCTTGAGCATTAGCACTAGAAACAGTATAAAAGATCAACAATTAAATTTAAGCAACTGAGAAAATAAGATAAAGAGATGGAAATGAAAAGGAATGCCTGAGTAAAGGGACTTTAATACCAAGGACAGTTTTGAAGCAACACAACTGAGAAGAGCCCAAGTCCTCTCAGTGGCACCTAAACTGATAGTATGAATGTTGCTTCTCAGTTGGGTTGTTTATCATTTTAACATTTCCCCTTTGAGTGTACTAAATAAAACCAGAGGGATAGTAAATGGTATCTTAGCTCAGCCAGTCTCCTACACGTGAAGGGCCTCTAGTGGCTGATGCTCTCATTATATTAAAAATAACTCATATCTCAGGCTTTCAAAGCATTAAAACATCAGGCATTTTAACGTGACATTTTATCTATTCTATTTTATACAGTCTTAATGAACAAAGAAGCCTTTGGCAGAAGGATACTGTAGCACAGGATGCTGACGCTATTCCACATGTGCCAGGGTGATATGGAAGGTCAGAGACTGAGTCACACCATTTAAGGTCACCAAAGTATTTGATACCTATGGATCTCCCTTATATAATCTTCCTGCATCCTTAACATCCCTCAACTATATTGGAGTTAGAAGACCTTTATTTACAGAAATGTAAAAAAAATGTGTTTTGTTATGGGTGTTGGTTTTTCTGGGTGTTTGGGGTTGGTTTTTTTGTTGTTGTTGGGTTTTTTGTTTGTTTTTGCTTTGTGGTGTTGTGTTTTTGTTGGGGAGGGGTGTGTGTGTTATTTTGTTGGGTTTTGGGAGGGGTTTTTTTGGGGGGGTGTTTAATAATTGACAGAGTCCTAATTGACTTAACTTGGAAGAAAGAGGGTAAAAATGTTTTCATTGCACTCAGCAGATGTGGTTAACAGACAGCTGATGGTAGCACATTATTTCAGTATAGCAGAGAAAGGCAAGACGTAAGAAGATTGAAGCTGAAGTCAGCAAAACTCAAACTGGAAATACTGCAAGATTAACAGAAAGAATGATTAAGCATTTAAAGAGATAACAACCTACAAAGGATTCCATGCAGTGGAAAACGAGGATTAACACCTGTTGACTTTCCAAACTTCCTAAAATCAGCAGGTTAAGCAAAAGTTGGTTAGGGTTAAAAGAAACATCACTAGGCAAAATTCTCTGATCTATATTTTTAGGACAGGAGACACTAAATGGTATTTGTGGGCTAAAAATAATAAGAAAATGCTTACTATTGTCTGAGATATGACATCTGTAGTAGGAAGGAAGGAAGACAATGGGGAGAAATTGAAAACACAGGGGACAAAAAGCAGATAAACCATGGGCTTATCTATCTGAGAAAGGTTTCAGGAGGTGAACTATTATTACTGGATGGTAGACACTGATATGTGATGGAATGACAGCATTCACTTCACTTTGAGACAACCAATAGAATCCATCATCCCAAAGTACGAAAGTCAAAAAGTATCATGTAAATGTCTTCTAGGTCAAAGTGTAGTTCATCTCTTGTCATTATTATTGACACTAAGATAAGGGCTATAAATGCAACCTCTCACACATGATGATCTTGGCAGCTACTCTGACACAGCTTTTGGACAGGGCATCCAAAAAGTGTATGAAGAAACAATACCCATCAAGAAAACAGTAACAGCTCTGAGGGACTAGAATCTCTCAGGGTAACATTGTTTTCAATATTCTCTCAGTTGGAAAAAGGTTTTTTTTTTTGTTAAAAGGTCAAGTTAATTTTAGTCATTATTTCTTCATTGTGATCAAATGTTTTGATCCATCCAGTTCAGGACTGCTCTTAAAAGGACAAAGAATCCTGTTGAATGCAGTAACAGGTCATAAAAATCAGCATATGCTTTGCAGATGACTAAGGTACTATGGCAGTCCTAATGTGAAATCTTGAAAGTTTAAATACAATTGTATTATTCAAAATTACAATTACTTTCTAAAAAAACCCCAAGCAAAATGACATGAAGTGTTTATATGTATATACATATTTAAATAAATTCTGGTTTTCTTATCTGGTAGCTCTGTCTATCGTGACACTTTTGTCATTTCAGCATAGATTTTTTTACACTTCTTTCAGTATGTCTGCTGAATTAACACTGTCCTTTATGGAAACTAAATTACTATCATGGCTCTTAATGGGAGTGACAGTAATTGTCAGAGGATAGGGGATATAATAGTCCTATATGTATTTCTGGGAGTCTAAATGGCTCATGGTTGCTATGTGCACTGTTACAGCAAGTCACTTTGGGCTATTTTCATCACCAACAAATGTAAGGAAAAACATGTCCTGTAATAGTCTGGTTCCAGGGAAATTGACATTGAACATTTAAATTGATTTAAGAATAAAGCAGAAGAGCTATCTGGTGCTATCACAATGTAGGTCACTGTCAGTCCTGGCTAACATAGGGTGGCAAGCTGACTTTATAAGCCAGCATAGAACATCTTTATCTACAAGATATTGCACTGTGGATGAATATTATCCTTCCAAAACTAGGATTCAGAGCTGTTCAGCTCCTTAGTTTTGACTATATGCGAGGTTGAATGATAAGTCAGTAGTGCAACAGCAGGTAAGGTAGCAAACACCAAAGGATTCTGCAGCTACATCTTTGCCACAGATCTGCTTGAGCACAGGAATGGTGTCTGACCATCCCAAGTGCATAAGTATTGTCATTTTTCCCAGCACAGCCACCCTGCGGCCCTAAGGCTGTGCCAAGGCTGTGCCTTGGGAGAGCCATAGCACTGGGACTCTTCACAAAAGACCATTTGCAGAAGGCCATGGGGTTTCACTGGTAGGATGAGAATTTTGGAGTATAAAGACCCTATCTAAATTACAGATGTGATCTCCAGGTTTGTGTGTGGAACATCATCAAAGACACAGATAACAGTGTATGTGCCTTTTCCTTAATATCACGAGGTCTCCCCCAAGTGATATATTCTCTAGCATCTGCCACTTATTGCTCTAATATGAGAAAACAAAGTTATGAAAGAGGATTTTTTTTTCAGTTAGACTGTAGAAAATATCAGCTGTGAAAACTCTGCACGGTATTTCCTCTTCCTTCACTCTATATTCTAAGCCAAATAGGATTGAGTCAACTGAAAAAACATGATGTAATGAGTGAAGGGAAAGCAGGAATTTCTACACATGGAAGTAAGAGCAATAAAGAGCATGGGGTCTTTATTGTGGAACTGACTGTGCTGCATGCTACTGAAGAGTAGCCAGAGCATAAAGGGTACCAAGTGATTAACACCACCACACACACACAAAACCAGAGAGATACTTTGAATGACTCAGCTCAAAGCCAGGAAGAGGGATCAGCTCAAAGATGAAATTTAGAGCACAGTTGGGGTGCCATCACATAGTCCTCCCATTGCATACTACATTTGCAGAGCTTTGTTTGCAGTCCTGTCATGACGATCCTGCTTCTGGGCAAATGGGAAAGAATCCAGAGGGGTACAGACAGCAAATACAGGCCGAGGTACTGGGAGACAATACAACATTCTTCAAGTATCTGAAAAGGAATAAAATAAGAAATTCTTCTCTGTGTTCACCAGAAATAGGTTTGGGAATGTTGGGCTTTGGGAGTGCTGCAAACTTTTGACCACAAGAAAAGCTCTAATATAAAGGTTAATTAAGCACTAGCAATATCTGTCTGTGAATAGGATGGACCATAACCTGCAAAGAATAGTCGTGGTGTCATTGATTCTGTTCCTAATTGCAACAAATTCTAGTTCACTGTTATCAACTATATTTCTCCCATAAAGCACAAGTTTGAAATGGGCCCTACAGATGGCAGATAGATAGTGTGAATGCATTCATACTAAAAATGTCACTACTTACCTCCTTCAAACTCCATTTCACCCCTAGGAGGTATTCACAGAATTCCATATACTAGACCATAGAAAGAGATATCTGTATTTCTCAGAAGGGTGACCAATTGAGATTGGAAGGGAAGAATTGCTAAAACGCAGTGTTCAACAAGGATTGCTCTTGGCATGGGGTGAAGAGTTCTGTAAAAGATAAGTAGTAATTGGTTATCCTTTTAGTCCCTGGTCTTAAGGCTAAAATGCCCTTTTTTTGTGATTTTCACACTACACGTACATATTTCTGGAAACAGAAAATGAAGCTATAATGGATGTATATTTAATTGGTTTCATATTGGGATATGAGGGGAAAGGATATAAATTCATACTTGCTTTTGGTAGCCAGACACTTTTTTTTTTCTTTTAATTTTATTTTAATCTTTATTTCCCTCCTAACCCCATTCTACTCTGCTGCATTATTCTTCAGCGCTATAACCTCCTGCTGAAATGAGATGTTTTCCTCAGTGCAGTTTGCCTAAGATATTAAAGCTTGGAAAACACTGCTTATTAAAGTGGCTCTTTGTCACTGTCAAGGTTTCTGAAGCTTGAACAAGCTCACTCAGTTTTTCTCTTACTCTGAAGGAAGGCACACACAAAAGGAATAATTGGAGTCACACAGCTGAAGTACATGATCCAAGATGTAGGTCAAAGTTTGTATCAAAATTTGATATAGAATATGAGAGATCTGTCCTTGTCATAATTTTAAATCAGAGTATCTTTGTAACTTTATTAAAAACTGAGAAAAACAAAAGAGTTGGAGCAGTCTTCAGATGCTCTATTGAATTTTCTATCCACCAAAACATCTCTCTGTCCAATATTTCTTTTTATATTTCCATAAGAAGAGGAGATAATCTTATTTATGTCTTTCAGCAACACAACAAACAAGTACTATCTGTAAATATAAGATGTAAATATAGGAAAGTCTTGGGAACATGCAAAGTTTAATTCAGTGTGAATTAGTGGAAGCATATTTTAATATCACTGTCTCTTCTCCATATGCTGAGCAAAACCAAAGAATGGAACTGGCATATTTATCCTTCCCATTATTTGCAAAAGTGCTCCTACAAGGTGTCAGAATTTTTTCATGCATCTAGAGTCAGGGTAAAGGGCTCATGATCTGCACCAGACAGCTGCAGTTTTTATGCCAGGTGCCAGGCAACAAAAGTAAACCGAAATCTGATGAGGAATCTGGGTCATTGCTGGGTTTAGTTAAAAAAAAAAAAAATTCCCAGTGGAAATAAAAGAACTGAATATTTCATAGACTCTAATTGTGTTTCATAGTTGCCAATGACTTCAAAGTAATCAAAAACTTGGAAACAGATTGTGAATAAACAACTCAACCATTGCCAAACAGAGAGCCCTGCATCAGGAGTCCCTCTTGTACTAGCAAAGCCACCAATTTTTCTGGGCTCAGAGTTTCCCCTGAGGAGAATTTGTCCTTTCAAATAAAGCTCAAACATAGATATTTACAATGATTAGCAAAGTTCTTTAAGGATAAAAGAAGAAACTTTCTTCATGAGAGCTGCAGATCAGCCTGTTATGTTCATAGCACAGGAGCGTAATATCAGATTTGGGCCTTGCACAGTGGGTGTTTTAGGAAGGACAGGAACTGGAAAAACAGCCAGTTCCAACCATTAGAGAAAAGGACTAACAATAGAGATACCATTGATGATCATCACCTGTATGATCTGGGGAGGTAACTGAATCACCAGGCATCGTAAAATAAAATTTTGTTTTCTTTAATAGGCTGATTGACATTGCAAAAATGCCTGTAAAAGACTGGTATTTGGCAAGACCGGGATGTTGAGGAATGTTAGGAATTGTGAGGGAGCCGAGGCACAGGAAAGGTTACAGTTCTTTAAAGAGGCCCGTCGCCATTGAAAGGCTTCAGGAGAAGTATCAAGTGTTGCAATTCCTGAAAACAGGGCATGGGAGAGAATTGCAGCATTTGAAAGGGTTACAGCAGCACATGTATTCTACTCTTTAATTTTCCAGTTAGCCCCTTTTAATAACCACCCTATGTTTTGAAATACATCAGACATCAGAACCTTCTAGCAAATCTGTTCCTGATGATCTACCTATTTCTTTAATTAATACAAATTTAAGTAAGGCACTTACTAATTCTGCTGAAATAAAAATAATGCATGATTAAAGTATACTGCATCCTGTGTTATGAACAGATAATGAAGCCTTCATTATCTACCCAATTAAGACCATTCAGATGGACAGGTTTTTCCAAACAAAGATTTTCGTTCCATATGGAGGGGAAGGGGAAGTGTGGCCTTACGGACACAACTTTTGGACATCTCTTGGTCTAGGACCTAAATTATTAATGTAGAAGTCTGGCATCATACTGAACTAGTTAATAAAATAATGGCGTCATAATGAAACCTAACTTTCCAGATTTATTTGTTGATTTCTTCTTCCTTCCTCTGATTTGTTTATTGCATGCAGAAAGCATGCCTTATGATGTACAAAATTCAGTCAGACAACCTTTTTTCTTCCCTTCCACCTTCATCTGCCTTGTTTTTGAAATAAACATTGGTCTACCTGATAAAATTTGACCCTAAAAAGGCCTGTGTTGAACAACCTTCACCTATGCAGAGCCAAAACACCAAATCCTGGTGTAGGTGTGGAACCAGTATGAAACAGTGGATTATTTATATGTGACTCTTTATGAGGTGAACTGGAAGGCATCAGACAAATGCTGGCAGGCATGCAAGCTGCTACTCAAACCCTCTATCCTGCTATCCTAAAGATTAAGTAACTGCCTGAAATGGCATGAAGACCTTCCTTACAACTTGTTCCTGCAGGAGAACCATAAAATGCAGGTGTGAGAGAGCTGGCCATGTGGGGGCACAGAGTCCGGTATGGTCAAGTGGGAAGGGGCCTGCCTTCTGTCACTGGGTCCTTGATTGTCTCTGGACATATCCAATGCCTCATCTTGGGGAAATAGCCATCAGGAACCCACAAACCTCCATTTCACTCTGGGCCTGTCAAAGTGGTCCTCAGGGATACAACCGTCATTTTTGTGAGGAAGTGCTGAGAATAGCAAAAAAAATCGCCAAGCACTCCCCTGTAACACTGTGGGACTCTAAACTCCTGTCCACAGGATCCTGAATGTTCACAATCTCTAAAATCCTATTTGGAGCATTGAATAGGGCGACAAAACAAAGCAACAAAACAAACAAATGAAAGGAAAAAAAAAAATCAAAACCAACAAAAAACCCTGAAACCAAACCTAACCAACAAACAAAACAAACAAACAAACAAACAAAAACAACCAAAAAAATACCCTCAACCCTGTAGAACAGAGTGTATATATAAAAAGAGCTGTTGAGCACTAAGATGGAAGGTAGTGTCTTTGTTTTTCTCTGGAGGGGAAGGCCATAGGCAAGGGTCAACTGTAGAAAACAGATGGGTTTTTTACGTTTTCTTTAGCAGCATACTGGTGTGTAGTCTCAGGAAGATTGGTTACATCCAAGTGAAAACTTTGAAGAAGAAGGGAAGCATTGTAATATTTTCCTCAGGCAAGTGAAGCTTGGAGGAAAAAGAAAAACATTTCTGGGTAGATCCTAATCCTAGTATAACGGTTTCTAAAGTGCTTTGTTTCTCAGAATGTGCTAACACATGTTGTTTTTTTTTCTTCTTTTGACGCAGGAGTGACTCATAATCTTTAAGAAGAGATGATGTTTGTGTTCACAGTATTACTGTGTACCCTGCATGAGAATAAACATGGTAAAATAAGCCTTGAAGGAAGCACAAAGAGAAAGATAGATGCTCTATTAGTGACTATTTCCAAATAGCTTGATTGTTCTTGCTGTTACAGCTGAAGTACAATAACATAGTCAAACATGGGTTGACTATTTGAATAATATTAAGAAAAATCAAAGATAAATGAGACTATACTTAACATATTTTAAAGGGACTAGGTATAAGACTTTCTAGCATCTAAATGAGATTGTGAAAAGAATGAAGTAGATTTTTTTACTACCAGTAGCACGTAGCAAGAGGGTTATATGTCTCAAAACTGATTTATCTGTTGCCTTCTCCCAAAAGCCTAGGTTACTCAATTCTGTATCTCTTTGCTGATGACCTGCTGCTTACAGCTAGTTCATCTTCTTAGAGAGACAGAAACTCAAATCCCATACCACAGTTTGGACTTCCAAAGGGATAGTGCTCACACATCACTCTTTGTTTGGCCCAAAAGAGCAATTTTGCTCCTCATTTGGAATCTACTTCTTCTCTGTTTCAATGTCCACATTCCTACTTTTTTTTAACTCAAGGCAGACAACATGATACCTATATCATAAGCTGGCAGTATTTTCTGTTATCGTAGGAGAAACTACTTAAGAACATGATTTTTTCTTTTCATGTTGCAAAAAACAGATAAGGATTTTTTCTACAAAACCATCTTTAAGATGCTAGCTAAGGTGTGAATTTTCAGTGCTCTCATAGCATCATTAGAGATCATATTTCTCTTATATGGACAATCAATTAAATCATGAGTGCTGATACTTCTAGGCTGAAAATACTAAACTCTTGGTTTTAGCTGTGTATTCTACTGTATTTTAATACTAAAAAACCTCTAACCAAATGAAAAAAACAACAGCAAAGCGATCTTTATTTTTATTTTTGATGCAAAGGCAACATTAGATGGTGCTTACCTAACAGTAGAAAGTAAGTGTGTAGTAAAACAAGAGCATGGATCTTCATATCACATCTTCCACTGCCTGTGCATTTTCTTCTTTCCCTTTAGTTTCTCCAGTAGGTCCATCCTCAGCCATGCTTGTCTCTTGCCTTTCTTGGCCAATTTCTTGTTCCTGAGGGTTGCTATTTCTTGGTCTCTGTGGAAGAATGCCTTAAAGACCTGCCAGCTCTGTTCCACTCCTTTGTCCCCGAGGGCAGTATCCCAGGGGATCTCTCTGACTATATCTCTGAAGAGCTGGAGTCTACTTTCCTCAGTTTAGGGGTCTAACGTTACTCCTTATCTGACCCATATCCCTCAGGACTGCAGATTCCACCAGTGCATGATCACTGCAGCCCAGGCTGCCTCCCATCTTGATATCCCCAATTAGCTCACTTGCCTTGGTGACCAACAGATCCAGTAACACATCTCCTCTGGTAAGGCTATTACCTTTCTCAAGAAGTTATCCTCCACACATTCCAGGAGTCTCCTGGATTGCTTACAGCTCACCACACTACTTTCCTAGAAAGTATCAGGGTGGTCGAAGTCCCCCAGCAGGACAAGAGCCAGTAAGAACAATGCCCCCTGTAGCTGGAACAAGAAGGCTTCATCAATAGGCTCCTCTTGATCAGGCAGCCTATAGTAGACACAAACCACAAGGTTTCCTTTGTTGCCTTAGTCTCTGATTCTTAACGCAGTGATTAATTCTTAATGAAAGTCTGCTTATGGCTCTTCTTCAGAAACAACTCTTCCCACATAATCCAACTTTTGATGTAGAGGGCAACCCCTCTGCCTCTCGTTCCTTCCCCTCTCTCTTTTGAATGGCCTGTAACTATAATAATCACACTCCAATCATGGGATTCATCCCACCAACTTTTAGTAATGGCAACAAGGTGTGATGGGTTGAAAAACTGGCTGAATGCCAAGAGCCAAAGGGCCCAGGACAGAGATCCCTAAGTCCCCTCCTGGCCACAAGGGAAGGAGGGGGTGCGGGGGGAGAAGAAGAAGAAAAACCATGAAACTGAACTTCAGTAGAACTAAAACAGTTTATATATGTATATACAGAGAAGAAAAAAGAAAGAAAAACAAGTTTACACTTCCCTCTCACCAAAACAACTGTCATTCCCGAATCTCGGGATACCTCCTCCAATCCAGCTGGCCGATCTGCAGACTCCTACGGCCCACCCCCATAGCAGAGCGACCGCATGGAGCTCTCTGCCCTCCAACCCTGCCGGAAGAAGGATTTCCTCCTGACTTCCGACTCCCCTCTTTATATCTTTGCTTACGTAAAGAAACGAGATGGAATACTTCCTTAGTTATGACCCAGTTACCAGGAAAAACCCAAACCAAAACCACTACACAAGGTCATAGTCCTCTAGCAGAATGGTGGCTTCCAGCTCCTCCAGTTTGTTGACCATGCTGTGTGCATTGGTTTAAAGGCTCTTGAGCTGGGCTGTCAGCTGTGTCACCTTCGTAGAGAAGAATTTCTTTGAGATATTTCCCTGATGTTTCCATGTTGGCTTTTGTTACCTCAGGGGTTCCTGGCTCATCTCTCTAAGACTGCAATTGTATTCCAGTGTGGCCAGCACATTTCAGAGCCACTGACAGAGGACCTTTGCTATTTCCCTCTTCCTATAACCTTTGCATATCATCCCACACTTTGCTAAGGGCAAGATTGATATTTTCTCCCTCCCTCATCACATCTGGTTGAAAGCTCTGCCAATGGATCCTGCTAGTTCCCAAGCGAAGACTCTTCTCCCGCAGTGAGAAAAGGGAAACAGCGAGACTGGTGCTGCATAGGCCATTTCATTGTTGCAAATCCCAAAATTCTGGTGGTGACACCAGCCATGGAACCATGTATTAATAGACTCAGCCTATCTGTTTCTTCCTATGCTGCTGTCTTCAACTGGAAATACAGAGGAGAATATAACTGGTACCCCAGAATCTCTTACTAATACATCAATAACAAAAAGAGTACCATAGAAAATGTGGGCTGGCAACCGAATGGAACACAGTCCTTTTCAACAGAAGTTGCAGAAAAGGTTGATATACTGAACACCTTCCTTTCTTCAGTCTTCACTGCCAAGGCCAGCCCTTGGGAATCCCTAACACAGAAGTCCAGGAAGAAAGTCTGGAGGAAGAAAGCCTTTGCTTTTGTTGAGTAAGATTGGGTTAGAGACCATTTAGCCAAACCTGACATCCAGAAGTCCATGGGTCCTAACAGGGTCATCTATGAGTTTTGTTGCTAAACCATTCTCAATCATCTTTGAAAGGTCATAGCAGTCAGGAGAGATGCTTGAGGAGTCTAAGAAAATGAATGTCAACCCAGCATTGATAAAGGGCAAGAAGGAGGACAAGGGAACTACAAGCCAGTCAGGCTCACTTCAGTCCCTGGAAAGGTGATGGAATACTCCATAATCCTGCTGGTGCATCCTAGCAGTCATTTTTAAGCACATGGAAGACAAGAAGGTAGTCAAGAGTAGTTCACATGAATTTACCAATGCTTGACCAAGCTGATTGCCTTCTATGATGAGACAACTGACTGGATAGATGAGGGGAGAGTGGTGGATATTGTCATGAACTTCAGCAGGGCTATTGACAATGTCTCCAATGGTTTCCTCATAGACATGGAAGCACAGCCTTTAGTGAGGTGGATTGAGAACAGGCTGAATGGTAGATCTCTGAGGTTTGTAATCAGTAGCACATAGTCTAATTGGATGCCTGTCACTAGTGGTGTTTAGCATGGTTTAACTCATCATCATCATGGCTAGGCTTTGCGAACAAAGATTTACAAGGGCTCTACCCACGCTTGCTACAAGCACGCTGGTGGCTAAAAAGG
>JAWWEE010000085.1:54287879-54299521 GCA_035221455.1 Xenops minutus
ATTAATCCTATTCTAATACATTTAACATGAACTACTCTATTTTAGCTTATAAAACTGGGAATAACTTGTCAAATGATTAGGTATTTAATTGTTGCTGTCTTCCTTTTTGTTTTTCTTCTTATTCTTCTTTTTCCATCTCCCGTAATCCTCTGACTGTACTCCCACACCTCTGAGATATAATAGCCACACTGGACTCCACCTGCAGTCTTATGGAGATAAGCCATGGACTTCTGAGATAATAGAAGCCAACAGAGAAACACCAGAGAAACATCCTAATAGCAAATGAAGGCTTCGAAGGGAACACCTCAGTCAAGCACAAACAGCCAAAAATGAACTAGACAGGACTGTGGGGCATCACTTTGTGCCCCTATTGGGATATTTTCACCATCAAATCCTTCTATTAAGTACCTATAGACCAATGCACATAGTATGGGGAACAAACAGGAGGAACAGAGATCTGTGGGCAGTCACAGGTCAACATGCTCAGTGCTATTATGTGGATGTGGTGGGATAGCTTGCATGGCTGAACTATAGTCATGTTGAACATGTTGTTTAGGGAGGCACATCAGGAAGGTGCTGTGCTGGAGTGGTCCTATCTGTGAGACAATCCAAGAAGGTATCAAGCTATGCCTTGGTGAGGATAATGAATGAGTTATGATTCACCTGAACATGGGGAAGAACTTCTTTGCTGTACAAGTGACGAAGCACTGGAACAGGCTGACCAGAGAGGGTGTAAAGTCTCCCTCACTGGAGATATTTAAGAACTGTCTGGATGCAATCTTGTGCCATGTGCTCTAGAATGACCCTGCTTGAGCAGAGAGGTTGGACCAGATGATCTTCCAACCTAAACCCATTCTGCGATTCTGTAATACTTCCAAAACATCTGAACACTTCTGTAACCATAGGCTAGAAAACTTCAGAGATGTCTGAAAACGTTGAACTCAGCACTGACAGTATTTAACTCTTTGCGTTGAATTGTGAGCAGTATAAGAGAGTAAAGACAGAAATAACTCTTCCTACTTTTACTGAGAATTTATTATTTATTGAAAATGGCACATCTTAAAGGGGCTTAAACAGCATGGTTGTGGCTTGGAAACACTTTAAAAGACAAAGAGGAAAATAAATGCTTTCATATATAAAGAAAATGTATATAGTTACATACTGCGGGAAAAAAATACAATCTTGAATGACTGAATAGGCTGAAATCAGAAAGTGATGTAATGTATACAACTTGTAACTAATGCTTAATAGCCCTCTTCATAGATCTATTAATCTTTTCCACATTGCTTGTGGTATGTAAGTGTATGATTTGAGTGCAAATATTTATTTTTCACAAATTCTCTGTTTCAAAAGTATGGAAAGCCCAAACACATAGATTATTACCCACAATGTTTGTGGCACATCAGATGCAAAACGACTTTAGTAGAATAATCAGTAAGAAAAAACGTCTTGCACAGGCATATTCAAAACAATTTATTAGTTTCTTATTTGAATAGAAAAGAATAATCAACCAGATGATAGATAAATAGCTGCTCTGTTTTCTTCTCCTTTGTTTTTAGAAGCTATTATGGCAATACAATGAGTACATTTTAATTAAAAATTAACATTCATCTGTGGTAATATTTTAATGTTTGACTTCTTAAACCTTCTGCAGATATGTTATTACTTATTGTAGCCACAGTTTACCTATATAAAAATAATTGTGTGAGTGATGAGTATGAAAGTATGGAAGGCACCACTTTAAGAAGTTGAGGAAGCTATGAAAACAGGAAACTTCTATAGGAATTCTTTGTAGTACTGTGCCTTTCTGTATATTTTTTCCAAATATGAGAAAAGCTTAAGATCCCTTGGGGGTAGGAGAGGGCAGGTGGAACCCACTCTTCAGAGGAGAGGACTGGAATATCCCACCTACCTGAGGGAGCCTACATCTCAGAAATACTCAGTTGTGATCATTATGTCTGTTGAGATAATTACATCGGAATTATAGCTATTTGGAAAGTCAGTTTTGAGCTTTTCCCCAACACTCTTCTGAGAGTGACTTTCTCTTCACTGAAAGACGATGCTTCTTTTCAGATTTTGCTCCAGAGCAAATTGAACAGGCTGAATTAATGCAAGTGGGAGAGACATCCAGGCAACTGCTGGGAAAGATTTAGGCTGCAGAGAAGAGTCTGAGACTTGCCCAAGAGGCTGACTCATGGAGGCAATCTTAACTAAGAAATCAGTGAAGCAGAGAATATCACCCAACTAAAAAATTATAAGAGTGACACAGTGACTAAGAGAAGGTAAGAGAGATTAAAAGCAGGGAAAAAAACCCAACACCCAACCAACCAAAAAACCCCAGAAACCACACACACATAACCTTCCCCCAAAACTCCAAATCTAGACCAACAAAATTAAAAAAAAAATCCCCCCAAATGACAGTCAAAGATGGCAGAAGCAGGAAAAAATTAGGAGGCAGAATCATTATTCCAGAAGTTTTCTTCCACTAGTTCTAGCAAAGAAGTCCTCACAGCAAGTCTGTTTCTCAATCAGGAATGACTGTATCAATCAGTCCATTGCAAATTCCAGATGTTCTCTTCCTTGGTTCTTCAGTGCAGAATACAGTACAGTCTGTTTTATTTTTCTCTTTGTGACTGATAAGACTGTGCATTGAGATCATCACTATCTTGATTATCTGACAGTAATCTACACGGAACACTGATATAAAAAACTAGAGTTCCTGAATTAGACCTGTACTTGTGAACCTGGAACAAGATCTTCATTACCTAGTAAATATTGTGAGTAATGGCCAGGTCTGTGCAGATAAAGGAATTCTGCTGGCAGACTCCTATGGCTAATATTTCCATACATTGAACATACAAGAGAGAATAACTTGGCAAGTTTGGATCTAATGAAGTCAAACAAAGTCTATTGTTCTTAATGCATATAGATTGGGTCATCTGCACCTCTTGATCAGAGAAACTTGTTAAGCAGCTTACCTGCTTTGTTTATTTTTGTATAGACATGCTTGGGAACCAGTGTTACTGAAAATAGGACAGCTCTGAACCAGAGAATCACAGAAGTTCAGGCTTGGAAGAGACCTCCAAGATCATCAGTCCAACCATCACACAACAATGTCATTGCAATCCTAAATCACTAAACCGTATGCCCCCATGCCAGATCCAGATGTCTTTTGAACTTCACCACTTCTCTGGGCAACTTATACCAATGACTGAGAATGCTAACAGTGACAAACTTTTCTTCTGATATCTACTATGAATCTCCTCTGTCTCAGCTGAAGGCCATTTCCTCTTTTTCTCCCACTGTAGGTGTGGCAGAAGAGATAGAAACCCCTTACTACAACCTCCATTCAGGTAGTTGTAGAGTGATGAGTTTCCCCTGAGTCTCCTCATCTCCAGACTAAACAAACCCAGCTCCCTCAGCTGTTCCTTGTAAGACATGTTTTCTAGACCCTTTGTGGGTCTTGTTGCCCTTCTCAGGACATGCTCCACTACCTCAATGTCATTTTTGAGATGGAGGACCCAAAACTGAAACTGAAACTGGAGGTCTGGACTCATCAAGGCCAAGTAGAGGGGAATGATCACTGATATGATCCTGCTGGCTGCACTGTTCTGATACAGGCCAAATGCTATTTGCCTTCTTGGCCACCTGGGCACACTGTTGGCTCATATTCAGTTGGCTGTCAACCAGTATCCCAAGTCTCTTTTTGCTGAACAGCTCCCAAGCCACTCTTCCCCGAGACTATAGCACTGCATGGGGTTTAAAAATATTTGTTCCCACCACAAATGCACTTTTTAAAGCACTCTAATATAGGTAAAAAATAACACTCACCACATTGTTTTCCACTTAGGTGACCTTTTCCTGTTTTCATGAAAACCACATACAAGTGTGAACAGCCTGTCTTATTGCTACAAGGGCAGGAACCAGAGTTTCTCATCATGGCTCACTTTCTTTCTGACTTTCTCAACCTGTATTGCTTTTCTAGAAGCAGCCATGTTTCCTTAAACACCATGTTTCTAACTAGGGAGCCAGAGGGAAGGAAAACTATGTTTTAATTTTTAAAAATAGCAATTTTTTACACAAGTTAGTGTTGGAGGATTTCCTTCATATATTGCACTATCAATCGAGTATCATTTGGAATACTAACCATGAGTCCCTGTCACTACTTGACAGATGAGTGAAAGCTCATCCATGTCTCTTAAGTCAGGAGTTTGCTGATTCCACTAGTCTTAAATCTGTCATTTAAGGCTAACAGTAATGAGATACTTTACTAAGAAAAAAATCAGGAACCTTCTGGAGGCAGAATCTCTGCCATGAGAATCTAAATATATAAACCAGACAAGGAAGAGGTAATATTTTTTGTATACTCAAGTTGATGTATCTAAAAAAAGGGACAGTTCTTTCAGCATATCAGCTCTACTGGAAGCCTAAAATAGGTGAAGAAACTTTTAAAGCTAAATGCAGACTTTGATAGGAGAAACCTCACAGTTCACTGTGAAGGTCACTGCTACTTTTTCACTGAAGGAAGTGCTCTGCTTTACTTGAAATGAGAGCTAAAATTAGCTCAGTCCCATCTCAAAAGTCCATTAATCCACATTATGGGCCAAGCTATCTCATCCTGTTGCTGATCTTGTATTTGCAGTATTTTACTTCCTTTGCCAGATGCCACAGCTCCTCTTTGCATTTCAGAGCTGCAATAACTATTTATGTTCATGTTTTTACCCTGTAAGTTCTGTTGAGTGCTATCTTTCTTCATTATTTTGCATTTGCTCTGGGCACTTCAGACATGAAAAGTGTGTTGTACTTGTTATACAATAAATTTGCTGTGGTTGATCTGAGCCAATAGTAACTGCTCTCAATATTTGAAAACAACTGTCCCCTGTCAACACAAAACATTAAAGGCCAACTGAGAAACCACAATCTAAACACATTTAAAATGTCTATTTGAAATAGAACTAAAATTTTCCCCAAATGTCCCCTCTGCTGGACAAATTTTTTGGGTCAGTCTGTAGCTGTGTAACTGAGTTCTTTAGTCCCTTCAGGTACTCCTGGCTCTGTCCTCTTAGCACAGACGTGCAGAAAAGCATCTGCTATGGTGCTGGGAGGCATACAGATATTTTACTTCCGAGTGTGTGACCAGTCAGGAGGGCAGCACTGACTGCACACAGACAGATACTCCATGTTCAGAGGGCAACATTGAGCCTTCTGACTAGTGCATTTATCATTTCGTTAGCAGGTTTTTTGTCATAGTTCAGGCTTTGTTTGCACTTGTCAAATACCTTCCCCTTTTTTAATTTGTATTAGTGAGTAGCTTTATTCAAGGTACTGGCTTCCCTCATTTAAAAAACAGATGTCCAATAACCGCCCAAGGTCTTTCGTGGCTGATGGACCATGCAGATAAAGTCAGGAAAAGGAAATGACAGCACTGGCCTACCTATCTTCTCTGGGCGACTGACATTAAAAATAGCTTTGTTCAGAAAAGGATGCTAGAACAAAAGGATCAAAATGGTTTGCTGGAAAAAATCTAGTGGGGATTTTTACATTCACAACTAGCTATTTAGGGCATCCTTTTTGCTTATCTTTTTATTTATCTATCTTGTCTTAACTACCACCTGCTCTCATTTCTGTTCTTAAAGAGGTCAGCAGACTGGATTTTACATGTCTCTGTTTCCTAGATACCTTAAATTTCATTAGAAGCCATTTTTTGTGTGTGATATATTTTTACTTGGTACACTGACTTTACTAATGATATGTTTCAACTCCAGATTAGTAGCCAGGACAAGCACAACTCTAATAAACTAAATGTAGTGCCAGTCACTTTTAAATATTTATATAAATGTAGAAAGTACTCTTACCTGGAAAAACTGTAGTGACCTATGTATAAAACAAGGCAAGAAAGACTTCTTCAGGTTAAAAAAACTTCTAATGCATGTAAGACTGGAAAGACCTTATTGAAAAGTGTGACTCTCAGCTTTCCTCAGACTCTCTGAACAATGCCTCTGTCATGCCAAGCTGATGAATAAAGACTTAAACGGTAACATATGAAGTTAAGTCTCCTTTCCCTGTGCTTTTTAAAAAAAAAAAATCCTGTTGCTTTGCTGTTAGAGTGGTGTATAGAAGAAATCTAGAAAACACAATAAATGTTAACTGGGTTTAATCTAATTCCAATGAGTGAAAGAGCACAGGATGCCCCTGTTTCACAGATGAGGTGGTTGCTTTACTTGCCTCTGACAACAGCAGCTTTCAGGTTGCTTTGCCTTCCTGAGCAGACTCTCTTCTGCTCTATTCAGGATTGCTTCTGGCACACTTTGCTTTGGTAAAAATGAGCTTCTGTTGTATCCACAGTGCAGAAAAGAAGCACTGGTTTATATCTAATTACTCATTAACTCAGTTTTCTGTAGACCATGAAGTCTCCTATCTTCAATTCTAACTCCCCGGAGTTCCTCTTTTTCTATACATACTTAAGACATGCATAACTGTCTTGATCAGTTTGAATATTAGCTGCAACTGTTGAGAATTAGGCATAATGACTTGTACTCCTGTTTGCCAGAACATTTATTTCTTTGTAGTTGTTTTGTTCTACAATCATAGTTAATTACAGAAAATAAGAGAGCAAATGTTTCCAATCTCCTAAACACTTGCTGTCTTCTTTTATGTTTCATGTTTATAATACATAGTCAAAAGTGGCCTGTGCGTGTCTAGTTACTGGCAACATGTGTATGAAAAACAGATATGGTGGTTCTTGACAGAAAGGAGAGCCACAGAGACAGATAACCTTTTGACATGGGCACCCTGTATCTCAACTCTGTGACTGCACTGTGTTAGCAGAATATCAGTAAAACTGACTTCTGCTCTGAGCATTCAGGAAGCTGCGTTCCTATCCACAGAAAGAAAATAAGCACTTAGTCTAACCAGTAGGAAACTCTCCTGTGTCCTGCAGTAGTTGAAGTCTGAAACTGGAAAGGCGAAAGGAGAGTGGGAAGGGAAACATAACGACTGAAGTACTGTTTAGAGGATTTTGACTACCCTCCGACCCTATTTCCTTTAACAAGGACGTTTTATGTGTAAGATACTTGGGCATTGAGAAGGGCTAAATAAAGAGAAACAGAACAACAACAACAACAAAAAAGGCAAAAAACCCAAACCAACAAACCAACAACAACAAAACAAAACAAAAAACAACAACACAAAAGAACATAGACAGTTCTTTTAGAGTATAAAACACTACTCTGATTGTTCCTCGGGTTTGAGACTAAGTGTCTGTAATACTGGGGTAATTCTGGCCATAACAACTACATCACTGAGATGTGGTGTCTCAAGTTCTGGTCTCACAAGGTTCCAAGCACCTTAAAGCGGATACCAAAAATCACCAGAAGCAGTGGCAGAATCTAAAATAGTTGCTGCTGGCAGACCGGATGGTGCCAGGATGTCTCCCTAAACATCATATAGACAGATACTCTTTGACTAAGTGAGCAGTTAGAAGCTTTCACATTGCAGACAGAGGCAATGACTGGGATTCCTACAGAACACTAAGTGGAGTATTTGTATGTGTTTGTGGTCATTAGGTTTAACTGTTTCTTACAGATGGGTAATACAATTGGTGCTCTTGTCTTTCCCCAGTGCACTGCAAGGCACGCAAATAGAGGCCATAGAGATTTAATTGGAAGGAAGTTATGTATCTGGCAGTACTCTGTGCAAACACATTGTCAACTTTTAAAGATAAAGGTAAAGGCTTAAGAGTTTTTGCTTTTGCAGTATTCTTCACTTTGAGGTTAGTATAACCTTTGTTTTGGCATATGGAAGAAAAACAAGTCAAGCTGTGAAAAAACAACACAATGTGCATTCCTGTGGTTTGGCTTCATTTTTAGAAGTAGGTGCTGTATGAAAGTGTGGCTTCACTTTCTGAGTACAGGGGCTAGTGCCCTAAATAAAACTGTGAGAAATTACTCAACCCAAGAAGCACAGAGGAGGAGTATGAGAGTAGTAAGAGGTAAGAGAAAGCTGAGTCTCTTTGACGCTGTCTTCACTTGACACTGACACTTGACTGGAGCTACATTATTTCCCATACTCCATCATTGCGCTGAGGGAACATGAATCATCCATCCATGCTGACCATATAAGTACCCATTAAGTCGAGGAAACAGCGTCTTTTTGTTTTTGAGGACCCAATACACTATCCAGTAGCTACCACAACTGCTAGCCTGCTAGCCTGCTTTCCTGCTAGCCCCAAGAAACTCATACCTGACAAACAGGGTGTGAATGAACCTTGACTTCACTCCAGAAGAACCAAAAGCTAGCAGAGCCTGTGTGACAAATGGGTTAAGCACTCTTTTTTTTTTTTATTTTTTTTGGAAATCTTTCTGGGAAAACGTATGATTGCCTTAAGCTCTTGGTAATCTGCCGGCTTTTTAATTAGTAGATCACTTCAAATGAAACCGCAAAAGAATTTAGGCCTTTGGAAACTTTGCCAAACTTCAAACAAAGGAAATTAAAATACATGAATTATAGCAGAAACAAAAGCTTTGCACTAGCTCTGCAATGATTTAGGGAGACCAAATGGTATTATACCTGTGAAGGATAAATTATGACAATAAAATCTCACAAGGAAAGTAACACAAACTACAAGGCAGCATCAGAACAAATGTTTACTTCTATATCTAGTCTAGCTTTCATGTGTTTTATACTTTATTTGTTAGGGAGGCCTGTGCTAGAAACCATGGAAATGAGTGCCTTGGAGAAAAGGGAAAATGTGGAAAGCAAAACCAGAGAACATACAGATCCATATCAGGTGGTGAAAAAAGGTTAGTGTGGAAGTGGAAATGAAGAGGATAAGTTAGGGAAGAAGCCAAGGGAAGAAATGAGATTTGGTCAAAATCTAAAGTACTGTAGGATTGCCAATAGTTTCTCAAGACATGTTGCTAAGAATCATGAAACACTTTGTGTAAAAGCCACACTTTTAATAACACGGCTTGTGCAGGGTGATGTTCTAGAAGTTAGCTTTATCACCCATATATGCTGATACATATTACAGTGAAGATGCTATTTGTGGAACTCATTAGTTTGTTGCATCTTTAAGTAGAATACACTTCTTTTCAGACAAACTGCCATAACTTCACTTCAGCAGCTGAGGGCACTCCATGACCAGTTAAATGAAAAACAGTGTTCTGTCAAAAGCTAACAGGAGGCAGGAGAGCAGATGTTCTGATAGCAGAAAGTGAACAATGAGGTCAGTCAGGCAAAAGGTCAGTGCTGACAGCCAAACCTGTATGGACTGACACCTGAGCCCAGAATGGACTGTAGGCTCAGACTGGCATACAGGGGAGGGAAAACGATATTTGTTGTACCAAATATTCAGGAAGTTCAGCTGAAAGTCAGTCTGAAAGCACAGTAGATGGTGTTGATCCTGGTTTCATGTAAAGCTTTGGTTGCCCTTGCAAAATCATGCCATGAACACAGTGCCAAGTCTCTGTAGTATGTAGGGAGTTCTAGTATGCAAGATTTAATGCAATTCCTTCTAGAGATGTCTTTAAACACCTTACTTTCCCAATGTTAGGGTAAGAAACAGCAGTTCCTTCTAAGACCTTCTTCCCACAGGCCTGTAATTAGGCAGATTATGATTCTGTCAAATTGCCATTCCTCATCTGAACCAGGGATTTATGCACACCCAGGCTTCCCAGACTCAATAATAAGACTTTTATGAACAGCTGTATACTTGTGTCAAAATGAAGCTGTAGGGCTAAATGATTACCTTTTTCTCTGGAGACAGAAGACATGCCTGAAGCCTGAGTTTGGGCTATGTTTGCCCTGTTTCGGCAGGGTAAACTGCATTGGTATGTACTGATTTGGCTACTGAGTTGTTGCTATCTTAGCTAGCTTGCAAATGAGCTTCTTGAGTATGTTGCAGGTACACTTCAACATTCTGCCAGTGTAACTTTGAAGAAAAAGCGGGCGATTACAGAGTGCTGGCTAGAATGGCATTCCCTTGCAAGACACGAAAGGGTCAGTTTCAAGCATTTACGGTAGTGTTATTTTATCCAAGAGCATCTTTAGATGGAAAACAGTTCGCTTTGTAACACCTCGCAATGAATAGTATCGTAAACTTGGCATTTTGAGATAAATATATGCTCCCAATGGAAAGGTAGGAGAAGGAATAACAGAGTAACTGCTGCATGGGACAGTCTGGCAGCCTTTCAGCCTTTTTTAAGTCCGAGGGAACACAGCTTAAAGACTTTACTTCGGCAAAGTAGGTAAGAACAAATAGTCCCAATCTTGCTTAGTAGAACACTGTATACTTAGCTTTAACCATGTGCTTGTGTCCTCTTAAAGATTAACAATCTTCCCTAAAGCTTTACCAGACAAAGCTGCTTTTTCTTACATTTGCTTTTTAGCATATGCAATACCACTTCTTTCCAGCGGAGGGAAAACTTGTACTTCTATTCTGCGTATCTTCCCCGCTCCCCATAAGTCTTTCAGCGCAGCGGGGCAAAGCAATGTGCCGACAGTAAACAAAGCATCGAGAAATCACGTTTACATTAGATAACTTATTTTTTTAATAACTGGTATTGATCTGGAGAACGCTGAAGTTGCATAAGGGAAAAAATGTTTGTCTAGGAAGTGAATGTTTGAAAGGCTAAAGAGTGAGTGGAGACACTACTGAGCAGTGTCTGTGTATCTCAATTTTACCTCATTATTTTTACCTCCACCCTTATGGTTAAACCCTGGTAATACTAACATGATTTGATCAGACTTTGCAGAGTCGGGTAGGAAGATACCTGAATGCAGGACCACATGACATAACCAGTAAATACTGCAGATTGGTAGAAGTAGAGTGTACACAATCCAATATATTTAACACTTGAGCACTGTTACCTTCACACGGAGGGAATCAAATACTGTTCTTTTATGCTTTTGCTGGTTTTGGCTGGGAGGACTGCGTGTGTTCTGCTAAGCAATGCATCCTGATATTGACTGTATAATATGTATATAATACTGTTAAGATTTAAAATGAGGGTTTTTCAGAGACTGACACTGAAATAATTTATATAGCTATATACTCTGAGAGTTATTTGTATGAAATCAACTAGTCTGGTTTTTTACCAGCAATGAAAACAGGCAGAAATATTCTTAGTGTGTGCCAAATACTACTTCACAAATGTGTAACACAGAGTGCAATGAATTCCAGCATTTTTGCATCTCCAGCACAAGTAAATGCAAAATCGTTTCACATTTCAATACTTTTTCTCCCATACATACACTTCACTCTTCAACAATTGTCTGTACACAAACCGGAGGTCTAGTACAAAAATTGCTTTAGGTATCTTCAAACTTGATTTGCATTTGAGACATTTCTGCTCATGAAAAGAAGATTTTAGAGCTGACTGTTGTCAGAGAGGGGTGGGGAGTGTCCCTAGGTGTGTGCCCTCCTTGCTAGAGGGACAGGACAGCCTCCCTGGTAGTGGGGCATGTGCCCCAATGACTTGTACCGTCGGACCAAATTCATGGGCCTCAGCTTCATGCTGGTTCCCTCTCTCTGCTGTGGAGCTGCTTTGGCACTGATGAGAAAAACTCCCTTCCCTTCCCTTCCCTTCCCTTCCCTTCCCTTCCCTTCCCTTCCCTTCCCTTCCCTTCCCTTCCCTTCCCTT
>JAWWEE010000085.1:54299621-54347803 GCA_035221455.1 Xenops minutus
TCCTTCCCCTTCTCCTGCCCCCCCAAGTGTCCTGGTTTTCCCCTGGCTCCCACCCATACGTACACTCGCCTGCCCGCCCCGCCCCGGGACCGGCAGCGCGCTCACCGCGCATGCGCGCTGCCCCTTGGCCGCACGCACCGCCCTCTGCCATAGATGCCACTGGCGGGCGGGACCATTTTTCGCCAGCTCGGGGGGAGAAGGGGAAAAACATATCTCTGGCGGGCAGCAGGAAGCACCTTCCCCTGCGTCTACTCTAATTAAAATACTATTTCAGCCCGCGAAAACTCTCGTTGATTTTTTTTCTGTGAATTAAGACAAAAAAACCCCAAACCTGCCCGGGCTGGCAGCCTGTCGAGTCCCCCCCGTTCGTGACTGGCCTATCCCAAGATGGCGGCGGCGCGGCGGCGGTGAGTGCCGGCCCGCGTGGGAGCGAGCGGGGCTGGCGGCACCGGGAGCGACGGGAACAGTGGGAACAGCGGGAGCGGCCCCCGGAGTGGGGGGACATCGCCATGGTGAGTGTGCCCTGTGGTGTGCCCGGAGCTGCCGGGTGGACAAGGCAGGTTGCGGCTACAAGAGTAGCCCCCCAGGTTGCGTGTGTCTGCTATAACGCGTTTGGGTAGGTAAGTAAAGCCAGGAACCTCGGCAGAAGTGTTTCCCCCCGGGTCAGGTGTGGTGACCTGTAGAAAAGGCGTGTGTTTTGGGTGTTAGAGCCGTGTGTGGTGCGGCGGAGAGCCCCCTTGGCTGGTGCTGAGGTGCTGGGCTAGGAACAGCTGTCTAAACAATTTTCCAGAGGGTAAGTGTGTCTGGATGAATTTCATCGTGTCAGCTCCCTGTGCTTCTTGGATGAGGTTTGGGGTAGTTACTTCAGAATTCCTTTTTAGGGTTATATATCAATCTGTATATGCTCTTAATGACTATTTATTGTACTGATGTATTGCCATTTTGCAGCTGAATAAGCGGCAGGTGCTGTTAGGACATACAGAGTGTCTGCTGTGCATGTGGCGAGATGAGTTAAGATGCCACTTGTCTCATTTTGCTTTGTCTCCAAGCATATATTTTAAAGGTATTGTTTTAAAACGAGTAAAGTAGCACATTCCAGGCCGAAGATTTGTTTGTACGTGCATTTAATTGTTCATTTTGCATTGACGGTTAACCAAATGTCCTTTTGCAGCCTCACAAGAAAAAGAAGCCCTTCATAGAGAAGAAGAAGGCGGTAACGTTTCACTTAGTGCATAGGAGTCAGAGGGATCCTCTTGCTGCTGATGATACTGCACCCCAGAGAGTTCTGCTGCCTACACAGAAAGTAAATACTTTTAATATTGAGGTTCATTCAGATAAATGCTGTGGAGAATAAAGGTGGTTTGCAGTCATACAGTATAAAAAATATGCTAAGAGAAGGTAGTATTTAGTCCAGCTTATTAAAAAGAAAGGGGTGTTATAGGGAATTTTAGAATGGTGGGTTACTACCTGATGGTTTAATGATGACTAACTGGCATTAGGGATGTAAATGTATTTTTAAAAAAAAAACCAAAACTAAATTTCCCTGACCCACTGTGATAAAACAGGCATTGTAAGTTATGTTGCTGATGGAGAAAGTTGTTTAAGGTCCTGCTCAGACAGCATCCAAACACTGAACCAGCTGATTACAGTGTTCTGATTAGTTGTGCATTAGGATAATGAGTGGAGAGAGGACTACAAGGACTTCAGAATTCAGGCGTTCTCAAGATATGTGTTACTCTGCTAATAAGTTTTAAATGGACTTAAGTAACAAAAAGTTATTTATTTTTATTATTTTTCATACATTTGTTTTTTAATTATGCATTAACTAAATGTGGTTTTTTTTCTGTTGTCATTTTGTCCCCCTTCCAAGGGGCATGAGGAGCAAAGAAGGGAAGAGCAGCGGAAGTATGGCGTCTTCTTTGATGATGACTATGACTATTTGCAACATCTGAAAGAAGCCTCTGGTCCCTCCGAGCTGGTCCCTTCTGTGCGTGGACAGCAAAGCAGAATTGTTGTCACAAGTGAGGGGCACATAGAAGAAGAAATTCAGAGAATTTCAGTATGTAGTATTTTTGCTATTGATAATGCTGGTCTTTGGAGTTAAGCATCCTGTAGGCACATTAACCATGTTCAACAAGTGTTACTGTGACAGTGATCTCTCTCTATATAAGGATTCTTTTAGCACACAATCAGACTTCCCTACAAGTAAAACCAAAAGTTGACAAGCCACAGTTTATTGATGAATGTTATTTTGCTAGTGCAGTGTTAAAACACTTCATGTACCTGTGACAGACTTTACAGAGATGGCTTACAGAGGTATCTGTTTGAACAAGTCATATGTTTTTCTGGGGTGGGCGTTTGTTTTTAAGGTTTTTAGAACTTTTGAATGCTCTGGGAGTTATCAATATGCCAGGTTGTATTAACAGTGCGCCATGTTTTTAAAGTGGAAGGTAGCAAAACCCAGAGGGAATAAAACCAAACTTTTCAATCGCTGGGGTAACTTGTCGAATTTCATGATGCTGGATCACGTTGGAATGGAAAACCTGTAACTGCTTTGAAGGAGTGATCTATGCCATTGCCAGTCATGTTTAATTGAGGGGGTTTGATTTAACTTAATACTGTCATTTTAGTCGAAACCGATGTTCTTAGTCAGAAATACCTTTCCATTATGGTTTGGTGATACTACGTAAGATTTGAAGTTAGATTAGCTGTACGTGTTACAAAGCTTTTAATAAGTGTTTCAGTAAAGGGGTGATTTCAAATGTGTGTTAGTGTTCTCCAAAATAAAAAAAAAATTACAAATTTCAACATGTCTGATGTACAACCATTCTCTAAAAACCTTCAGAGATGCAAAAAATACTGTCTCCCTACCTGGAGAACATTGACATGAGACTTAAAGCTACTGACCCTTTACCTAGCTTTCATTGCATAGCTTTGAAAATTTGCCACTGATCAGGTAGTGTTTGTCTTAATATTTAAGTAGGTACTCACAGAGTTTCTTTTGGTCACATGGGTATCCACATGTTTTTGTTGACACGAGCTCAAAGGAGAAACTGAGAACAAATGTATTGTGATGATTTTTTTCTTGTTTCCTTTTCTAAGGCTCCATCTATTAAGTTGCCTTCCTCAGTATTTGCCACAGAGTTTGAAGAGGATGTGGGCTTGTTAAATAAAGCTGCTCCTGTTTCAGGTATCTTTTACCTTTCTCTTATGTGAGTTGCCATGTAGGAACTAGATGGTAATTACGGCTTTGATTGTGGTGTCATATTTGTTTTGGTTTAGAACAGGCTGAATAGCAGATGAAAAGAATGATCTGTGAGAGACCCATATTTCAATGCGAGACTTATTTCTGTGATTTGCTAGTAAGAACCTTTTTGTTTGCTTGTAGAGGGTGGAATCTGTGAGCTCTTACTATTGTGTAGCAAATACAAGCTAATAACAGGAGAAAACTGTAGATAATACTATTAATTTATTACTCCATCTGTTTGAATCCAAGTCTGGAATTGAATTTTCACTCAAAACTTCTTTTCAAATGCCGAGGAGTATTTACGTTCCTTCCTTAGTAGTATTTTGGTGTTACAGACTGAGTACACTTTTGTACACTTTTGTACTTTGTAATCTTCATATTTTATAACAGAAAGGAATTGTGGCAGTTCTCTCTGTCCTGACAGAAGGGTGCTAGAGACACATCTGTTAATTGCAGTAGAGAAACACTTTCTAACCTTCTGTGGGAAGCTTTAGGATTGGAAACTAGGGTTGGTAGTTGATCATATGGTGCTTGGATATTTTTTCTTCTGCAATATTCTGTATTAAAATACATTTATGGAAGCTTAACACCTCTGGGGAATGTTTTTCTCTGAATGATAAAAATTGACAAGAGACTGGTGACTTGCCTTGGCTTGTATCAAATCTAGAAATACTCTTGAGGAATTTTGTGATTCTTTGGTTTGAGGTTCCCTTACTTGCAAATTAACAGTCTAGCTGGATTGGTTTTTATCCAGGAAATTAGCTAGTAATGTCAGACAAACTTATATATTTATGTTTTGTTTTGTTTTTTTAACTTTCTAGGACCACGACTAGATTTTGACCCAGATATTGTTGCAGCTCTTGATGATGATTTTGACTTTGACAATCCAGAAAATATCCTGGAAGATGATTTTGTTCTACAAGCAAATGAACCACAGAAGAGGTAGATAGAGCTTTGTTGAACTGTTTGCCATATGTAAATAGGAAAGATGCTATTTCATGTGGTGGTGTAGGAAACCAGAATGGACTCAGATTTCAAATTGAATACTTTGGTGTGTTAAAAGAAAAAAAGGCATTACCTTGTGTTATGGGGATGGTAGCTTACAAAATGACATTTTCCTGTGTTATCCAAGAGATGGGTTTCATTTGTTGCTTTGAGCTCATGGATTACATGTAATGCTTGGAATAATAGTATTCTTAAACCACTTCAATATTGCCACCTGACACATGTAAAATATATCAGTAATAGTATTGATAAAGGCTAATGGGTATTTCTGGAACCTTTACAAATACTTAATATCATACCCCTCTGCATTTATTTATTTAGGTTTCAATATAATTCCAATATAATTTCAATATAATATAATTTTATGAACCATGAGAAATTTTGTTCATTTTAATATTCAAGAATGCAGCTAGTATTTTTCTACTTTGACATGTACAGCTGAATGTAAACATAACTTCATTCTTGGTGCACAGATGTGTGATCCAACAGTTACCAGAAATGTTTTCAGCTTTCAGACAAAAGTATTATAATGCTGACTTTGGCAACACTGCTACAGCTAAACTTGTTTTTCTTTCACTGGCCTGAAGATAAACACTTTTTATCTTTCCACATTTAAAGTTGTTATTGCCAAATGATTTCAGATAACCTAACATTGGTTAGAGCTATGGAAAGATCCATATATTATTCTAAAACTGTTTTATACTTTTGTTCAAGGGGATCAGATGCTGAGGGTGAAGATGAATGGGAAGATATGGAGGACGATAGTGATGAGAAGGATAGTTGCAGTAACGATAAAGACTATGATTCAGAAGGTCCTTTATCAGATGATGGAGTTAATGGACGGATGAAAGAATTTCTTTTTATGCAAGAAGAAACCAGGAGCCGTTTCACAGAATATTCTATGACATCTTCAGTAATAAGACGGAATGAGCAGTTAACCCTGTTGGATGACAGATTTGAGAAGGTGAGACAGCTCAAGAGTGTAACTGATAAATGTATTAAATGCTTCTTTGTCTGTTGATTCATTCCATCAGGTGATGTCTTGTATATCCATGCAAATTTTTACTGCCTTCAGTAGTCAGGGCATCAAACAGCTGTTCTTTGAGTGTAGTCCACATTTAATACTGTGTACATCGAGAGGCTTGTGTTACCTACCTTATAGAGTTAATTGCTCTTAAAGGTCTGACACTGATGGAATTTTAAAAATTACTCCAATCATTATATGAGCATTCATAGTGTTATACTTTTGTCTGAGAAGCTCAGTTCACAGAACCACAGAATATTTTAAGTTGGAAGGGACCCACAAGGATCATCAAATCCAACTCTGAGGTGAATGGCCCATAAGGGGATCAAACTCCCAACCTTGGTGTTACTGGCACCATGCTCTAACCAACTCTGCCCTAATCTCAGGGTTCAACATAGCAAATCATGTACAGGTGCCTGGTAAAGTATACATTAATGAACTGAGTAGTGACAGGCTTCATAAGGTACAGATTGAAATAATGCATCAGAATAAGAAACATTTTCTAGAAGCTGATTTATATATCATTATTACAAGATAACTTTGTGATTCCCATGCCAAAAGAATACTGACAGTAAGGAGAAAATCCTATTTCAGAAAATCCTATGTTTGACAGTTCAGCAAATGAGAGGGAAGAGGAAAAAGGGGCAAATAAAAAGAACTGTTTGGATCTTCTTCAAGCTATCAAGAAGTTCCATGACAGATGTGGTCTGATCACAGATATCCGCTTCTTTATTTTAGTTTTATGAACAATTTGATGAAGATGAAATTGGAGCATTAGATAATGTGGAGTTAGAAGGCTATATTAACACAGACAATGCTCGATTGCAAGAAGTCCTGAATGATTACTACAAAGAGAAAGCAAAGAAGTATGTATTCCCCGAAGTACTGCTTCACTTAAGTCGTTAAGTAGTCCTGTGTTTATATTGAAGTTTTGGATATGTTGTTTCAAGTTCATGTACTCAAAGAGAACATCCCACTATAAAAGCAGCTTCATGTGAATATTGTTCATTTTTTGGATAAAATTAAATGGAGGAATTTTGTTGATTTTAGTGAGTTAATGCTTCATTTTTTAAATTGTATTGAACTTAGTGTAAGTAGTATCTAGAGGCATTTTTCCTTTCCCTTTTAAGTGTAAACTATCTTTCTCCTTATACAAAAATGAGTGCTTATAAAGCAGCCCTCTGTCAGTTTAAGGCTGCATTTCCATGGTGTATTTTGTCTTAAAGTAGGTGATATTATCCCAGAGATAAATGGTTAAATGTTCTCAAATTAGTCCCGCGTGATCCCTTCTGCTGCCTTGCTTGAAAACTTCTCTTTCTGCCCTTTAGTCATAAGTATTGTGTGCCACATACTTTGAAAATGTAGAAATACTCCTTTTGTTGACGGTGTCTATTGTTGTAATGTTTTTAGTTATTTCTGAGGAGGCTTACTTAGGAAACTTAATTTTTCTGCCAGTTTCATTGGGAATAGCTTTCTTGGCCTTGGGGTTTTACTAAAGGGAGGCTGGGTTTACATCATTATGCTTTTTCAAGAAAAGCTAAGCTGTTCTTCTCTGGACTTCTTTTAAGTTGTGTGAAATTGGATACTCTTGAACCCTGTGAAGATTTGGACTCTCCTGCGGATGAAGAAAGTGAGGAAGAAAAGGAAGAAATAGTATCTGTAGTTATTGAGGAACCGAAAGAGAAGTGGGATTGTGAATCCATCTTGAGTAAGTATTTTGGAGTTAGCTTGTTTGTCCCTCGGACTTCACAGTAAATGATAGGTGAGCTCAGAACTCTTCTAGCAGTGCTTTAGATAAAATGGTATATGCTCTGAGCACAACAGCCGGGATTTCCAAAGCCTAAGTAGTAGTACAATTCATAATAAATTTACCTCATTTCTATTTGTGAGGTTTTCTTCACTACTTTCTTTTTCGTTTATCACCCAGGTACATATTCAAACTTATATAATCACCCGACACTTATTAAGGAGCCATCAAAGGTAAAATTATCAAGCTTATTCTAATGAATAACACTGGGAAAACTTGAGAGAAATGTATTTTTCTCAATGGATAGATGTTTTTAAAAGAAGGCAAAAAAGAGGGTTGGGGAGAGTGTTATTAGACTCTGGTATTATTTCTTCACTAAAGAAGGGTTTGGATGTATTTTTTTCTATTAGAAGGAAAATTGAGTTAGTTCAAAATTTCTATAATAGCTAGGCAGAAACATACAGACCAAGGAATTTGCTTTGTTGTCTGTGATATACCTCTGGGTAATGTGTGTCTCACAACGACATATTAGTTTGGGGTTTTTTCTACAGTCTGAAACAGTTTATTTTAGTTCTTTGGGCTTCCAGATGTTCCCCATCATTAGAGTACAGCTTGATATTCCAAAGTTTGAAGGGAAACCTTTTTTTTCAAGCTTACAAAGGAATACTTAGAAATACTTAGACTTCAGTAGGCACTTAGAAATACTAAGTGCCTACTGAAGTTCTTTTTTTTTTCAGTAATATTTCAATTAAAAGGAAAAATGTTTTTCTTGTTCTGGGAGGCCAGGTTCTGTTCACAGGTGTGTTTGATTTCTTACTTTGGGATTAATGTGCATTTTTCTGAGGGAAGAAAATAGTGTGGGGAAACTGACATGTTTATTACTGTCAAATCGGGATCTAATGTGTTTATACTGCTAAGGCAGTGCAATGTGCACTTGTGGAGAAAAGTAGGGGCCATTAATACATATGCACTCTCTATTTTAGCCCAAGCCAATAAAAATTTCTCAGAAGACTGGAATTCCTCTACATGTCTTGCCTCAGAAAGGTCTTACTGCTAAGCAGGTTGAACGCATGCAAATGATTAATGGCAGTGACCTGCCAAAAGTATCAACACAGCCTCGTTCCAAAGATGAGAGCAAAGAGGATCGCAAGGCTAGAAAACAGGCAATAAAAGAGGAGAGAAAGGTATGCCTTATTTTAAATACAAACTTGCAAAACCGTGTTATATCATCTATCTTATGAACTTTATCTAAAGCTCCCTTGTTTTCATGTCTGGAAATAATGGAAAAAACTTGCTGGTCTCACAGGACTAATTATTGCTTTTTCAAAAGAAAAATACCTGCTAGAAAGAAGGTTAAGTTAATTTTGTCATTCTGATTTCTAATATCAAATCTTTGGATCTGTTATTGTGGCCACTACTGCAGATAAAACTTCGGGAGGAACTTCAGATTTCCTTGCAATCTAGAGTAGCAAAGGAAACATTTATGATGTTTCAGATCACACAAAGTGAAAAGTATCTGAAAGAAACGTGGAAAATCTAATTGGCCACAATTAAATGCTAGCTGTTTTACTTAGGAACAGAAATTGTCAGTGTATTAAAAGCTTCAACTAAGTAAAGATGTTAATCCTGGTGGCATGCGTATTCATTTGACTACTAATAATTAGTGCCATAAATAATAATAATATTGTCCAGTTTACTCTTGTTTTTATGATTTAGAACAGTTATTTAGAGTGGTTTGATTTTGCATGTTAATTCCTATGTTGTAAATCTCTAATTATTCATATGCACAGGAACGCAGAATGGAGAAGAAAGCCAACAAGCTTGCCTTCAAATTGGAGAAAACGAGGCAAGAAAAAGAGTTGCTCAATCTGAAACAAAACATTCAAGGACTGAAGCTGTCTTGATGAAACCAAAAAACTTATTGTGGAAATATCCTTAAGTTTTCATTTGTATTGAGAAGGGAACTGGCAACCCCTAGCTCTGCCAGTCCTGCTCAGAGGGGGTTGTTCACATCTCACTGTAACAAGACCCACTAACTTGTCATTCTTTCTGAAATGAAATTCTACATAAAACAATGTATTAGTGATGTCTGTTCTGCCATGAATGACAGGGCGACTGTTGCAAAGTTTCATTACAATAGAAATATATTAAAATTGTAAAAATTTTTTTTTTCTTACAAGCTATCACTGAACAGAGTTTTTTATATATATAGTTGTTGAATGTATTCAACAAATCAGCAGAATCCTGCAGATTTGATCTGATCAGATTCTTCTATTAAATTATTTCAGTTTAAAAAGCAATAGTTTCATTTATCTCTTCCTTATGCTGATAGTTGAATATAGTGCCCCAATATAGCACAGTTTTGTAAGTCAAGAGGTATTCACCCACTCCTCAGCTCTTTTCTGGGTAGGTTATTTATTGTTTCAGTACTATCAGGAAAGCTGTAGAGTAACCTTTTGTAAGCAGGGGTGTGTAAAAAGCTGGTGTGGAGCTAGACATCCCTGTTACCTAACGTGGCTTTCATGTTTCGTGGCAAATAAAATCTGTAGCAACAAGTGTTGCAGTTACAGTAGTCGGTGACCCCGTACTGTTGCCATCAGAATTGGCTTTGCTGAAGTACTCTGAGTAGTATGGCAAAGAAAACAGGAGTTACTTAGAAAAATATGTTGCAGATAGTCATGCTCTCCATTTTCCTGAAATACTGTTCCTCAGGTCTTGCATTCAGTTTGGTTTCATTGAAATACAAACTTAAGAGCCACAACAATTGTTGCAAAGACTTTTTGAAGATGAGCAGAGGGCTAGAATCTGTAGCTTGGTGTGATCTTAAATGTTTGTGGTGTGCACATGAATTATTTTGATTGTGACCAGTGAATGCGAGTGAAATTAACAGGATTTGTAGTCAGTCCTGAATCCTTCTGTATTCAAAAGAAACCCTCATGTTTTGGTCTTTAGACTACAGACTGAGCAATCTTCTGCCTTCAGGTGAAAAGTTAACCATTTTACTGTAAGGAACACAGTAACCAAAACATCAGTGGAGTGGCCTGACTACTGTTGAACTCAAAGCATCTTAAATATTCCTTAAATAGTTTTGTGGATACTAGATGGAGACAATCTAACAGAGGGACTGATGAGGCCATTTAATGTAGAGAAACAATTCAAAGTACTTGTTTTTATTGGAAGAAAGCTTTTATAATATATTTCAGTTGGTAAAGTAACATGATTTTGGAGAATGGAACAAAGAGGCATTTGAGTGTACAAGTCTCTTGATCACTGTTCAAAACTAAAGTGTCAATACAGTATACACATCTAGATTAAGTCTTCATTTTCTAAAATAGTTTGTGTTAACTGAATTGGTAGAAATTATCTGTAAGACTAGAAAAAGTGTAAGAGTTTTCCTTTAGCTGATACCTGTACTAGTTTTCATGTGTTTTACAAGCTTAAGCAGGGTCTGCCTGTGTCATAATTGCTAATTATGTAATCACTGATTCTATGGTAGCTTGGATGGTGAGCTTTTGAGTAACAAATACTGACCAGCTAGGACTCCTGACTCCTGACAACAACACAGGAAAAGAAATCTGAGAAGCAATTCTGTCGAGATGAGTCAGATACCAGGAAAGAACTTAAATGGAACAAGTGAGTAACCGATGCTGTTCAGTTGTTTGGGTAGAATGTGGTTTTGTGATTTTCCAAAAGGGACAGTGCGCGTATTCTTTGCTAGATTTCTCATTGCTGATTCCATGATGCTGTGCTTGTACCTAAAGTCCTTTTGACAAAAAGAAAAGCTCCTCTCAGTCAAAACCTTGAGGGAATGAGAACAGAATAAAGAGGTGGGGGAGGCAGAGGAAGAAGCTTGAAAGGAAGAGTAATAGTCCAGACTAAGGACAGACACAGCTGTTGCTTGGGAACAAAAGTGGAAAGACATTTAAACAAAGGCAATAGAAAAAGAGTCAAAAAGATTATAGAATTGCTTTGTTCCTCTGCACTTGTAATCAGTGAAACACTGTAGTAACCCTAACTCTGAGCCTTCAAGGATGGAAAAATCCTAAGGACAAGGTAAGAAACAAAAGCAGTCACTCATCTGCTTAGCAAGACAAGGATTTCTTTCGTTTTAGCAAGAGCAGGTAAGGAACACTTAAATGAGAAGTGCTTACAGAAGTTAGTTCAGTGAAGTACCTCTGTGGGGTTACAAGTCTAATGAAAGGGAGTTATTCAAGTTTTCCTAAGGGCTGTTTTTGTTCAATACATGTCAGGTCCCTGCTCTGAAATGAGAGTATGTGACTGCCTTGGTTATCAGAAGGTCCTAAGACTACTTTCCCTGTAATTTTAACACCTAATTTTTCAAAAAACTTACTGATTAAAAACCACAAATCCCACCAAATCTGATATCTACAAAGTAAGATTATCTTGGAATGCTATTTAGCATATAACGGAAACGTTCTGCCTTAGCAATGAAGATCGTGTCACACTTTGCATGACACTTTCTACCTTCTGTAACAGTGACAGTTTATTCTGAGCCGTTGCTGGGTGTCACTGGCTCCTGCTGACTTCCAAACAGAATGAATCTGGGTGCACATTGCCTGCTCTTGCTTCCCAGCCCCCCTGCCTGAATTTAGGGAGCGATGAATTTAAGTACTGTTCCACCATCTCCTCAGCCAACCGTGGTGTCATTGTGAAAGCACATACCTAAGCAGTCATGTGGAAAACAGAATGCTGTCTGTCATAGTAAAGGAGAGCTTGTGCTTAGTGGGAACAGGATAAATAAGGAGGGAGTTCTGCACAAGGGAACCCTGGCACACAACCAGTGGATTGGATTTGATAATCCTTGCAAGTCCTTTGCAATTCAGGATATTCTGTGATTCTATGGAGACGTCCCTTTCTGACAATGAAGTACTGTTTCAGCAAGGGCTCAGTCCAAGTGCTGACTCTGCTGTAGTCAAGCTGTCCTGTACTGTGTAACAGACTCTTGCACGGTTTGCATTTTACACAGCTGCCTGAAGTCAAGATCTGGCTCTTTGCACAACCTGTGAAAAACATTCTGTACAAGATGTTCTGGTAAAACAAAAATCTTCTTTTTAAGAGGAATGTCAGTGCATTTAGCTGAAAGGGGTAGGGAGTACTGGAAAAGGAGGAGGTGACTGGTAGTAGAGAAGAGGATTGAACATGTTTAAAACAGCAAATTATCTAGTAACTGCTTTAATTAGTGAACTTGATTAGAGAATTATTGAATGTGCACAGAAATATTGTGACCTAATATTCAGTCTTGCGGTATCTTAACATACCTTCTTGTCTAAAACTATGTTTACTGTATATAGACTTTAAAATAATGTATTTTCTCTTGGTGAGGCATAAATTACTAACCTGAAGCTTCCTTTCGGTTTCAGGTTTTCAGGCTGACTGTTATTTGAGGCTTCTTGGGAAAAATAGACTAATAAACCATCTGATAAGTAGTCCCTTTGACAGCATAATGTGGGCACAATGCTCTGTTCCAATGCCTGCTGAAGTGAATGAAAAGATTCCCCTTGACCTCGCTGATCCCTGGATTACAAACTGAATGGGTGGCTGCACAGTTTGCCTGGGACAACCCAACTGGTTTTTCTGTAAGGGATGGGGCGCTGCATGCACTGCTCTGCTCCTAAGTTTGTGTTACTGTGTCTCTGTGGTAGGTCAAATCAGCCCTGCAATAGTACCGGGGTGAGGGGGCGGGGGGGAAGAAAGGGAAAAAAAAAAAAAAAAGGACAAGAAAAATACATTGGAATCTGAGAGACGGTGGAGCACCCAGACAAAGGTGCAACTCTGCATTGGCAGTTCCGTGTTTGGTATCTCAGATCAGATACAGGAACGTACACAATGGTTTAATCTAGCCAAATAGTTTGAAAAGAGATACATCTATGTTTTGAGAGAGTTGAGAAGTTTCATGTCACTTGTGACTAGTGTGAAATACAAGTCTTCTAGTGGCTCCTTTAGCCCAATGATGCAGGACTGGTAAGCTCCTCAGTGCGCAAGACTCAGGTATTTGCTGCACTTTTGGTTCTGCAGAGGAATATTCCTCTTAAATTTGCTGTCAAAAATGTCTAGAAACAGAGTATAAGGACCTGAAGCACAGGTGTGAAAGGTTCAAAGGGAAATGAGAATTTAGAAATGTGTTGTAGTAGGATGAGTTGCTTTTTGGTCCAGCTGAGCTGTGACCAAAATGCCTTGCTCAGGCAGCTGCTTAATTCCTATGAGAGGAGAGTGGACAGCACAGAGAAATTAATGAGAGGATCAGGAGAATTAGAAAGGGGGAGTAAGCAAAGTAAGCTAGGAACAGTCTTTAAATTAGCAGCTGTGATTGTGCTCAGATAGATGTGGTTCACAGTACAAGAGAGATGATGTAGTTTGGTCCTTGCTTCCACGGTGGTCCTCACAAAGAGGATTGCTCATCCTGTTGCAGTAAAGTGAGGTTGATGCTAAAATACGAGACTCTCCTGAACCTTATAACCTCCTTTGTTGTGAGGCATGGGTCTTCCACAAGTTTGGCACTGAATATCTATCTACCTAAAATTTTCCTGCGCTTCCAGCTGCAGTTTTTTCCCTAGTTTTCCTTCTGTGTTGTCAGGTTATGGGTGCTGATAAGCAGCTGCTCCCGTTCAGCCTTGGGCCGTGGCTCTTTTAGTGGTGTTGGTGGGATGGACAGCACTGCTGTTTATCAGGACAGCCCCTGCTCTGGAAAACTTATCTAAACTCAGGGAACTAATAATGTAAATCTTGGCTGCTTGAACAGGGTCAGACTGTTCTCCCTCTTAACCAAGAAAAAACGAAAGAAAACCAGGTGTGGTGGGGGAGTCCAGTGGGACGGCTCCTGTTCACAGACCCAGTTTGTTCTTCTCTGCAAGTCATTATTTGTACTGGCCTCCAACATGTCCCTGAGCAGAACAAACTGGAAATGACTTCTATTTCTTATTTGTGTTGAACTGCAGCTGTACTTGGACAGCTTTTTAAAGTTTTGATGAACTCCTTCAGGAGTTAAACCGAACCCAAAATAAATACTGCTGCAGCTCCCTGGTCCTGAATATAAGTAATTTTAAAGCCTGAAGAAGGAAGCAGCATTAACAAAGCATGACTCCAACCCATTAAAAAATATTATTTGCATCCCAGGTGAGACATGATCCAATATGTAAGAAAGCCTTCAACTGGAAGTGCACGCCCTTCAGCATTTTGAAACAGAGACTGCAGGGAGCAGAAATCACCACTGTGAAGAAGCAGCCCCCACAAAAGCTATAGTTAAATTTTAAGTGTGTGTGTTATCTCCATATGAAGTCTTTCATTCAGTAATACTATTGTTTCCTCCAAGGACAAAGCCTGGATGTTATGGATGAGTCTCACATATGTGCTTGACTGGGTGCCAGATTCTTTCCTCCCCCTCCCTGTGCTGCTAGTGTTTGGAAATATTTCTCTGTTGGGAAGCCAAATCAGTAGGAGTCATGACTACCTTGGGCGTGTGTCTATGCTCTACTAGGAAATGTTCAAATATAATTTTAAAGACAATGTGAGAATCTAACAGCCTCACCTTCACCTAAATCTGAGAGTATGATCCAAGGTGGTTGGTGCATGAATGCCCCAGGTTGAACCCAAGAGCTATCAGTAGCCCTTTCACAGATAAGTTAGAGATTCACTGCTATTGAATTTAAGGCTTTAAAAATTTGTTTAAATTGAACTTATTTACATAGATGAAGGAAAAGATGCTTATTCTTTTACTGGAACAAGTATTTTTGTTGTGGAGGAAGGGAATACACCTGGATATGCATATGTATTATTTTACCCAGAGATGTTAATTCATTGCTGATTTGGTATCCATGCAGACTGCTGTTGTAAAGTGTCTTTTAAAATCAGTTGTGGAAAGAAACAGAAGTGCATAAAGGTTTAAAGCAAGAAGAATGTGAGAGGTGGAGAAGGGAAGGTGTTGGTCAGTGTCTTTTCTATTTGCTCTTAAGCACCCTTAGGTCTGCCATCACCAGAGCATTTTGTTGGAGTGCATTGGTCTTTTATACATCTTCTGGTGCTGTCAATAGGCAATGAAGGGCTAAATCAGCTTTCCTATGCCTTTCAAAAAAAAAGCAAATTTCTTTTGTTTGTAATGTTTTTTCTTTCCATCAGAAAGGAAAAACCCTCGCTCCAAGATTTTTCTCTATTCTTTGCAAGGAGGAAGTATAGTTTGTGTCTTCTCTCATTTCCATTACAGAAACAGCTGGGAAAGAAATCTAACTCGAAGCAGAGGATTTTGTTAATACTTTTCAATCAGCCAAGCAGGTCACAAAAGCTCTGAAAGAGGGCCACCCTCTTCCACCTCCTCCCCCGCCAAGCATCAGTACAGGTTTGTGGTCTACTTTGTCTTATTGCTGTTCTTGTACTGATCTTTGGTAAAGCAGTGACCTCTTATTAACCACAGATGGGCTTCAGTTTTCCACCCCCGCACAACACAATGTGAACCTTAATTGCCTCCATACTCTCTAATTTTCAATTCTATTTCTTGGCTTGAATTGAGTAGGAGTGCAGTGGAGAGGAAGAGAAAACTACCTACCTTTTAAGTTTAAAGGCAGCAAGCTTAGGATCTGAGATTAACACTTTGGGAGGAGAGTCACGATAACTGTACTGCAATATAATAGAGGGTGAAATACATCCTCTACCCATTCAAAACAACTGTATTGCTCACAGGCTTCCCTACTCCCACATGGTGGCTTTTCCACTGTTCCCTTCCCCGCCCAGCTATGCAGACTGGGGAAGTCTTTTAGCACAAGACAGGCTTGGTTTCCTACAAATACAAGGTTGGTCTCTGCACAGAACTCAGTATTACAAGTTACAGATCCAAAAAGATGAACATAAAGCCAATATCTCATGATAGTGTGATTTATAAAACGTGGGAGCAATCTTGGAAGGGTTCTCAGTGGCATCCTGCCTGCATTAGGAAGGTGGAGAGCGGAACAGAGGGCTCTCTGAGCACACTTCCAAAACAAGAATTCATGACTGATAGCAAAAGCAGCTGCCTTGACTCCAGCCTCTCTCCTCTCCTAGGTGATGGCGATCTAGTATAAGCAGCAGGATACATCTTCCTTCCTTGATTGGGGTCAAGTTCCTCTCTGAATTTCCACTACTGAATTCTTTAATGACTGTTATTTGTTGTCTGACTTTAACTCTTAAGAGCAGACCCTCCCTTTCCTTCTCCTTATTGGAGGAAACTGGGTTGTGCAAGAGCAGTGGTAGTTGTGGAGAAAGGAATTGAAGAACTGCTTTTTAGGAAGGACAAATTGCTGAGTGGCCTAGTGAGGATGTATATCCTGTACTACAGGACTGTATAACCTGTATTACATGACTGGAGAGAAAGTACATGGACTGTGGGAAGGAGAAAGATTCCCTTTTCTTCTCATGTTCTTCCAAACAGAGCCCAAAACCTCCCCATTCTCCCTGAAGTTCCAGGTGCCCCTGCCAGCCTCCTGAAGGCAGGCATCTGCCCTGTCTTGTCCTCCCCTCCTCTGTGTTCAGAACCATTTTGCCCATGCTGCTGGTCTGGAGCTGGCTTTTGGTGGCTGCTTGGGCCATTTTTATTGTATTGTTACAGAGAAAGGTGATCTGTAAAAATGCAATATCCTTAGTATTAGGATAAGGACACTTGGGCTGCATTTGTAAAAGGCACTGGAAAAGGAGGAGGGGTCTGAGAATGTCAAGGGTGATGTGATGGCTGAATTTTGACTGTCTGACCCCGAACTCTGGTTGTTCATCGAAGTGAGTCGGACTGCACCAGCCATCAGTGTCACTAAATAGCTTTTAGCAGAATCAGGACTGTAAAACTGTCAAAAAATACTTTAGAAAGCACTACTCTGTGTTCTTCACAATGCTACTTCACACCCAGAAACCTGGTTCTTAGATGTGCTTTGGCTGGTGGGGCACAACTTCTTCAGCAGTGTTTTGCTAAGTCACAGAATCAATTAGGCTGGAAAAGACCTCTGAGATCGAGTCTGACCTGTGATTGAATACCACCATGCCAACTAATCCATGGTACAAAGTGCCAGGTCCAGTGAAACACCTCCAGGGACGGTGACTCCACCACCTCCCCGGGCAGCCCTTTCCAATGTCTAATCACCCTTCATGTGAAGAAATTCTTCCTAATGTCCAACCTAAACCTCCCCTGGCGCAGCTTAAGACTGTGTCCTCTTGTCTTGTCCCCAGTTGCCTGGGAGAAGAGGCCAATTCTCACCTGGCTACACCCCCCTTTCAAGGAGTTAGAAGTGAGGAAGTCTCCCAGAGCCCCTTTTCCTCAGGCTAAACAATCCAGCTCCCTTCAGCCACTCCTCATAGAACTTGTTCTCCAGACCCTTCACCAGCTCTGTTGCCCTTCACTCCAGCAACTCAATGTCCTTCATGTAGTGAGGGGCCCAGAACCAGACAGTGTACTTGAGGTGCACCCTTACCAGTGTTGAGTACAGGGAAAGAATCACTTCCCCAGTCCTGCTGGCCACACTATTCCTGATACCAGGATGCCATTGGCCTTCTTGGCCACCTGGGCACACTGATGGCTCATGTTCAGCTGGCTGTCAACCAGCATCCCCAGGTCCTTTTCTGCTGGGCCACTTTCCAACCACTCTTCTCCCAGCCTGTAGTGCTGTGTGGCATTGTTGTGGCCAAAGCATAGGACCCAGAACTTGATCTTGTTGAACCTCATACTGTTCATCTCATCCCATCAGTCCAGCCTGTCCAGATCCCTCTATAGAGCCTGCCTACCCTGCAGCAGATCAACACTCCTCACCCAACTTGGTGTCATCCACAAATTTACTAAGGGTAGACTTGATCCCCTCATCCAGATCATCAGTAAAGGTGTCAAACAGAACTGAGCCCAGCACTGATCCCTGGGGGACACCACTTGTGACCAGACACCAATGGGATGTGGTACCATTCACCACAACACTCTGGGCGTGGCCATCCAGCTAGTTCTTAACCCAGCAGAGAGTGCACCTGTCCAAGCTGTGGGCTGCCAGATAAACCTTCTGTTATCTGCCTGACCCTTGAGTTCCAGGGCCTCATACCTCTTCTGTAAGGGCTCCTAGGAAGGTGAGGGAGGCTGGGAGGGGATTCTTGCAGCTCCTCAAGCAGGGGCCTGGTTCCATTTTCCCCTCATTTAGGTCTTCTGCCTTATGGAAAGAGAGGCAGGGATGCTCTAACTTGCTGAGCTTCCATACACTGCATTTGTCTCAGGGATGGAAGGGTGCAACTCCCCCAGTCTCTTTTTCTCTCACACTCCCTGATACTTTTCTACCTCCTCTTTAAGCTCTACCACCAGGCTCAGCAAGTCATCCATGTGTTCACACTGCACACAGGTGCCTTTTCTGCATTTCTCTGGCACTTGGCACCAGGCTCAGACACTCCGTGCAGCCGGAAACCTGGACAGCTGTGTGCTTCTTGGGAATTTCTGCCATGTTCCTGCTAGCAATGGCTTTTGAGTGTTTCTGAGCCTCTGTACAGGTCTATCTAACCCTCACCCTCGGACTTACCTTGGTTGCCATGGTTGTGGCTTCAACAAAATAGCAATCATAATGACCCGTCTTCAAAAAAAGTCTTGAAATCATTGGGTTTGTCTACTCCAGGAATTTTTAAATAACAGTTTTCCTGCAGACTTGTTAATTGTGAGGTTGGGGGTGGGTAGGAATAAGAAAAAGATAATAAAATCTGCTTTTATTAATCCCCAGGGATTTATTTCTGAAAGTAATTACTGTTTGCTGGGTTAATACCATAAATATGTATTTTAGGATCCCAAGTGTTTTTTCTAGAGGAAGTTTCTGTAGTTCTCCAAAGTTTGTACTTCGAGAACTGATGGGAATTCATTGTGGTCACCTGCTTGTGGAGCCAGGTTTAGAAGTGCATCTTAAGTGCTCCAGTAAAGCAGGATAATTTTTCTCCTGTAGTGTATAAACTGTGACACAAGCTGTTCCTTTCTTATTTTCAGACCCCATTCAGTGTCCATACTGCTCACGAAGGTTTAGTGAGGCTGCAGTACAGAGGCACATGGAGTTTTCTGAAGAAAAAGCTGTTTACCATACTGCAAAAACCACTGGACAGGCTTTGGTAAGCACAGTCACACTTGTACTGTCCTGGAGGCAGATTTGCCAGGCTGTTGTTCATTCTGAGTAAAGACCTATATTAATACAAAACTCTTAAAACAAGACAGATGCTGAATATCAGCTAGGAGTTACCCATACCTGGAGCCCTTTGATTAAAAAGTGACAGAATATGACAGTACAAAAAAGTTGGGACAACAATTTCCTCAGGCTCTTCTGCAGTTGGATTCCAGGGTAATTCCAGGTAATTCTGCTCTAGGGCAGCAGAAAACTGGCAACTTTTGCGATACATGGAGAAAGCTCTTCCTGTCCATTAGGGCTCCCTGCTGTTGGAAGGTCTGCTGCTCTCTTGTCACTAGACACAAGGTCAAAGGACTGAGCCCCTTTGAGGAATCAGAAAAGTGAAGGTAGTCATCAGTCTCTTGAACTGAGATCCTGTTTTGTTACAGAAAAAAGAATAATGCAAACAGTTCCTTTAGGAGTGTACTTTTTTCTCTTTTTTTAAAATTTTTGGCTAGGGATGTTTGAATATATTATTCTTTCATCTGTTTTGGGCAGGAAAAATGACTTCCAAGTGGGAGAAGGTGGACCTTTTTCCTGTTCTTTCCTAGCACTGCTTCAACAGTGATTTGGAAAGTTTTCACTGGGTTCCATAAGCATCATGCTAGAGTTGAGTGCTGATTGTGCAACTTCTTTTACTAGCACAAGCGACCATTGACTCAGAGAAAAACTCCAACATTGACACCTGCTGTGTTATCACTTCTGGAGAGAGTACAAAAAGATGCCAACACAGACCAACCTAACCCAGGTAGAGTTAATTTAGTCATATTTATCTTTTTCTTATAACAAACTCTGAGGTATTTGAGGTGAGGGAGGCATTTTTAAAGCATGTCCTAGGCTTTGGAATCCAGTTTTCTGATAGAATAATGTAGAATTATAGATTTTGACCTTTTGTGGGTTTTTTTTAAAGTCTTGACGTGAAAGCCGAAACTCATTTCCATACAATACTTGTTAGAAATGAGAAGGGTCAACAATTTCTAAGTGGATGTTGTTGGTATTGAATGGCTTTCCTGATTATTACCCTGCTCCGTTGTGTGGAGTGTATACACAGAGGTTTTCTTTTGGGTCCTTGGAGGGACTTAGTGTTTTCAACTAGAAGGCCTCAAACAAAAGCATTTATATAGACCTAAAATACACAGTCTGGGTTTGAGGTTCCTTCTCTCCCATAAAGGACTCCATAATCTTTAGTCTTCAATTTTAAGATTTATTCCATCATTTTTACCTTTTCTAAAGTCCATTTAGATGAAGTGTGAAGCTTTGTATGTTGTTTGTTCCATATTACTTTGCTCTTGTTGATTTAACCTTAAGAGTAACACTACCACTTCCCTAAAACAGTTGCCTCTAAGCCGGATACCATATAATGTGTTTTCTAGAACTCATTGCTAGTGGTGATAATGACCCATACTCAGTCTATGTTTAGATGTTTTATAAAGCTATTTTAAGGGTTATTTGTAATATAACATGTGAATGATAATACAAACTGCTCTTTGTATCAATATCTTTAATCCCCACATTTCTGGGGTTTATGTTGAATTTATGTAGTTTATCATGTTTTACTTGCCAATAAACTTTTTAAATAATGATCTGCAGAGACCTCTTTGGAAATACCGAAGAAAACTGGAAAATCTTTGGTTGTATCTACTGGGAAAAATTCTTCAGGAAAATCTGGGTAAGAAATCATTTTTTCTATTTCAACATTATAACATGAAAGGACTTCAATTGCTTTTGTGATATACAATATCACAGAGTAGGCTGAATTGGAAGGGACCCACAAGGATCATCAAAGTCCACCTGCTGTCCCTGCACAGGACCATCCCCAAGAGTCACACCATGTACCCTAGACTATAATCCAAATGCAGCTTGAACTCTTGTCAGGCTTGGTGCTGTGACCACTTCTGTGGGGAGCCTGTTCCGGTGCCCAGCCACCCTCTGAGGGAAGAGCCTTTTCCTGATATCCAACTTAAACCTCCCCTGACACAACTTCTGGCCATTCCCTCAGGTCCTGTCACTGGTCACCACAGAGAGGAGATCAGTGTCTGCCCCTCCTCTTCCCCATTCAAGGAAATTGTAACTGCAATGAGGTCTCCCCTCAGTCTCCTCCAGACTGAACACACCAAGTGCCCTCAGTCGCTGCTCATAGGACTTCCCCTCAAGGTCCTTCACCATCTTCCTTGCCCTTCTTTGGACACTCTTTAATGGCTCACAATATCTTCCTATATTGTGGTTCCCAAAACTACACACAATATCCAAGGTGAGGCCACCCCAGTGCAGAGCAGAGTGGGACAATACCCTCTCTCGACTGGCCGGCGATGCTGTGCTTGATGCTTCCAGGACAGGGTTGGCCCTCCTGGCTGCCAGGGCACTGCTGACTCAGATTCAACTTGCCATCGACCAGGACCCCCAGGTCCCTCTCCACGGTACTGCTTTCCAGCATCTCATTCCCCAGTCTGTCCATGCATCCAGGGTTGCCCCATCCCAAGTGCAGAATCCGGCACTTTCCCTTGTTGGACTTCATATGGTTGGGTCTTTCCCATCCCTCTCATTTGTTGAGGTCTCTCTGCAGACTCTCCCTGCCTTCAAGGGAGTCAACAGCTCCTCCCAGGTTTGCATTGTCTGCAAACTTGCTCAGTATCCTTTCCAGTCCCATGTCCAAGTCCATGCAGTTTACGAAGTTGCTGAAGAGCACAGAGCCCAAGGTGGAGCCTTGTGGAACCCCACTAGTGACAGATCACCAGCCTAATGTCACCCCCTCTGTGCTTGACCTGTGAGCCAATTGCTCACCCAGCACATGATGCGTTTATCCAGCTGTGCTGGGCATTTTGTCCAGAAGGATCCTGTGAGAGACAGTACTGAAAGCTTTACTGAAATCCAAAAAGGTTGCATCAACTGCCTTCTCTTGATCAATCAGATGGGTTAGCTTGTCATAGAAGGAAATCAGGTTTGATAAGCAGGACTTTCATGAAGTGGTGTTGGCTGTGACCAATTTTGTGTCCATCCAACTCATACCTGGAGTGCTGAAGATTTCACAGGGTATCTCTTTACTATTTAGGGCTTCTTCTGCAGGGCTTTCCACTTCAGAAATTATTCCTGGATACCAACACAGTGCTATGTGGAATATGCCTGTCAGATAAGAGGCACTAGTACATCCATTCTGAAAAGTAAGACAGAGCACAGAGGGAATTTATCAGTTTGAGACCCCTTTCTCCAGTGTTTCTCAAATATTCAGCACATTTAATCATACCAATTCCTCCTCTTGTTCAGCATTTCTCCTAATCAGGCCCTGAGGTCTCAAAATTGAAACTTGGAGAATGGGAAACTTGATGACCTTGTTTTGGAGAAGGAAAATTAAAAAGCATCCAAACTCATGGAAGGATACTATAGAGAGAAATGGCATTTACTGCTTAACCCTGATTTTTCCATAGACTGTGGATTTATGTAGTAGACTTAATGAAAACAAAGTCTTAGAAAAACAGAGTGATCTTGTAATTGTGTGTCCAGTTTACAGTGTACAAATAATCTTTGTTCTACCACTTCCTAAGGTTGGAAACTGCAATTTAAATTATGTTCAATAACAGAGATTTTTAAATGCTGGGTTTGAAGTAATTTGGACTCTGTTTAACTAGAAAATAGAGTAATATGTAATCGATGTGTTGTCTGCCACTTAGAAGACCTTTAGACATTTTATTAAAATAATTCTGTCTTTAATAGCCTAAAAAAGAGCATTGTAATTTCAATAATGCTTATAAAATGCTAAGTGAGTTCACTAGAGAGAAAGGATTAGCTATCCAATGTTTTCTACTAGTGATGTAAAATAAGCATAAAACTAAGTCCTTTAAACCTTATGCTTTCAAGAAAGCTCACAAATTAAGATTATAGCAGGCACAGAGAACAAGTAAAATAACTCTACCTGATATTGTCTTGGGGTGAGTAAATCCATAAGAAGAATTTTAAGTTAAATTTAGAAAAAACTTTGTAGTCTTTCAACTACCGCACAGCAAATTGAAAGATGGATTTGATTTCTTTTCTGAATAGAGCAATAAAAAAATGTAAATAAATTGTATAATTTTGGCTGAACTTGATTTACTGGTCTTATTTTAAGAAGGAATTTCTGTCTATGATGAATGCTTCTCAAAAATGAAGAGGTGTGAAATAATTTCTTAATTTAAATGGAATAGACACTTCTTATTACATTAGGTGCTTATTTTGCGCAAATCATGCTCACCTGGGTTACTGTTAACAGTTCCACTGATACCAGGAGAACTACACTGAGAAAGGAAAGATGTATTTGTTTTCAGAGATCTCATTAGGTAAGGTCCTGAGATAGCAGCCATGTGACTAGTGCTGATGATTTCTAGGGATAGCTAGGTGTCTTTCTGAAGTGAAAGGACATGAGACTCCTTCTCCTGAGGGACTATCCGATCACTTGAAATCAGTGGCTACTGTCCCCTGCAAAATGCTTCTGATTTCAGGAAATGTTTAGACAGGCCCAAGGTGTTGAGTTAGTATCTCTTGTTGCAGCGGTGTGAACTAATTATAGACATGGAATAATTGTTGGGTAATAAGGTGGTGAGGAATGACAGGAGGAACAACAATAAGATTATGTGGTCACTTGGCAAGAGATGGTGCTTGCTATAATGCAGTTTAAGAGGGCTTGTTTGTTTGTTGTTTTATTCTAATCAGGGTGTATGTCCTATTTGCTAGTATTAAGGTATTGTGAAAGCAGTGTTTCTGGAAAATGGACTTAGGAGTATTCAGGACAGTGAACCTGCAAAACGACTCAGGCCAGGCACTCTGTGCAGAGGGCATGATACAGAGAAAACATAGAGATCATTGTTGGACCAAGATAGGCCATTGGGTTACACACCTGGGTTACAAAGCACAGCAAACTGGTGGTATGGTCTGATTTGACATCAGTAAGAACAGTGAACCATTAACCTAAATAAAAAGTGTGATCAAGTCCAGAGATAACACTTTTGAGAAAATGTCTTCACAGATCAAAATAGATGGTCATGAGCTCACACTTCTTTTGCTCCAATCTCATCAGCAGCAACTATATGTGATGGGATAGCTGTCATTCCAAGGACACCCTGACAAAGGACATCTTAGTTATTGCATAGCTATATGGCTTGTAGATGGAGCTGGCTTGCACTCAAGCTGCTTGGAATGGGCTGTGGTGATCACACCTACTATGCCCATCTATGTAAACTTACTGACTCTGCCACTAACTCTGACAGCTTCAGTTCCAGATCTAGAATGTTTTCACTTTAAATATGCAAAAATGAAAAATTCTAAACACATCCTCTGAAGTGTGAATTTCCATTCATGCATATCACCTGGGAGTGCACTTCAAAGGATGTGTTCTCTACCTCTCCCATGCCAGTAACATGGCTTGAATATGCAGTGGGTGACCTCTGGAGCAAAGATTCAAAGGCTGGCTTGTGAAAATCTGGGAGACCTTCTGCAAAACTTGCCATTTCTTGTGAGGCATGAGACTTGTCTTTTTTTGAGCTATAGAAAGTGATGATAGATGCTTGTACCTGATCTGTTTCATGAATGCTCCTAGTTTTCATTAGTCCTCCTAATTTTGGGGTCTTTTTCTCTCACCCAGGATTTAAAAGTGATGTGAAGAGCTTCTGAACTCTGTGTACATAGACGGCAGTCGTACAAAATTCTTGATGTGAAATATAATTCCTCTGAAGTATAAATTCACACTCAGGTGCAAATTCCTGATAAGTCTTGTTTCCTTTCTGTGCTGGTTCCTGTGCTAGGTCTTCTGACTCTCTCTTCAGAGCCTCCTAGGATATTTTGGTCTTCCTGATACTAAAGCACAATTTACATGGGAGTTAGTCTATCAGAACATGGCTCCATTTCTTTTATCTGCTGAAAGAATATTATCTTAGTTAGACAATTTTAAAAAGCTGGCTTAAATTTATAAATTAATTGTCTTTTTATATCAGAGCTGCTAAATCTTTGCAAGTGTTCAAGTGTGAGTCCAATATGAACATACAGTACTGCACATGCCCTGCATATCTGAGAGTTATTGTGCAGGAAATAGTGTTAACTCTCTCTCTATCAGTCTACTCTGTATCAGTTAGGGAAATATGGGATACTAACACTGGGAAAAGTAGCCAGTTACCGCAATATATGAGAAAATCTCTCTCTTTTGTGTTTTGTAATTTACTTGGTTTTTGGGGGGGAAAGGTTGTTTTTGTTTTGGTTTCTCTTTTTTTTTTTTTTTTTTTTTTTTTTTTTTTTTTTTTTTTTTTTTTTTTTTGGCAGGGGATGGGGGTTAGTTTCCTTTTCAGTTTTTTTCAGTTTTGGATTTTTTGAGGGGTTTATGTTTGGTTTTGTTTGGTTGGTTTCTTTATTATTATTATTATTATTCTAAGAAAGACCTAATAATTTAATGCAGGACATCCTATTACTGTATAGGATGACCTGAGAAGCATGACTGACATCCCGTCTCTTCTATGCTTCTTTATTGGCTGGTTTCCTTGCCATCTCACCTGATTCTTACTTTCGTGTTTTACTCTTTGTTTTTATACATTACCTACAAAGATATCACACAGCTCTGATGTGAATGCATATGCTTTTGGCTTCCTCTTCATCTGACCTTTTTGGGGTTCCTTGGAAAACACTGAGTTTGTTTGCCTACCACAGAGTCTTCTTCTCTGCTCTGCTTTGCTAGTATTTGAAGTAGAACTGGATCAGTGCTTATCCAGATCACCAGTTACACAATCTTTCGCAGCTAAATGAAGCTTATGAATGCTATATACAGCATTATCTCACACTAAATTGTAAAAGTATCTACAATAGACTTGCATAAAATGTTCCTGGATGCTGGCTGGCATGTTTCTTTCTCTTTCTACTGGTCAGATAACATGACATGCATATTATCTCTTCATGGTCTGGAAATAGTCTTCTCTATTTCCTGGCATGCCTTGTCAACTTCTTTAGTTATAGACTGCTCAAGGATTATTAGGTGTGGAGATTTATACACAGTCCATGTTGATGGAGCATGCTCCACTAAGTGTTTTTGCTTATCCAATCCACACTAGTACTTGACAGTCCATTCTGCTAATGAAGGATAAAATGGTTCTTAGAAGGAGATAGAAAGTCCCTCCTCAGGAGGTACCAAGTTGGCAGCTGAAGTCAGAAGAGAAACTTGTGATAGATGTAACTTCAGCACATATCTGGTTTTGGATTGATGGCCAACAGTCTGACTTTTCTTGACTCATTGAGTCACTGGCACAAAGAGGGAAGCTGCTGACAGAATTTTGGGAGAAAGGCTGCTATAGGTAACTATTTTGAAGAGTAGTTTCAGACCTCCTAACCTTTAGAAACCAGAACAACTTCCTTATAAATTGCAGAAAATAGTCCACATCCTTTAGTAGTACAAAATATAACACCTTTCCTTCTCAATAGTTCTTGTTAGTGAGTTTGTCAAGCTTCTATGTGTGATTGGTGAAGACCTTCAGAGTTGCTTTGTTCATTTGCTTACTCTGGGACTGTGGACCACACTTGTGAACTACTGAGGTTTAACCCTACAGTGTTCAGTACTGTAACACTTCAATCTGTTTCAATTTTTTTCCCTCGGACTACTTTGGACCTTTTTTACTGGTTTGACTTTTTGAAGCAGTTTAAAAAAAAAAAAATGTTTAATTTTTGCATTTTAGTAATTCAAGCTTGAAATAAACATTCACTATAAAAGCAGAACATTAATTTAATTTGACTGCTTGCTACTGATTTTTAAGACACTTGCTATGGAGAAAGAGAATATTTATTTCCCTTGATACTTAAAAAGTCTGGAATTTCAAAGATTTAAGAAATATTGCTGAGTTTTATAAAAAGCATTGTGCTAATAAAACAAGGGTGTTAAACACTGTATTTCCAAGGTCAAATCTACTGTAACATCATATTGTCTGTGAAGATACAAATGGTTTTCATGTTCTGTCCAGTATGTGCACCTGTTATTTAACAGTCTGGATGTTTTCAAACTACCCTGCTGCGGAAATTAACATTCTCCAACAGTAATACTACAAATATATTGAAAATTTTCTTTCTAAGAAGCTTGAATTTTTTGGTTTTATACTGGAATACAGTCATTAATCAAGCAAATGCAAGCTACTTCCTATTTTGTCTTTGCTTTTTAGATCAGATTTGCACATTTGACAGTTTCCCTGCGCCAAATAGACATCAGCATGAATAATGAAGAGTGTCACAGTAAAGTAATGCTTTACAGCACCAACACCGGTACAGTACTTTTCCACCTTCCTTGAACCATTTACCACTGTCTTCCCCTGCATCTTTCTGTAGGCATAGCTGCAATCTAAATGAACATTCTGTGTTAACAAATGGGAGAGTCTTTGTAATTTCTTACTCTACAGAGATAAATAGGCCCCTCCTCTGATATAAGTGGTGTAAATTGACTGAAATAAACCCCATCAGTTTCTATTATTTCAGAGGTAGGATTACTCCTTCAATGTTCTTTACTGACATTAGTCCAAGTTGTGAAAATTTCTCAGATTTTAGTCAATCTTTCTCCAGCCAAACTCCTAGTGATGAACATAGCACATGTAAGGAGTACTCTTACTAGATATAAACTGTAGAGTTTCCATGTGAATTTTGCATAGTGAGGGATATTTGATAAGGAAAGTTCTTGATTTTGGGTAAGCTGAAGGTTGAACCTGTGCCTGTTGCACTTGTTACGCTAGACTGCTGTGATAACCCAAAAAAAACCTGAACTCATCTGTGTTTGTGTTTTAAACTTCCTGTCTGTCAATGAAGCTATATGCTTAATAAATAATAAAAATATAGATTTGGCAAATAAGAAAACAGCCTGTTTTATTTTGTTGATACATAGTGTTAGTCTCAGGAAAGATTTCGCTTCTAAATGCAATAATTTAAAAGACAGGAATTAATTTGTTCTCCTTAACACAGGCATTCATAGATAAGTACAGAAAAGGAACATGATTTTTTGAATCAGTCTATGCTATTCTGAATAGATTATAAATCACAAGAGGGAGAAATTAAAGATTTTATTAAATAGATAATGCTTTCAGGAATTGGTAGTGACTGACTACCGGGGATGGAGAGGTGGTAGCAGGGGCAAAAGGAGAGGTAAATACTGCAAATGTAATTGCTATTTTGCAGAGGCAGTGGAAAAACATCAATTTACATGTACATTTAATCTCAACAGAGCACCATGGCAAAAGGTTTTGGTTGAAGTGGTGAAGTTGTGTGTTTGAAAATTGCCTGTAAGGATTTAATTTCATTTACATTCTTTTATGCATGTTTAATGAGTATTCAATCTTATTTTAAGGTATAATGATAAACATGCTAATAAGCTTTTTGTTCTCCCCAGAAGTAATAGAACATCTTATTGCTGTGTTCTGGACTGACACAGTGTGAATATCTAATGCAGGAGTGCATGCACTGTTTTATTTTAAAAACATTTTGGACACTGCTTATTTGGAGTGAAACCAGGTCTGACACCCTTCAGATCCATGTTTTATCTAGTGCTGCACTAGGCACAGTTCCTAGCTAGCTACACTGGGATGTCAGTTCCTTTATATCATAAGACAGTATGTGAAAAAAAACCAAATACTGTATAAAAGCCGTGGGACATCTGAGGCAACTCTAAGGCCACTCATGTACAAGTTGGTAGCAAAGGAAGGATCTTGCAGGTAGAACTGAAATCTAGGATATAATCTAGGCTGGGGGCTGTTATACTCCAGTTCTGTGCTTCCACATCCAGTCTGTTGGATGCTGTGGGATCAGACCCCAAAGAGCGGCCTAGGAGCTGCTTTGCTTTATGCTGCTGGCTGAGCTGACTTTTGATCTCTTATTAGAATGCAGGAAGAACCAAAAAAATTGGCAACCTCTTTATTTTTAAACTTTGGATAATTATAGGCCTCTAATTTCAGAATGTTACTAAAAGGGGAGAAAAAACCGGACTGACAGATTGTTTCGCCTGACTGCTTTACCAGTTCCTCAGGATTAGCAGTCCCTAGTCTACTCTTCAGATTTCTTCTTTCTGTTTCTGAAGTAATATAAAATTTGAAGCAATAAATATTTTGTCTTGTGTTTGAAGTTTAAATAGCTGTTCTAGATGAAGAGTTGGGCAATTAAATAATTTCTTTAATGTTGTGTATTGTATTTTTAAAATTGACATTTAACCATTATCTTTCCAAAATTCCCTTTTTAATAAAAATTTCAATTTATATGTTATTTACTCATAAAACACATGGTGTCTCTTCTATAGATTTCAAGCAGCATATGGAATGCACATACTTTCTTTGAATTTGGCTCAACAGTGCATATCAACTTTTTTTCTCTTTGTATTGAACTGTCTAAAAATACCTTTCAGTAGATTGCATTATTCTCTTATAACCTTAGCGCTGCATTTCTCAGCTGACTGATTTGACAGTTTGTGAAAAGGGTAGAAATTATGAACTGAATCTAACAAGCTAATGTTGTTTCACCAGATTTTACTCTCTATAGAACAATGTGAAAAGGATGACCAATTTTTTCCCCTTCCCAGGATTAAAAGATGATACATCAAGAGTCCTGAAACTATCACTAATTTACAGTGATTTCTATAGGCCAGAGATGCTTCTATTGCACCCTTTACAATTTGCTGCTTCTTTGATAAAGACTTCCCTACTTTGTTGTAAAATTGAATTATTGACAAAGCCAAGGAAGCATGATAGAAAGCAATCACAATTACTCATTAGTATAGAAATACAAATAAAAACAAATGATCAATTTGTTTTCAGTGATCCAGATGCAGATACACTCTTTGGCTGACAAGGTCAAAGCTGCACCAGTAGTACTTGGTGCAGTGCACCATCTTCCATTTGTGAAATTCCTCTTACCCTTCTGTTCACATATAACATCAATAAAGTGAAAGACTGTGTTTCCATCAGTACTTCCTGTGCCTCATAGAGGTTTTGTATGCCTTGGTAAGTACTCTGTAGCACTGCATTTGTTTTCTATATGAATATTGATGACAATAATAACCTCATAGTCTACAGAAAATATTGATGGCTGGTTTTATTAACAATTAGGTAATTAGTCTGTAAAGCTAATATTGTTTGTTGTGGCCTTTCTTTCAGTAGTGTAAACTGCCTGCTATGGGTATCAGTAGCACAGAGCCCAGCATGGACTGCAAGACCCAGCTGAATGCTTGGTAATTCCATGAGTAGTCTGTTTGAGCTCTGTAATGCTGTCACCTCGTAAGCAGTAGTACTGCTGATACCTTTTCAGTAGGAGAGACCGTGTGTGAAATTCATAAGTAATATGACACTGGCTTTGTGCTTTTCCTGATCTAACACTTAATGTGGAAGAGCAAAGAAGGTGGTGTGATGTTTGTATTACTCTGAGGTCTGCAGAACTTTTATGAAATATGTAATAATCTGGAATGAAAGCACACCAATCCCTATGCATATGTTGCTGATGCAATTTGACCTCAGAGCCATGCATATTCTGCCTATGAAAACATTGCAGAGCGAAGTAGGTAAAAAAGTGAAAAACTTGTTGTGAGTAGTATAATTTCTAACATTCACTGTCTATGTGTTAAACTTCTCACTATTTTAGATTTCAAATCAGTACTTCATTTCTGCTTAAACAACAAAAAAATACACAAAACCCTTTTAAATATAGAAAATTACAATTCTCTTCTGTGAAAACATCTTGTCCCTTCCATTTTGTTTAACCATTATCACCATGAAATTTTTGCTAGTGGTTTGGACTTTTCAGTACTTTCTCCCTGTAAAAACATAAGTAAAACGTGGTGGAAGGTTTTCTTATCTGTTGATGGTTTTCAAATACATCTCAAAAAAAGGAAATAAAAAGGTCTTTTTTTTTTGTCTGAATTTAAAGTGATGTTTGTTCCCCTTCAAGAGTAGCATTTATTTTTGTTATGTTATCCTCTCCCCTGCTTTGTCCTAAATACATGGGGGTTTTGTCCTAGAAGACATTCTTCTTCATTTTTTGAGGCATGGTGTTTTCAGTTTAAGATCTATCTCTTCAGACACTTATGGTGGGATAGATTAGTGCCTATAGCCATAGGACCTAAATAAGAGGCTCCACTACAAAAGATTCTACTTCTGAGATGCCTCCTGTGCTTTGGTATTACACTTTGTGGAGGAGCCATGTACATGATTCCAGATCTTTATAAACAATATTCACTGAAGACCAGATTCTGATAGTCATAAATGTTCTTTATAATATATATATATATATATATATATAAATATAAATCCTCTTTATTTTATAAACACATCTGCTGATGTTTCTTTGTAGGGAAAGGAGTTATGCTATGCTATGAAAAGGATATAAAGATGACTTTTCAGGGATTTAAATCCAGAAGATAAATTTTAGCTTATCATTCTAAATTCCCTGGTAGCATACTCTTTGAACAGTAAATATTTGTGTTTGCATTTCATGGATTCTTATGTTGTTATACTCTTAAAGTTGCTAGATAAAAGGAAATAAATTGACATTTAGAAGCTCCTGTACCTGGAGAAATAGTTTCAAAATAGCCATTCAAAGAGGCACTTGTAAGAACAGAACACTACAAAATGCTTCTGGTGGAGGAGCTGTTTGAGGTTACTTCTCTGTGTCAGCAAATCCTTAAATGTTTATATTCAAACAGGGCTTGCAGCCTTTGCTCTTACTGTCACCAAGCATGCAGAGAAGAAAATAAAAGAGCTGTGGTTTTTTTGTTCTCAGGCAGAATGTATAATTGCAATTTTTTAAAAAGAATTTTCTTTACTTTCCACTTCAGATTGATATTCAAAGCATGAAGATAGATATTGCGTAACATATGCATGTAGACAGAGGTAGCATTCTGTTGTCTCATGACTGATCTTTGATAATTTCTATTTTAATTAGTTTTGACTGTTAATTATTGCTATTTCTTCCAATTATTGTTAAACAGAAAACAAAACTCAGATTTCTCCCAACAACAGATCTTTTTGAACTTCAATGTGATATTTCTCACTTCAATGTGATATTTCTCACTACATAAGAAAAAAGAAAACCTCAACTCCTTGGATTAACATCCTAAATTCTTTCTAAATTTTTAAAATCTAGAGATATCCACACAGATGCTGCTTATTTCTAAGTCTTCTTGATGTAGAGCTGCAGGGAGTATGTGACATATCCTATCAACTATGTATAATTGAAATAGTTCCCTTCTATAGTTTGGAAAATGTCATCAACGCTTAGGCAAGAAAACAGTAAGAGGGAGATGGCAGAGATAGGAGAAGTTGAGTGAAAGTAAACTGTGTGGTCCTGTTTCCTAATCAAGGAACATGCCATGGGTAGAGAATTCAATGATACTGAAATTGCAGCATAGATTAAAAAGGGAAAAAGATATTCACTCTGGGAAACTATTTGCTAAAAGGCAGTGAGGCCAAGACCTGGAAAAAATTCAAAAGTCACTTGGCTGGTTTACAGACATAATAATCCACAATAACATAAAAAACCCATATGTTTTTCAGGGAAGGTATAAAGATCATTCCTTTAGAATGTGAGTCAATTGATAATTGCCTGAGAGTGGAATGGATTTTCTTGTTGGAGAAGTTATTCTTCCACTGGCTGTAACAGGGTTTCTCAGACCTCTTTCTTGCAGTGTCTACAGTGGGTACATTGTGTCAGGGTACTGTCTGCATAGCTTAATAACTCATCCTTATTACTAACATTCAGGCCAAAAAGAGCTCTGGGATGATAACTGAAGTATTTATACAAACACGGTTGGATGACACTCTTGCAAAAAGGCCTCTTAGATAGTTAATCTAGATGCCCATCTAGTGTTAACTGTGTACTGCTGTGTAACAAAATACAGCTATCTGAAGTGTTTAACAATCTCCACAGGACTGCTCTGTTACTGTGCCACTCCTGTATAATCACAGAATACATAAATGCAGAGCCTGATCTTGTCTGGAATCAAGGACATTTAATGTAGTCTACTACAGAAGGACTTTCAGTGTCCTTCCTGTCAGGTAAAAAGCATAGCAGTGGGCACTTTATATTTAGAGAAGGCTGTGGGTACAGATTGCAGGATGTCATGGGGCCACTCATAACACAGTGTCTTTTTAATTTCATTTCTGATGGTGAACAGTGCTTAGAACGAAACAAGGTATATCTTATGTACACAACAGAAACTTGCAGTGTTTTTAAAGAGCAATTTGGTTATCAGTTCTGTGGCTGCACCACAGTTCAGACTGCTCAGCCCTGCTAGACAGTCAGAGTAAATACACCAGTCCAGAAGTTTGTGTTCTCAGTGGAATATTATTGGACTTCTCTATACAATGAAATTAAAAGGTGCCAGACAGCAGTCTTGGGCAGTGAAACTCAATTGTTCATTCTGTTAGATCATTAGACTTGTGCACACCTTTAATCTGAGACAGTTATCTCCAGGCCAAACTGTTCTTGAAGATGGCAAGGGAATTAGCACAGTTTGAGGAGGATTCCCAAAAATCAGCTGGAATGTGATCATAGTGTTTGGAGCATTGAGAAATTAGCCCATTAGAAATGGGCTAATTTCACCTGGTTAATTTCAGTGAGTTAACTTCAAGTTTCAGTGCTGTGAAAGACCTAAGGTGTACAGGGTAGAGGCAGACAACCACTTTTGAGTTAGCTTGTTTAATGCTGGCTTAAGTGTACATATTTGTTCAGGGGAGACATGCCTAGTGTTTTAGTAAAAAACTAACTGAAATTCTGATGTACAGAAAGGCAAGAAAGAAAGAAAATAATTGCCCTGGAGGTATGACCATGGAGAGATATTCCACAGGGGAGCAGTTGTCTTCAGAGTCTGAACATCATTAGGCGAAACCCTTTCATATGTGACACTCAGGATTCAACTTCTACATTTCAAAAAAACCCGCTCAAAATACTTAATCCAGAAGACTTTTGATACAAACTGGGGCTTTGGAGGTTGTTTTTTTTCTGTTTTATTTGGGTTTTTTTTTGTTGGTGGTGGTGTTTTGTTGGGTTTTTTTGTTTGTTTGGTTGGTTGGTTGGTTTGGTTTGGTTTGGTTGTGGGGTTTTTTTAGTTTGTTTTATTTGTTTTAGTTTGTGGTTTTTCGCTGGGTGCCTGTTATTCTCCCTGGCATATTGACAGTGGATTGATTAGAGGTGGTGTACACTTTTATTTGGTTTCTTTTTAGAAGTACAATCTGTAAAATGTCCAAAAGGAATATAAACTTCAAGAAGATGTGAAAAGGCATGTTCTTCCTTCTTCTTTTACTTTTGTTATTAGAAAAAAATTACTGGCCGTTCAAGTCATTTGTGCAAGCAATATTTAGGAGTGTGTAAATCTGCTATGTGATAGTCTCTTTCATCTCCTTTTGTCTTTTCTATGTCTCTATGCTTGAGTGATAAGTGGCTTTGACAAAGGGAAAAATAAAGTTAATCTCATATCAGAATTTAAGCATATGCAAAGAGTTTTGATGAATTAGAATAGGATAATGCAGAACAATATCACGTTCTCTAGAAATAATTTCACAGGGTTTACACCCCCAATTCAACAAGAGGCAGAGATATCCAAACTAACTCCAGAACTGGATACAGAATTGCTCTGTCAGCACAGTACTACACCTTAATTAATCAGCAGAGAGGAGTTAGGTAAATTAGCTCCAGCAGCACTATACTAGTGCAACTCTACATATTCTCAGCCACATGTTATCTGAACTGTGTTGGATCAGGTAAATGTTCCAACTTGTCCAGTACCTTTAACTTCATCCTAGACTGTATCATGTCAAATATCTATTGAATGCCTGAATTTGAATGTCACTCTCTTTGGACAAATTACCTTGTTTTGTAGGAAAATACAAATACAGTGAAAGGCTTCAGAAGGAGAAAACTCTTTGAATTGAATAAGAAAATGCTTTATTTTCTGAAATCAAATTCAGAGAATTTGATTGCATCATATTCTACATTTATGTGTGAACGTGCTAAAGTGTTTCTTCAGTACTAACATTACCTCATTCTATTCAGATAAAATCTACAACAGAATAACTGCTCTTCATCTGCACTGACTGGCCAAAATAAAGCATTTTTTGTCTTTTGTCAATAAATAGATCCTGCTGCCATATACCAAATAAAATATTAAGGAAATACAAAATAAGAGATTAAGAAAATTCAGAACCTGGCTGGATTATAGCAGCTTCTGAGTGTCTAGTGGGACAAAAACAATTTGGAAAGACCATACCTATTCTAAACATTTTTCAACAACTTCACTTTTCACCCAGTGGGTTTTCAGGCACTCTAACAATCTCCTCAAGAAAGTGGTCACAGTCCCAAGCCTATCTGAGTTCAAGATGTGTTTGGACAACAGTCTTAGACACATGATGGGACCCTTGGGGCTGTCCTGGCAGGGCAGGAGTTGGACTTTGATGTTCTTTGTGTGTCTCTTCTAACTCAGGATATTCTACGATTCAATCCTGTAAAACATAAAACCCACCAGACAGAGCTTCAAATTCTTCATTCTTCATAAATGAGTTATCCTGAGATACACTAGGTCAGACTGTATCCTTTGTGTTTGATCACATTATGCACTAGCACACTTGGTCATATGTAGATACACTGTACATGCATTTACCTGAGAGGAGACTGATGTCTTTAGTGGTCAATACACCATAGTGGTTGTGAGGTAGTGTCCTGAAGTATTTTCAGTGTTTTAAGCATCAATTTAAATATTTATTAAAAACTTTTCCTTCTTTCTCATTTTCTGTTTCATGTTTATGGATAGAATTTCAAACTATCTAGGCATGTGGAAAAATTGCAAGTATTTTAATGTGTAGTGTTCTAGTATGAATTCCAAAAGAAGTCACACTTGTGTTATCTGCACGCTTCTACTAACAATTTTGAATATTTTGGCCAATGATTTTTGGGTTTAATAGTGATGTAGAGTGCTTAGAGACATTAAAGTCTCCCTTCTCTTGTGAAATAGTGGTTCAAGTATAAGTTCAGAGCTACTCCTATTCTCTCTCTGGGAGAAGTGTTGCAGTGTTATAATTTCCCATTTTTGATAGCTAAGGATCTAATGAGCAGCAGATATTTTGAAAGCAGGAAAAACATCAATCAGAGCTTGCTCTTTCTTAGGAAGAATCTGTCCACATTACAGGAAGCCATGGGCAATCACTTTTTATACATTACATTGCTTATATAACTTGTTTTGTAAATTCTGCTGTCTTCAATGCAGTACTATGACCACAATAATGTTATCACTTGGTTCTTTTAATGGCTTTACAGTTTGACACCTGACAACAAGCACAAACCATAAACAAACATAATTTCATAGGGCAAAAAAAAGCCTGCAGAACTTCTAAAAAACTAAAAAAGCATTATTTTGTGAAAAGACATCTCTGAAACTGAATCAGGTAGCGAAGTAGCAGGTTTTGTCTTTTCTAGCATGAGGCAGCATAGTCATCTTTCCCTGACAGTGATACAGGTATGTCCATTTCGTTTTGAATGTGATGTCTCTTGTCTTCACATTGTAGGGACTAGTCTTGTGTGAGTTATGTTTTATTGGCACTAAACTGCAGACAGGGAAAATGCCTTAGAGCAGGACTTCTCCAGGTATTGGACACAACTTACACACTGTGACCTCCATCTTGTTTTCTGTCCTACATGCAAACAATTATGGAGTCACGCTAATGTGCAGTCTAGCTGTTTCTGGTACAGGGATCATGGACAGAGAAAGGGGCCATAACGCCAAGCTGCACGAATACGGGAGGTATGGCTTTCACTATGCTCACATCAGGAATGCCAAATACTGGATGTGTCTCTGTCCTGCCATTCTGGACAGGCAAGCAAAATCATTACAGTCCTAAGGGTAAATTCCAAGTCAATCGGTAATAGACCAATTAATCGATAATCAGTTCTATAATAAAAAGTTCTTCAAAACAAAAATTTCCATAACAATTAGCTTCCTTTTTTTTTTTTTTTTCCCTTTAAGTTCTTGATAAAGACATCTGCAGAAACAAAACACAGTATAACATGAACCACTGGTGTGGGGAGATGTAGGAGTCATTAGCAAAATCTGCCCCAGTACAGGGTTAACACAGCCTACTCTTGAAGGTCTCAGTGATACAGTTCTCCTCACATGTTGCCACTTAACTCCCTTGCCCATGATATTGTCACAACAAATTAAAGCCCCCATCCTGCAAACACTTCAAGCATGTGGGTAGTCAGAGTTAATCACATGCATGAGTGTTTGCAGGGTAGCAGCCTGAGAGATTAAAATCTAGAAAAACAACCATCTAAAATGACCTATTTTGAGCAGGAGAAGAAAGGGACTCAACAGAAATTCTTTATAGTTTACTGGGATATAACACTGTAAAACACACTATGTCTTAAATTTTTACAAAATGCCTTTCTTTCCTGTACCACCATACCTAAAAACACTGGGGGGGAAAAACAAAAAAAAAAGCAAAAGCTGAAATGTGAAATTGGCATTCTGCCAGAACTTCAAATCTGTTGATGTGGCCATGACACTAAAACCCAGACACAGGAACAGCTGTCTGGTACAGGAGTGTCCTGGACTTGTTCATTCATTGAATTCCCAAGCAACATTTGTAACAAGTTCTGAAGATTAGGAGTTGTGATTATGGAACAGTAACACAATGAAAAATAAAACAAAGGTAGGAAAATAAAGGGAGATGTTGTTATTCATTGAATGTCATGCACTCAACAGCTTAAACAGCTTTCCTAGCACCTGCCTCTTTAATAGTTTTTAAGAAGAGGACTGTGACTGGACCCTTCTTTTTTTGCAGTAGTTAGCTTGCAAATCAGATGTAGTGGATTAAAAAAAAAACAAAAAAAAAAAAAAAACAGGGATTGCTGTTTATCCTGTTTGGTTTTTTTTTGAAGGGTAAGTACTAAACAAATGCCCTCCTTAAATTATTTTTTCCTCTTTATATGTATTTATATATTCAATTAAATGGCAAGGTGTTTTGAGGCCTGCCATTGCATTTCCTACATCTTGCTAAATATGTTACATTATGTTGCTAGACAGAACACAATGTGGCAGGAAAGAAATCTGGGAGATTTTTTCCGAGCAATTGCCAAACTTTTTTTTTCCCCACTATATCATGCCTTTTGGAATAAAGCTTCATTTTCCATACTTCTTTTAGACTAATTTGATCTGATATATTTAAGTCCCATCACTTGACACTGATGTGGAGATGGAAATGTAGCACTCATTATGAACAGTTAATTATGATGGCTGATATAAATTCTCCCACCCCCAATTTTCTGTCCTCTTTTCACAACAGAGGCACATAACCAGAGTAATCTACTATTTGAGAGGAGCTGTGGGAAGACAGAATTCATATCCTTGTCCAAATTTATGCGCATTTAAACCAACCGCAAATTCTTTATTCAGGCTGTGTAAGTGATTGGGCTCTGTGGATCCACAGGAGTACAACACATTGTGTTTTAACTTAAAAGTAATCTTATATGTTTAGGAAAAAAGACAAATGTAAGCTCTTTGGATGACCCTTAAATTACCACCATTTTCAGCTGCAGTATGACATACATAAAATTACCTCTACTTGATTTAATGGGTGAAAGCACTGGTAATCAACTAGCTTCAGATAATGGCTAAACTCTCAAATGTTCTGTTGCTTCAAACTTCCATAAAAAGCTGTGACTTGTAACTGGTTTTAATTCTTTGGAACAGAATCTAAAGATTTCTTTTTTTGTGAATTACATCTGAATCAGAAATACTGCAAGAGCAACATTTTGGCATTTGTCTGGCATTTCATCTTTTAGTTGCAGATGGGGGAAAGAGAAGAAATAAAATAAAAATATGCTTAGCAAACAAGGATAACCAACAGTTTAACCAACAGTATAAAACTTCAGCAAATTTTTTTACGGTACCAATTTCACATCTTGGTTAAGTGCTATGAATAAAATTGCCACTGCAGGAATTCCACTGTGGTTAACTTGCATGGGAGCCAGTGTTTGAAATTTGGATGTAGCACCTGGAATATCTGTTGTAACTTGCCTTAAACAAAAATGCTTTTGAGAAAAATTCCTTTTCCATACACCATGGCTCTAAATGCCTCCATGATGGCTTGCAAAGTCTCCGTAATGAAGCCCGAGGGATTTCTCATTGTGCAAATTGCAGTCTGGACTTGATGTAATCATTTTATGTTGTTCCTTTTCCTAGCATCCACAGTTAGAGGGAGATATGGCTGAAACATTGAAAACTGGAGTAAGTTTTTACTGAAAAAAAGACTATGAGGTCTCTAGGGAGCCACAAGTAGGATGTAGGGGGGTAGTTATCTTGCCTTAATGGTGTGCAGATGGGTACAGTTTCTTACTGTTAGACCTTTTCTCAGGTTCTTCTGAGCTAAGTTTTTTGTCCTGTATCTCCTAAGTCATGCAGTAAAAGAATAGATCTCTATCATTCATCCATAGAGACATACTGATAGAAGTATGTGAATGTGGCAGAAATTGTACTACAAGCAGAAAATCAGACATAAGCAAAAAAATGTATTTTCTGTGATATTGTCTGAAAAAAAAAAAAAAAAAAAAAAAGAGAAAAAATTCCTCCTGAAAATTTTATAAATATACCAAACACAATGATTTATTGTGGCAACAGTCTCCTTTTAAATGTTACTAATATTTTGCTGATTGTTGTGCAATATTATAGCTGAGTAGTTTCCTAGACAAGGTGTGTTGGGTTTTTCATACCACAAGAATAATTCTAATTCATGCAAATCTGAATTGCATCTACACATCAAAAGGAAATCCTCTTCTTAAATGGTTATTGAGATTTAATTTTTCCGGGTACCTCTTTTGCATCAGTAAGCACTGCTACATTCTCTGTAATTTCCTTACTTGGATGACCTATTAGTAATTCTAGCCATTGAAAATACAGTTATCCTTTCATTCTTTAGAATATGTTCATGATGCAGGAAGACCTGTGATGCCTTTCATTTTGTGTCATAGACTGATACTGAAGATAATTCCTCTAAATAAAATGTCTAACAGTGGCTACTACTGTCATCCCTGACACTGGTGTAGTCAAATGGGTATCTATTTAAATATAAAGTTAAATATGCGTCTATTTAAATGTGAGTTTTTGTGGCATGATCACTCTGTATTTGCAGCAGAAGTAGCTGATCTTGCAAAAAAATTTTAATTGTCAGTAGCATCTCATTTCACTGGAAGTAGAGGTACAAGTCTTTAGTTGTCTTGTGAAAAGTTTGCTTGCACAGCCCTAGGGACATTTCTGTAAAATCTTGCTGCATTGTGCACATGTTAATTACAATTAATGATTTAGTTTATTTGAAAACCCAGTATATAAGCCATCATATAAATTAACAAATTTGCCAAACATTCACTCAGTTACCAACTGAAGTCATACTTTCTATAGACTTAGCTCCACTGCTCACATTAGACTGCACAGATACAGAGAACTTACCTGAAAAGCCAGAGATGTAATGGAGAGACGTGGCAAATGTCCTACAGGAAAGTTGAGGCACAAAGCCTGGATCATTGCAGCTTATGGAGGTTATAGGTCAAGAAATTTTTCTGTCTAAATCCAGAAAGTCACAGATTCTTGAAAATTGTGCTCTCAACCCTTTATTTTTCATTACAATGACAGTATGACCAGCCTGGTTGTTTCGTTGTCATTTGTTCATCTGTTTTGACCATATATCTCTATTTAACTAGTGATGTGTCATTCAGAAACGCCTAAGGATACTGAGGTAGAGGATTGCTTTTGAGATTAAAAGAAACTGACAAGACCCCTTCCCATCTGTATTGTATTGCATGCAGGAACCCCGGAGTGTATGTTTGCAGTAGAATAAAAAGATGAAGGAGGTCTATCTTCTTCCATCCCCTTGCTCCAGTCATGCACTCTGGAAGAAATAGACCCTAACCATCTGAGAAGGTGTGTGGCATGGGGTCCTTGGTGAAGTTGATGCTGGCGTAACCTCCAGCTCTTCCTTTCCCTGCAGGTTCTAGCATAGGCAAGGAAAAGAGAAGCACCCAGAAATGACTTTTCATGCTATATTATTCTGGGGGAATATCATTTGTCAAGGCAAGTCATGGCCATTTTTCTGCTACACTCTCCTAAGCCTGGGAAAATCTTAAGTATATCAGAACTTGATAGCACATCTAAGAATCATTTATATCTGTTAGATCTACTTTACCATTAGGTGTAGCAAAATGAGTGATCCAATATCTACCTGCTTTTAGCAAGTGATGAGGAGACTGAACTACAAAGATCAAATTCTCACAGACACAGATGGAAAATCGGTGCCCAACCCAGTCACTGTTTCAGCCTTAGTGCATGTGTACACAATGAGACAGTTGTTTGCATGGAAAGATGGTCTGCTGTAGGAAATTGTTTCAATACCTGAGTGCTGAATGTGGCATGCAATATATAACTTAGCCTTCTGTGTGAATCCTGCATTTGCTTTCTGAATTCAGTGCAGCACTTAAATATTTTTGTGGTCTTTCTTTTTTTAAGGTGGTGTTTTAATATTTGGTTTAAATGTGAAGCTGAAACCTGTGCTGAGGCTGAGACTTTTTCGCAAAAGTTACACTGCAGTGAATTTTTACAGTGGAGCTATAAGGAATAAAAATAGAGATTTTTAGGAGAAGCCTGACAGACTGTTAATACAAGCAGAGTTGGAGAGCAGCTATGGATTAGAAACACATCCATATCGATATTTATTCCTGTAAAGTACTAGAACAGCTTTGCACTGCATGTTCCCTCCCACCTCCAGGAAGCACCAAGGCTCTGCAATGTGAAAAAGGAATTCTCACTATTTTAAAAATTGTTCAGACATGTCCTGGACCTTCTGTTAGGAAATCATACAGTCAAGTGCTTACTAATACAGAGTGACTAACTCTCTATTGAGCTAGCAGTGACACAATCTTTGTGTCAAAGCTTTCACTGTGCAAACATGACCTATTATTGTTATGAATTCTTGCTGTGAAAATTTCCCTATCACTGAGGTTACTTAATTATTTCTAACCATAATTAAATAAGGTAGTTTCTCTTTCTGATATGAATATTTCTTTTCAGGGCATAATTATTCCATGCACAGACTGACCTATATAGAGCTGAGTGTCAACCAAATGGATAATGCTTAAAGAAAGAACCAGGAGAATAACAGAAGAGATCTTGTCTTGAGACTGTCCTTCTCAGAAAAATCACTCATATTCCAAAATGTTCCTTGGGTTATAAAGCTGTAGTGGCTAATATGGTGTCAGATGTTCACTGAAGCATTGCAGTTTCAAAGTTTTGCTGTCTCATTTTTCCTTGGATTTGGATTTATCCTGTTTTTAACTAAACACATGATATTTTGAAAGCCTGCAGGTCTGCCATTTTGAGAAGAACTTAACATTTTGCAAACTCAGATATAAAAATTCAAGTCTTCCCAAATGTCTATTGCTCACAAAAATAAAGATATGCACAGTTGCAGAGATATTTATGTTTTTTCTATCTAGACTTTATCATCTCTTGATAAACCTGCTTTGTGATGAAAGAAGTATTAACTGAAATAGAGCATGAGACTCCTTTCTCAGCATTGCAATACTTATCTTTTCATGCCCAATGGTACAAGGGAATTCAAAGTCTTACTTGCACTATCAATACTGTTGTCATGAAACTCTGTACTGCTTGAGTTGATATTCTGCTCAGGGGAGAGATGTAAATGATGCCTAGAGTACTCCCATGTTCACCAAGATAACAAAAGTATATCAAAAATCCCATATATCACCAAGGGGTTTTAATCTTCGTCAGTGATCTCTGGCATGTCTCCATTCATGAATGATCAGAACTTGATAACCTATAGTAAGGTACTTAACCTGATATTCCAAGCCTATTACTTCAGGGATGCATGTTCCAGTCTGTGCACAATGCAAGGAGGGAAAATCACAGGGCTCAGGCCTGTTCTAAGGACAGACTCATTTCATGTTGAACAATCACTGGAAAAACCTGAAGATATTATTCTGGCCACCCCAGACAGGCACGACTCTCATCTGCCAGGGATGACAGTAATGTCTTCTAACACGGAACAGTTGACTTGCTTTCCTGCTCAATGAATTTCTACTCTCCATGCAGTAGCAGACCCTCAGCTGGAGTGGGAAGTGTGCTTTTCACACAGAATAGCTCACAGTTTGTTATAGTGAGACTTACTTATTTTTGAAATGAATTACATATACTTCTTAGCAATGAACATCTTAGCTGCTTGCACTCCTCCTCATGTAAAGTTCTTTCCTCAGTGTCAATGGCACAGTGTGGGCTCAGTACAGGCTCAAACACCAGAACTCTAGGCTTCTTGTGGTAATTCTGTAACTACAAATAGACATTTTCAGTGTAATTTTAAAAATGTTATTCACATGACAGTACCTTCAGGACTATCTCACATCAGATGGCATGCTATAAAAAAAAAATCTTGGATCAATAAAAATAAAAGAATAAAAACCACACTCATCTGATTTTTTTACTCATTTCCACATTTTCTTCAATAAAAACTGAACATTTTGTAGCTTTTATAGATCTACCGTGGAACTGCCAATCTGAGTAACTTCCAAGGGTTAAGGAAATAAATTAGAAAATCATAGAATGATCTGAGTTAAAAGGGACCTTGAGAATCATCTAGTTCTTACACTCCTGCCATGTCCAAAGACATGTATCACTAGACCAGGTTTCTCAGAACCCCATCCAACCATTTCCAAGGATGGAGCATCCAGAACTTCTCCAGTGTCTCACCACCCTCACTGTAAAGGATTTTTTTCCTAATGCATAACCTAGATCAAGTTTCTTTCAATTTGAATCCATCCTCCTTTGCCCTATCACTATATACTCTTGTAAAAAATCCATCTTCATCTTCCTTATAGGGTCCTTTTGGGCACTCCAAGGCTGCAGTTACATCACCCAACAGCCTTCTTTTCCAGGCTGAACAAACCCAGTTCCCTCAGCCTTTCCTCATACAAGAAGTGCATAATTCTTCTAATCACCCTGGGGACATTCTCTGGACTCATTCCAACAGGTCCATGTCCTTCCTGTCCTGAGGACCGCAGAACTGGATGAAACACTCCAGGTGGAATCCCATCAGAGTTGAGCAGAGGAACAGAATCCCTTCCCTAGCCCTGCTGGCCACACTACTTCTGATACAACCCAAGACACAAATTGGCTTTTTGGGATGCAAACACACATTGTTTGTTCAAGTCCATTATTTCATCCATCAAGACCTTTGCCTTACTGTAGAACATACAACAAGATTTCTGAGGAAATCAAGAGACTTTTAACACAAGAAGGTGTCTGAAAAATATAAACTGATATTTTTCAAACAGGTTTTTATGAAAAAATATTATTAGGCCACTGAAATTGTTTCTTCTTCTCATTTTAATTACTTTCTTGTGAGACTGAGACACTGATTGTCATCATTGCTGGAAGCTCCAGTTCTCCCACTGATTTGCAGTTTGACACTGCTGACACATCTTTAGGTATCCATTGTGGATAAATAATTAGGTTAGTTAACAGTCTCAGTCAGCAGTGCTGTATTCTAACCAATTGTGAAATGCCAAATAACCATATAAAAACCAGATCATTAATTCCAAGAGATTACAGTAATAAATATATCTATAATGCCTTCACAAATTTGTTTTCCACCAAAGTGAAGTTTGGAAAAAAAATTTTGAGCAAAACAGCAGATTCTTTGTATGAATATCAGCTGAGCATTCAGATTTTTAAGATATCTTTGAGAGTTATGAATAGGAGTCTATGTATGCTTGTGGTTAAAATGAGTAATTACTTAGGAATAGAATGTTGAAGAACTGCTGGGAGAGTGCTGACATGCCCTGAACTTGAACAGACTCTTCAGCTCCAAGGCACCATGGACCACTGTGACATTGTCAAAAACCCAGGGAAACTATTAGGCCCTTAACTTCACTTCTAAGGGTGAATTTTAAGCAGATGATTGCTTTTCAAATATGACTGCATTTCTCTTCTGTGTTATTCCCCCATTTACTTTAAAGTGAACTTCTGTCTCCACCAGCATAAGTACTATTTAGCAAAAACTTTCTCCACCCTACCTTCATACAATTGTTGGCTATTTTTTGTTTGGTTGGTTTTGGGTTTCTCATGCTGTGCACCCTGCTAAAACTGATGCAGGAGTCCTGTTGAGAGAGTTTCAAAACAGACTGAGTAAATTCTGCTGAGAAAAAGAACAAAAAACAGATACACCACATCTTCCATGACAAATCTTCATCTGTCAGAGATGCCCAATTGGCAGTTTCACTGTCTTGCTACTATGTACGAAATGATAAAGAGTCCTTTTCTTTAATGAACTTGCAAATATGAGAGTCCAAACTTACAGCGCTCAACATACTTTTCAGGAAGCACAAAAGAAACTCTAGATGCACAAATATAGCACTGCATGGTGCTCTGACACAGATACATCTGACAGGACCAGTCTTGTATGAGCACACTGATTTTGCAGAAATAACTGGAAGCCCTGCTCTTGGTAGCACACAATTTCTCAGATATTATGGTGGTTAAAAATGGGGTGAAAGGACTTGCCAGTCCTATGACTCTGGCATGTGCAATTAATCCCATCAGTAAAGCCTGGTGTCAGACATTCTGCTGATTAAGAACATATGTGTTGAGAACATGTTTGGGTTTTTTTCCAAAATGGTAATACTCTAACCAAGAAGGCTGTTAGTCTGCATTCTTCCTCTACAATAACAGTTTTTGGGAATTATTCTCTACAGAAGAGGGTACTATATGAGACTTTGGTACAATCTAGCTGGATTGACATGACATGCTGAAAAGTTACCCATGCTGAGCAGGGTTCAGGATCTTAGTGTGAACTTGGCTTCTGCCAGAGGCTTATCACTTATTACTGAGCAACACTGCAATACAATTCTCTTTGCCAAGAGTGCTGGATGGATGGAGGAAAGAGTAGAGGGAAAGAACATGAGTAACCATAGCTTCTTAGAGAGCCATGTGTGGCTATACACTGCATGAGGCCCCAGATTAACATGAGGCCCCTGGTCAAATTCATGTCTGCTAAGACTGGCTTGCTACCAGTACTAGGCAGAGTGCAGTCTTTAGGGATTATTTGGGATTTTTTTTTTTTTGGTTGGTATGAAAGCTAAGTAGAAAAAAGCTTGGTTCTTTTTCCCAGTGAACTTGGTCAGAGGTGTGGGGGAAACTTCTCCTTTGGTAGAGACATCTCTTACAGTTGGCTTTGTTGGCTTGCTCTCTGTCCCAGCAGTGTTGTGGGAGAGCATGTCCTCAAACTGTTAACTTGTCCCTTTTCTGTCTGTCCATTCAAATCTAAAGTCTTTATCATGCAGAGGAAGGAAGCACAGCCAGTCTTGCTGGCTGGTGTTCAGCACCCTACCATGTTTCATCAATGAATGAAGCAGAATGATGTGTTGAACAGATACCTTTGCCAGCAGATCAATGGCTCTCATGCCGTGTTGCCATTCAGTAGAGTTAATTGCAGACTTTGACAAAGAGCGGTCTGTGGGCCATAGCATCTCAAATGACACAACAGTAAGGGAGGACAGGTCCTGATTAAGCTGAATTAATCATTCACTGCATAGATTCAGGTCTCCAACTTGCAATTTAAGAGCCAAAACTTCACCCAGACCTCATTCTTACCTTCATTTTTAGTGCCATAAATGTTGTGAAACATTGCTTTTCAAATACACATCTGAGACTCTTTTTCATACTTCTAGTCATCTGCAATTTGGAAAATTCATGCAAGTTAGCCTGACAGTAGTCACAGTGATAAATTTTGTGCTCTTATTGTGATGAAATGTAGATCACACTTGTTTATGAGATTTATAGTTCCACATTTTGCTGTAAAATCATAAGTGATTAACTTGTTTTGTAAGACCTGATGTGCAAGCAAAAATAGCTTTTTCTGGCAAGAGTTACAGCCTATACATGAGTTATCAATGGGACTTCTTCCACTGTAAGTGCTGAATGAGTTTTCTTATTCTAGAGGGAGGTTTTACGATATTAAACTGAAGACCCATAGCTATTTCATTGGTTTGGTTGTACTGGTCTTTCTGAAAAAAAAAATGGTTTTAAATTACATAATTCAAACAATCAAAATAAGCATTTGGCTCAACAACTACGTGATGGTAGATTTGTTGTTTCCAATGGCAGGCTGGCCTCTTTGAGATGTGTCCTCAAAGACGACCCAGAAAAAGACTTAAATATTTAATAATTGTTTCTCTTTGTCCTTGTTTCAATCAGTCAGTCTGTCACTGAGACACATCTTTCATTCAATAGTACATGAAAGACAAATGATCTGAAAAGAAATGCATCTCTAGCAAACAAAAGGATGCAGTCTCACAGGTATTACGTTGTCATCAGCAATTCAGGGTCACTTTTGTGCTTACCCACACTGTCAGACAAGTTATTTATTTACATATTTATTTAAGATTTTGCAGAGTTTCTGACATTTCTGATGTCTATATGCATCCATATTCCATGCCCTCTACCCCTGCTCTTTTCTTTTCCTCAGCCTATCAGCCTAGAATTTATGAGGAATAAACAGTATTATTTTCAAGTATGTGGATGCAACTGTTATATTTGCAAGTCCCACATGAAAAATTGTCTCTTACAGGTGGAAATTTGGGAAATGAGAGATCAGTTGCTTTTAGTGCTGAGCAAAGTGTAAATACTAAAAAGGCTTTATAACTTTTTCTGAAGACATGACACAATAGTGAGCACCTAACTTGCCTGGGCCTCTATTCAATAACTGATTTATTTCTTTGTAAAGAAATAGGGTCTCTTCCAGTCTCCAGATGATCTTTCTGACTCTCTTCTGTACTTTTTTCAGTACTTCGAAGTCTTACAAAACACTGATGTACTCTAGTAATATGTTACCAATGTTCTAAGTAAGATAAAATTGCATAGATTCTGTTTTCAACTACTTTCCTGCTTAGGGTCTTCTGACTTTTGTCTTAGTTCCCATCTTTTTTTTTTTTTTTTTTTTTTTTTTTTTTTTTGTT
>JAWWEE010000085.1:54347903-54359108 GCA_035221455.1 Xenops minutus
AGTTATGGGAAAACAGGCCAATAAAGACGGTCTCTGGCCTTGAAGGAGGCATTTCTGTGTAAACTAAAATTAATTGGCCTCTCAGGATTGGCTGTTGGCCCTTCAAGGGCACTTGAAGGAGAAAGAGAGGAGGACGAGGATGAAGTAAACCCCCAGACCTAATTAATTAAATACCCTGCACAAGTGCAGAGAAACCCACACATGCGCAGAGAAGTATCAATTATATAATGGGAGGGAGGTGCCAGGGATCTCTCTCTGGACAGTCCTGGCCACACTGGCTCAGATAGATGTCACTTAGGCCAATTAGATAAAAAGCAGATAGCTCATGCCTCGGGGCTTGCTCACTTCACGTGACAGGACAGCGTTGCCTTTTGTCGGGGACACCTGCCTTCACTTGTGAGCCTGCTGACCCTTAAGGATGCAGCCGCTGGTCTGGGGAGTTTGGGCATTCTGGGGATCACTAAGACACCTCCATAGGAAACACCTGGGCAATTTGGGTGTTTGCACCTGGGGGCTTATTTCCCTCTTTCCCCCTCCCTCCCTTCCTGCCTCCCTCCCTCCGACTTTTTTTTTCTTCCTGTTTACTTAGCCACTTTTGGTAATAAAATGTTTCAGCTTCCACATCCCTTCAGACCCTCCATGCAACAATAACTATGATATGATGGCAAATACTGCCACTTTTTGTTTGTTTTTTGGTTGTTCTTTTTCTAATGAAGGAGATCATATTTAATAATTGTATCAGAATTCTTTGAAGAAATTATTAATTACATGGCTGTGTTGGCAAAAGCTATAAGTTTTATCAGGATTTTTAAAATGTTTTGGCATAGTTTCTCTCCAGAACCTTTTCAGGAAACCATAGTATTATGGAAAGAGATCTTTGGGCCTATGATATATTCAATTCAGGAATTAAAAGATAGAAAGAAATTGATTTTTCAGTAGTGGCAGTTTAAGCCAAATCCAAGTCACAACACCAAAAACTGTGATGATTTGACTCTGGCTGAACTCCTGTTGTCCAGCCAAACTTCTTCTCCCTTTTTGCTTTCCAGAGGGAAAGGAAAAAACAAAAAAACAGCTAAGCTAGGAACTTATGAATAGAGATAACAGCCAGGAGACAAGCTTTGATGAATTATCACAGGCAAAGAAGACTCAAAATAGTGCTTATATTTATTACTAACAAGCTAAGAACTAGAAATAAGAAATAAAACAGTTTAGAAACACTTTTCCAACCACTCCCTTGGTCTTTCATGCTCTCTTTTCTCCCTCCAACCATGTGGGGGACAGGGAATGGAAGTTTTGCAGTCAACTGTTGCTTCAGCCACTTGCAGATGTAAGTCCAAGACTTTTAAACAGCAGTTCTTCCAAATCCACTGTTCCTGTGGGCTGCAAGGGGGCAGCTTGCTTCACCACAGTCACAGGGGAATCATAACTCTGAGTCCTTCCCCTGGTTTCTACAGGGTCCCTCCCATGAGGGAAATCCTCTGCTCTCTTGTGGGTCATTCCATGGGGTGCAGTCTCTTATGGATAAGCTGGCTGTACCTGCTTCAGCGTGGGTTTCTCTCTCCATGGGCCCCAGCCACAAACCTCTTGCAGGAGTCCGCTCCATCTTGGGGCCTCCCATGAAGTAACAACCTCCTTCATGCATCCTCCTGCTCTGACAGGGAGGTCTTTGCACCCTGATGGCTTCCCATGGGCTTTGAGGGGACAGCTCATTTCACCATGGTCACTGACCATGGTCATCAGGGAATCATAGCTTTGAGTCCTTTCCCTGCTCCTGGGGGGTCTCTCCTCCTCCTTCTCCTTCTGCACTATTTGCTGTTTGCATTGTTAATCCATGGCTACAAATATTAACTGTGCAACAACTCCTCAGTTCTTAAATATGTTATTCACACAGGGGTGGATCAAAAGTAGGAAGCTTTTTCTTGGAGCTGGCTATCATTGGCTCCATAGGATAGGGGAAAACTTCTAGTGGCATCTAACAGAAACCACCCTTCCTCTTATCAAAAAACCAAAACATCAGTAAAATGGCAAATTAAAGTAGATGCTGAGAAATGAGATGTTGAGGAAGACAGTATTGAGAACCTATATGCAACAAAAATCTTGATGCGAACCAATGTCACTTAGAAAAAAAATATTTTGAATACACTGTAGACTGTTCACTGAGGACTTCAGCCCAGTGTTCAATAGCAACCAAAAGCAAAGAAAAAGTCCTACACAGGATATAAATGTTCAAAAAAGAACTAATCAAAACCACACAATATACCCTGTAGAAATCTATGATGCACACAATTCTCGAAAACTCCCTAAAGATCCTGTTACCTCCCACTTCCCTCAAAATGGTAAAAAGAAATAAAAGAATGCAGAAAACAGCAGAAAAATAAGAAAAAAAAAATCATACCCATCCTGTCTAGGAGTATATGACCTGAAAACAAAACATTCAAAGGAAGATATACAGATGTTTATAAAATCGTGACTGTCAATGTGATGGCAAAGAGAAAACTGTCAGATGGCACTTTCAAAACAAGAAAAGGAGATGATTGTCTGCACAACATGTAGTTAATCTGTGAAGTTTTGTGCTGCAAGATGCTGAGAGTGTTGAAATATTCCACACTTTCAGAAAACAGAGAAAACATTTAAAAAAGTCCATCAGAAGCTGTTAACCATGAGGACAAACAACTCTAAATCAGCAGCCCCTTAAACTGGAACTGGGGAGGACATTGTGTGAACTGTCACAGTACATTTACCATGTTCTTGCCAGGTTTGATAGGCATTCACTGTAGGTCACTGCATGAAAATAATGCGAGTCTAGGCAGACTTTGTCTAACCCAAGGCAGTCGTTCTTACATGACATCTTCAATTAAAGTTGCCTGTGTCTTTATGTATATTAAATACTCAATTCAAACATATGTCTTTATCATAGTGCTTTTTGGGTGTTGCAGTAAGGCATAGAGATTCCTCTTCAAGCAGTGTATTTCTGAAAATATGAGACAAATGTGCATATAACAATGCTGAGTGCCCCAAAGAGTTCAGTTGTCTCTGTTCCTCATACAGCCCTGGAACACCTGCTGCACTGGTGCTTTGCTCCCGCTGAGATGCAGTGAATAGTCAGTGCACCTTCATGAGCAGGAAGAGTTCTACTTTTCTTACGGCCTGCTTTGACTGCTCCTGGCCTCAAGTAAGGTGATAGGTTAAACTATGTTATAACAGCAGCATAGAAGGGGAAAAAAGCCAAGATAGTGATGCACACCTATCAGAGAAAAACATGGTTGTTAATGCCACTTAAATATTAACATTTGACTAGCTCCTTTCATCAGCAGTAGGGTGCCATCAGCGTTAACACTGAAAAAAAATAAAATCCTTGGTCTATTATTTCAATTAAGTATTGCTAAATAATAATTGAAAGGAGTTGGATATATTTTAAGTTTATATGGGAACACAGATTATTTAGAAAAAATACTGTGTTACATTTGTAGCTATTCCATACATTGTGATTTAAAGTTTGAAACAAAATCTGTGAAACTGATCAGAACCCTCTTAGAACACCTAGGGAATTTAATTATATTTATTTCCATGTGTAAATTCTACTGCAGCTATTTTCCAGAGGGAAAATTAACTACTGTCAGCTAAAGTGCATGGACACTTTATTTTACATCTTCCATCTTTTGCAGCTTCAGGAGAGCCTCAAGGTACTGAGCTTTTCTTTTGTGCTCACCTATATGGCATTATGATGTTGTTTTTGAGAATGGGTATGTCTGAAACTGCAAACCAAAGTTTGTAAAAACAACAACAACGACAAAGCAAAACAAAACAAACAAGCAAACAAACAAAAGAAAATTGTAGACAGGTCTAGTGTTTAATGCTTAATGACAGTAATAAGACAGACCAGAGTGTCTGTAAGCCTGAGGCATCTGTGTATGTTTTGGGTGTGTCATGAGACAAAAGATTAATCTGGCCAAATTTTCTTTGTAATTTGGATTCTATGGGACAACCATAACATTTTTTCAACTAATGCTGAAATAGGAAGAGAGATTCCCTCCACATGCAAGATGTTTCTTAGCATGGAAATTTTGCATATGTATTTGAAGTGATCCCAAACCAGACAAGCTGCTTCTATCATACTGAGTGCATTAGAAACAAAAAATGAAAAGTCTCTTTTACAAACTTGTAGCACTGGTTTTATAAGGGAAACTGTAAATATATTCATAAGCTAATTCAGAGCTAAGTGTGCCTCATAGTCATGGCAGTGACTGAAGCTAGGGTGAAGTAACTTTAAAAATGCGTTTTCATACATGAAGAACCTCTAAACAGGTTTCACACTGGTCCCTGCCTGCTCAGATGTCAGTTTCTCCAGAGTATGGTTCTATTTGTCAAGTTTGAGGACTGAGATGGATAGTTCCCTTCATTTATTATTTTTTTTATTTAGGATAGTTCTGGCAGAAGTTTCCATATATTTTCTTCCAGATCTTTCATCTACACCTTGACTTTCATAGGTTAATTTCATCTGATTCAAGAGGAAAATAATATACTCTGTGACTATATTTCTATTGGATCCTATGACCCCCCTTGAAAGAAATAGTGACCACATTACACAGGAATCAATAAGGAGTGACCAAATTAAAAAAAATAAGAAAAAATTGCATGCAAGGCCATAGCAGGCATGTGAGATAAGTACACATATATTGGAGGGAGACAAACATGTCAAAATCATACACTGCATTTTGGTTTAAATGATGAGGATTTGTATCTTCAAGGTGCCTCTGTCTTTTTTTTCCTGATCTCTGATTATAGGAACACCTTCAAGCTTTTGGGTTATGACATGGGGACAAAAAACATTCTGGTTTTCAGAAAAGAAGACCTATGGAGCAATTGCCTTTAACTGAGGGAGTGGGAATGGAAGGATGTTTGCTTATAAATTTAGTTACCAAGACTCTGTCTGGTATTCCAAGACAGATAATCACCTGTCCTTGCACATAAGGATTTTCCCATAGAGCATAAATATATGCAAAGCTAGAGTCAGGTTTATGCAGGCTGAACCTGTAGGATCTTGTTTTCTGAGGGCAGTAAGATTTGACTATTCTTATAGCTTCAAGATAGTGTTTTAGCCTATAGACTTATTTTTTCTTGCAAGATATTTAATTGGGGGGGTTAGACATCTTAAACTCCTCATCCTCATGAAACTCTCATTTTGGGAACAACAGAATAACCCCACCATATCCTGGGCTGCATCAAAACTAGCATGACCAGTGGCTTAATGCAGGTGATTTCCCCTTTAACTCTGTTCTGGTAAGACCCCACTTGCACTGCTACATCTATATATGGGGTCCCTAATACAAGAAAGGCATGGAGAGAGTCTGGAGGATCAGAGATGATCAGAGTCCAAGATGATCAGAGGGCTGGAACACCTCTTTCTTGAAGTGGGCCTAAAAGAGCAACAAGTCAGAGACTTTTTATAGGGATGTGTAGTGGTAGGACAAGGGGCAATGGACTCAAACTGAGGAGTGTAGATATTAGCAAGAAATTCTTTACTGTGAGGATGGTGAGACACTGCAAAAGGTTGATCATAAAAGCTGTGAATACCCCATAGCTGGAAGTGTTCAAGGCCAGGTTGGATGGGACTTTGAGCAGTCTGGTCTTGTGGAAGGTGTCCCTGCCCATGGCAGGGAGGTTGGAACTAGATGATCTTTAAGGCCCCTTCCAAAGAATGTCCTTCTATGTTTCAGTGATTTTCAGTAGGAGTGGAATTGCAGATACAGTTATAGCATGTCCTACAGGTCCTACAATTCTGACTTTGATACTCCGACTTAAACATTTTCTCCTGTTCAAATCTTACTAGGCTTTTTTATAACAGTCATTGGGTAGATTTTCAACTAGGAAGCTCATGAATTAATCAAAGATGCAGATGTGTTGATTGAGAGCTTGAAAAAGGTGTTGTGTGTCTTGTATAAGAACTTCCTTGTGATAACACATGTGCAGTACAGTATCTAGCAAAAAAACCCCAGGGTCCTTAATACATGTCCGTGAGAATTACACTGTAATTTCACCCTCTGCTGATTTACAGCCTTCAGAATATAAGTTAATGCAATTCCCACCCTGACTACTTTCCACAAACAAAGAACATGGGCAGCAAACACTGACTTCTTTACCTCCTAATATTGATTCCATTTAATGCATTCCTTGGAGATATTCCCACCAGTTAATGTAACTGCACATACACACACAGTCCTACTTGGGTAAAAAGGTAACAAAACCTGAATAATTCCCAAAATATAATTTTGAGCACTATTTAACTCAGTAACATCACCATCAATTTTCCTAAAATATTTTTTAAAATATTTTTCTTTATTGAAGACTATTTTTTTTCCCCAGAATATTTATCTTCCTCAAAGTTCCTTGACCAGGAATGAAAATGTATCACTATATAGAAAGCAGTTGTTTGTTTTTTTGGTTTTTTTTTCAGCTTTCTCTGATTTAAAACACATTTAGAGGTAGCCTCTTTGCTGAAAACCTGAAACAAAATGACAGCTGTGGGTAAAAACCAGCCCCAGCCTATTATAACCAAACCATTTCAGGAAGCAATGAGTAATTTGAGATAATTTTTTTAAATGGAAAATCTGGCACAATCTTTGCCTTGGTCTGCTTTTAAATCTGATATCCTAACTGACACAGCAGAAATCCTCATACAGACATAGATACCATCGTTAAAGAAAATGCCCTTCTTTCATCAAAGCTGTTCATTCAGAAAATGAGAACAATTCAAGCGAAGGAGTAGACTGTTCAGCCAGCAGACTAGTGTAGATGAGAAGAGGCCACCAGCATAGTTGCATAGTGGGACAAATTGGCATAAAAAATTTTAGAAGAAAGGCTGATACAAAAAGCATATGTTTATAGTGCCTCATACCTAAAGCTGCTTCACAGGAGACATTGAAGAATGATGGAAGAATAGTATCTGCCCTTTTACTTCCTTTTCCTTTTTCTCTTGGTTCAAATATTATAATCTGTTTCTTGAACTACAAAACTCCCCAGTAGGATCTTGATGAGACTGTTTTAGACTATGCCATTAAGTGTAGGTTCCTTTTACCATGGCATAATTTATGATAATTAATATAAAAAAAAATAAACAGTTCTTCATTGTTGAAGGGTTGACAGGTGTTCACCTCGTTGGATGGCCCCTATTTGAACCTTCTCCAAACAAGAATATTTAGGAATAATAGTACATTTGAACAGAAGGCACATGTTGGACATTGAGTCCTTTCCATTTTTATTACCTAAGAAGTAGCTCTGTCTTGACATTATTGACGTTCTTGGACTGTATACTCTATTGGAAAGTTGCTCCAAATTCTGTAATAAGGAAATGGCTTCTGCTTCCAGTCTGAAAAAGAAATAAAAATCTTATTTATTGGACAGATAAAAGTAGTGTCCCTGTAGCTGTTACAGAATTTGTAGCATACATAGGATTGCTAAAGAAATTAACTTTGGGATTCATATTAATAGAAATATAAATGAATATTTGTAGGACATTTGACCATTTTGGGTGTTTCTTTCAAAGTTCACTATATGCTATGGCCTAAAGGATGGAAGTCTGAGTCTCACTGGAGTAGCCATCCTACACAGTGAGATAATTCCTGTCTCAGGAAGTTAATGTACATGTGAAGAATGTACAGTAATGTCACTAACAGCTTTTGGAAAAAGAGATTAGACAACAAATTCTGTTTTACATTCCAGGTTAATACTAATGTATATATGTTTCAGAGTTACACCACTACTAATTGTGCGCAATTAGAGCAGCTGACCTGTTTTCTGCAATGAGTTCTCACAGCTACAAAAATTTTCAACTGCTTTTGTTGGACAGTAAATATGGAGAAATTAACAAGCCAAGTCACACTAGGAAAACCAGAGGGCGGTGAGGGCTTAACTTTGTTTCCATTTCCTTAATAAGTGCACAGTCATGTATTTTCTAACATTTGTTATGTCATCTCAACAAATGTAATTTCTAGATATATTTATAGTCTTAATCCTCATATTTGAAAACTCATCTTTTGGAGATCTCACCACTTATGCCAGGAAAGATGGGCTCACATATTTGCCAGGGGTTATTTGTCATGTCTGTGTTTAGTTGTTGAGGTATAAAGTCAGGTAAGGGTGTGGGACAGGACTTATTCTATGGGGAGCCCTTAACAACTCTAAATATGAGAAGTGGGACCAGAAGTTGACAGAGCTTTTATGCTTTGTAAGAACAGGTGACAATCAATACGTGTTTATGCAGGTTTTCTCAGACTGCAATTAGAAAACCAGCACAGAAGAAAGTTACCACACAGAATTTTTCCATTTTCTTTTAGAAATGTCAGCAAAAAAAAGAACTAAATCATATTTGCTAAGTTAGTCTCAGGAATAATGACTTTCTTGAAACATGCTTACTTAAAATCTGGTAATGGATTTCTTCATGCTTCATAAAAGGCATTTATGAATGCCATAAACTAAAAGCTTGTCACAGGCTATATTCTCCACATTGTAAAAGTTGAGTTGATTCATTTACCTTGAGAGCAGTGAACACACTGGCATACAGTAACTTTCATCTTTGTTGGGCAAGAGATTAGCTATTGAACTTGGCAGAAATCAGCTTTCCAACCTGTGGCCAGATAACATAGTGACCTTGTTGTCTAAGTACCCAAAGGCACAGTTCTCCAGCCTCAAAACTGCAGGTTTAACATGGCTCACATCCATAGGCCTAAACTCTCTTACCCTTCAAAATAAGGTCACCGTATTCAAGTTGCCTTTGGAGAATGGTCCTTGGTTCTCATCTCATTGGGAAATGCTGTTTGGCACAAGGAAGAATCATGTCAGAAGTTGTCTTCCTAAAATAATTATATGGCTATGGCTGTGTGAGTACTCCCACTGTGGTCATCTTTCACAGTAACAAGGTCAGAAGGACATAGACTGTTGAAAATGGCAAGGTGGAATTCATTTGCCAAAAAGCAGACATAAGAGACTTACATTTCTGTTTATCTTTGTGAGATTATGATCAGTGAAAAGAAATAGAGATTTCTACTGTGTCATTCAGTTCCTCTTAAAGTGCATGTCTTAAATAGGTCAGATGAATTGTGCCCTTAAAATATCAAAATGCATCCTACTCCATTGATTACAAGGGAAGTCTGCTAACTTGGAGATTGTTATCTACATTGTTGACACCAAAGGTTATGAAAGTTCAGAGGTGCAAAATGTTCAAGGATTCTTCTAAAATGTATTTCTCCTAAGGTCTGAGATACGCAAACATGTAACACCATCAGAGTTTGGTGATCTTAATATACTTAGTAAATAAGTAAGTGTAGCCAGTAAATTCCACAGTATGAATACCGTAAATTCCACAGTATGAATACCGTTTTCCTAGTATAAAAATACCATATTTCGATATACAGTTATTGTTTCCATTCTTGATCTAGAATAAAAGACAAGAACAAGAGCTCTTTATATCATGATAAGTATATTCTAAGCTGGTTATATTACTTCATCTATACTTGCCTAGATAAAGGATTGAAATTCTTCAAAGTAGAGAATGGAACACGGGTTTCATCACAAAGTTTACACAACATTTCAGTAGGTTAACTATATTTAAACACATAGTCAAAATATCTTTATAATTAATAGCCTTCAGAAGCACTTAAAAATGTTACACTGCAATTAAATAAAAGAAAGATGATAGCACAATATACTTTATAAAGAACTCTGCCATAATAATGGATGGGTGAGATTCAGTTCATCTTTGGAAATCTACAATGTAGTTGTCTTTGAGATCTGAGAGCTCTCTAGCAAATGAAGAAAAATAAATGAGTGCAGAGAGTGATTCACCTGAATCTGAGAGAGATGCCTAAAATAAGCAAGACATTGCATTTTATAAGTGCCTCTTTCTTCCCTCCCACTGCACAGGGTGTCCAGATGACTAGCTCTGATGTAGGTGGCTACAGTATAAGCATTTATAATTGGGGAAATGAATCTTTCACATTTCTCAAAGGGTAACCTAAAATGGGTGACCAAATTAGGGATAGGATGCTGCCAGAGCTGTTCCACACATAATCATGGAGTTCTTCCAAAGCAGCATAAACATTTTCCTCTTGTTGTAACATACAAGAAACCAGGTTTTCAAAAAAAGCCTGGGTCAGGTTTGTCATATGATAGTCCCCATGGCTAAACAGAGTACAAGACTCAATGTATTTTAAATTAAATATTTCATTTATGTTATATACATATATTATGTAAGGGGGAGGTGGTATTGTGTCAGAAGGAATGGTGAAGATCTGACTTTTCCACACTGATGAGTGAGAAGAGAACTGTGTAATGGCTATTCTACTCAGCTCTCTGGGTATTAAAATAAACCTGTCTCTTGTTTCTTTTCTCTGTCTCTTAGGGACAAGATTATGTCTACAGCTTCCAGAACTGTTCTATACTGCTAAAATTTCAGCTGCAGGCAGAGGGCATATATTGGGAATGGGTCTGGTGGCTCTCCTGTTTCTCCTCTCCAGTGAAGAATTGTGTGTGGCTCCGAGTAGGTCTCAAAATATTTCAGAAGATATTTAGGGACCCCTGAATACTCCTTAGCACAAAATTGGCTAGGAGGGAGGTTGTTTAATGAAAGTTCAGAATGGAAGACATTTTTTAAAATATCTGTTAATAGTCATGCTTTCTTCACCAGTAGCATCAAGAAAGAGAAATAGGACTTTACTGCAATGTTTACATTATCTTTCAATTCTGTATCCATAGGTACTCTTCTTAAATAATTGCAGTTTCTATCCAACTCCTACAAAACTTCTTTTAGAAACAAAAAATCCGAAGTGTGGACAGAAGAATAAAGCTGTTTAATACCTATACCATATAACACCTTGTACTGATGACACATCTCTGGTTAGAGATTTACTATTTGGTGTAATTCATGGAGCTGGAAGCAGCAGAGGTTTTTTTCTGGAGGGAAAGTGGTGTTTCAAGGTACTGCCATCTCTTCCCCCTCATATGATCCAGACATCAGGCAGTCCTGCAACCCTACACAGCAGACCTCCTGCAACATTAATCCTCCAGTTCAGGAAAACATTACACAGAAATAATGATTACATGGAGCAAATTGTTAAACTAATTCCCTTCATTCCTTTCTTTCCCTTTCCCTTTCCCTTTCCCTTTCCCTTTCCCTTTCCCTTTCCCTTTCCCTTTCCCTTTCCCTTTCCC
>JAWWEE010000085.1:54370401-54393357 GCA_035221455.1 Xenops minutus
GAGCGACCAATGTCCTGAACCGCCTGCATGCAGGGTTGGGACTGCGGCTCCCAGTGCACCTCATCACCTGCCGTTTCATCCCTCACCTGTCGCTACAGGGCTTTGCAAATGTGGGAAGATCCCTAGAGCCTGTGCAATGGATTTTTTAGGTAAGGCTCAGCATGCATAGAACTGGCCCCACCCTTTACTCCTAAGGTTCATCTGCCAGGGCTGAGAGCTTGGATGGTGACAGCGAAGTCCTCAGGACGTAGGTTTGGTTAGAGTATCCTTCTCTTAGCTGGATGGCCTTGCAGGGCTAAGCGAGCTCCATCTGCCCGTGTTTGGAGTTTGAGTTGTCCTTCTCCTGGGATGGTTGCCAGGGGGCTGGCAAGCCCATCCTGCCCATGGACACACTTTGTCTGACCCTTCAGTTGAGACCCGACTAGCATGGGGGGCCCTACGGGAGGCATGAACCACCGCCAGCACAGCTTGCAACCTCATAGGGGCATGTAAGCTTCTCCTCCATGACAAGGAGGTGTCCATGAAGAAGAGCATTATAGTAGTATCTGGGGATTGATCACCTGAAGCTAAAACCTCAAGAACAGCCTTCTGCAATTGGTGAAGTATTACAAATCAACCTGGCTTCATTTCTATTAAAACAAGTTTGTCTCTTGCTGGTTGATGTAGAGAAGATTACAATTTTCAATGCAAAAGATAAGTCAAGGCATAACCCTTTGTATTTGCTATTGTACTATCTTTATCTGTTAATACTGGGAAGATATTAAGCAAATGAGACATGCCCTAACTATTGGTAAGCAAAAGGGTTTTCCTTAGAGCAGGTGGCTGTTGTTGTGTGGGAGCATGACTGGAGCATGAAGTGAGGGAATATGAATTTGGAAGAATGGATTAAATATAATATATACCAAAAATGAGTGGGTTTTTTTTCCATTTTCTAGATGGATATTCAAATAATCCATCCTGGTGGTTTCCAGTAAAATGAATATCACATGACAATACATTTTTAGGGAGTATTTGTTGCCTCATGCCACATACATCCTTCTGTACTAGTCTTTCCCTAAGAAGTTTCATCAGGAAGGGAATATCATGGCAGTAAAAATGACTGGGCAGCAATTATTACATTACAAATGCATTAAATAGTTTTGTTCTCTTGTATTTCAGATATGACATGGAAAAATGTCTTGATTTCAGGTAATTTTTTTTTTGTTGCAAAGCAGTCTGATCAGTGTTAGTTGTGATCCTTTCCCCCAAAGTCTTCCAAGTGTTTCTGAATCCCATGTATATTCATTTGGTGAATCCAAACAGAAACACTATAGCCCAAGTTTTATAGCCCACAGGGTACTGGTAAACAGAATCCTAAGATTTTTATAGAGGACTATTAGTTTTAAAACTACTGAAAATCACTGACAAAATTAAGGTTTGAGGAAAAAAAAAAAAAAAGTGAAACCAGATTGAAAAGAAAATTTTGCATTGTATCTCTTAGTTCAGTGTTTGAACATCTATCTTTACCGTACCAGTTCTCACATACAATACTGAAAGACATCCAAAATGTTTTATTGTGACACTTGTTATACTTTTTTTGTAATTTTGTAATAGAAAAAGTGTGTCATAAATAAAAAAAAAAATCCAATGAGGCTTTTACTAATCTCATCTTCCTTTTGGGGATATAAAGAATTCTATAGCTGCCTTTGATCTAACTGAATAAAAGCACTCAGAGTATCTAATATGTGAGGACCAAAGCAAAAAGAATGACATGTCTTATTGTTTCACAGAATCACAGAATTGCTAGGGTTTGAAGGGACTTCTTGAAGTCACCTACTCTAAGTCCCTGACAAGGCAGGGTCACCTACCGCACATTACACAGGGAAGCATCTAGGTGTGTTTTGAACGTTTCCAGGAAGGGGCACTCCACGATGTTCCTGGGAAGCCTGCTGTGCTCTGCCAGCCTGTGTAAAGAAATTCTTACTCATGTTGAGGTGGAACTTCTTGTACTTTAGTTTATGGTCATTGCTCCTCTTCCTGTCACTGGGCACCACCAAAAAGTGTCTGGCACTATCCTCTTGACACCCACCTTTTAGATATTCATACACATTAATGAGACCTCCCTCTGTCTCCCCTTCTCTAGAATAAACAGGCCCAGATCCCACAGTTTTTCCTCATAAGAGAAATGCTCCAGACCACTCACCTTATTTTTGTCCCTCAGCTGGACTGCATCCTCCTTCCTTGTTTTCTTGTACTGTGGAGACCAGAACTGGACTCAGCACTCCAGATGTGACCTCACTAGGGCTGAGTAGAGAGGCAGGATCATGTCTCTTGACCTGCTGGCCACTCTCTTCCTGATGCACCCCAGGAAACCATTGACCATCCTGGCCACAAGGGCACTGCTGGCTCATGGTCAGCCTCTCACCAACAAAGACTCAGGTCCTTCTCAGCAGAGCTGCTCTCTAGTAGGTCAGCCCTCAACCAGTGCTGGTTCTTGGTGTTATTCCTCCCCAGGTGCAGCACCCTACACTTGCCCTTGTTGAACCTCATCAGGTTTCACCCAGTTCTCCAGCCTACCAAGGTCCTGCACAGCCTTCAGGCAGCACAGCCTTCAGGTGTATCAGCCAATTTCTCCGCTTTTATATCATCAGCAAACTTGTTGAGGGTACCTTCTGTTCCTTTGTTCAAGTCATTGATAAACAAGCTTAACAAGGCTGGACCCAGTATTTATCCCTGGGGAACACTACTGACTACAGGCCTCCAAATGGATTCTACTCTGCTCATCATGATCTTCTGAGCTAAGCCATTCACCCGGTTCTTGATCCACTTTGTTGTCCATTCATCTAACCCATATTTCCTGAGCTTACCTATGAGGATATTATAGGAGACAGTGTTAGAAACCTTGTTGAAGTTGAGGTAGACAATATCCACTGCTCTCCTCTCATTGACCCATCCAGTCATTCCATCAGAGAAGGCTACTAGTTTGGTCAAGTATGATTTCACTTTGATGAATCCATGCTGATGACCCTTGATGACCTCCTTTTCTTCCACATACTTGGTAATGACTTCCAGAACGATCTGTTCTGTAACTTTTCCAGAGGTAGAGGTAAGGTTGAGTGACTGGTGTTTTCCTGTATCTTCCTTCTTGACCTTTTTGATGACAGAACTAGCACTTGTCTTCTCCAGTCACTGGGCACCTTTCCTGTTCTCTATGATTTTTTAAAGATGATGGAAAATGGCTTAGCAATAACAGCTGCCAGTTCCCTCAGCATTTGTGGGTGCATTTCATCAGGGCCAGTGCATTCATGGGTGTTAAGTCTGCCTAGCTGATCTTTCTCCCAATCATTTAAAACCAAAGGGAAAGTCGTCCTTTTGTAAAGCCTTCCTCTCTTACCTCCAAGGTCTGGGATTCCCAAGGATGGACGTCAGCAAGTAAAGACTGAACCAAAGAAGTCATTCATCAATTCCACTTTCTCTGTGTCTTCCATTACCAGGACACTCATCTCATTCTCTTTGCGGCTGATGTACTTGTAGAAGCCCTTCTTGTTGTCCTTGATATCTCTTGCCAGGTTCAATTTCAAGCGGGCCTTGGCCTTCCTCTTCACATCCCTGCATACTCTGGTGATGTTTCTATAGTCCTCCCACATGGCTGGTCCCTTTTTCCATATTCCATAAATTTCTTCCTTCTATTTCAGATTTACTAGGAGATTTCTGCTTATTCATGCAGTTCTCCTGCCCTCTTTGCCTGGTTTCTTGCTCACTCATCTTGAGCTTAGAGGAAAGGATGATTGAATGTTGACCAGCTTTCTTGGACTCCCTCTTTTTCTAGAGGCCTACCTCATGGGATTCCACTAAGAAGGTCTTTGAAGAAGTCAGAGTTAGTTGTCTGGGAGTTCAGGGTTCTAGTCCTGCTTACTGCTTTGCTTTCTCCACGCATGATCACGAGTTCTACCATCTCGTGGTCACTGCAGCCAAGGCTGCCCCTAATCTTATCTTCAGCCAATCTCTCCTTGTTAGTGCAAGGTCCAGCAACACACCTTTTCCCATTTTTGATTCCTCCAAAACTTGCATCAAGTAGTTGCCTTCAATAGACTGAGGAATTTATTTTCAGTATTGTAATTTCTAATGTATTTGTGGAAATCTTTATTTTTAGTTACATTCAAAATTTAGATTACCTGCAGTTTGCATTTTTCATTATATGACTTGGCTTTGATGGCTACCTTCCAATTTTCTTTCCAACTTTAAATAGTAAAAACCCTCTCATAGGTGTTATGAGCCTTATAAATCTCTTACCAATATGGCATTCTCAGTATGTGCTCTATCTTTTTATTTGTGGGTCACACTTTCCTGCTGCGCTGTGAACATATGTTCTTTCTTTACAGCTAGTGCTCCTTGAATCTTTGGACAATCTGTCAGGAGATACTACCTATCAATTTTGAGAGTTTACTGAAATCTGTTTTTCTGCTTTTAGTACACTATCCCATTTCTGATGTTTCCATTTCTTAGAATAACACTTAATTTCTCATTACACTCATGCAAATTACCTTCCACCTTTAAGTATTACTCATTTGTTCTTTATTTCTTAATAATTTTCCTTCCTTTCATCCAATTATTTAGTAGGAAGTTTGTCTATGAGGGTATTTGAGTTGCTGGGTCTTAAACTGATGTATCACTAGATTTACTACATCTTTCACAGGTAACTACAGCCAGAACCCTACATTGTCCTCCTTTCTTCACCCTTTTCTTTACTCTTTGACCTTTTCTTGATGCTAAGAGCAAGTATGCATACTGAAAAACTATATTCTTGAATTTTCCTGTCTGTTCTTTGCGAATGCTTTTTATTCTTATACCAGTACTTATATCAAAGTTTATTCTACCACATTTTGTTGGTGTTAATATTGTCATGACTTTGGCTATATGCTCACTTTCTCACTGCTTCTCTTTATTTCTATACTCCTGACATACATAGAGACATCAGAATCTGACACAATGAGTCTTATCCGTATCTCCCATATAGTTTTCTGTCTGCTTTCTTTTTTCATCTAGGAGCTATTTCTCTGACTATGCTGTTACTATATTCTGATTTCTAGTTATCTTTTATTGCCTGACTCTTTCAGATTTTAAACCTGTCCTTTGTAGGACTGAGAATCTGTACCTGGATGTTTTGATCCCTTACTTTGAGAGTTGTGCCCTATGTTTTCCTAGAATTCTTTTTTCTTTCTTTGTCAAAAAGGCTAATGTTTTCCAGTTGAATCCAATACAAAACTGCTTATTTTCAAAATGTATTTGTACCTAACTGACCTCTACTCTTGTGTTTGTTTCTACCTTTATTATTCTAATAAACCGCCAGCACATGGAAGATACTTCTGACTGCTACGTGTCACCTCTTGCATGTTATTAACATTCCCATAATAGGCACAGGTAGCAGTAAGAGAGCTGGATTGATTAGTGAGTGACACTACCTGGTCTCTGAAAGACAAAGTCAGCAGACAGGTTGATTTGCCCCACTTAACAGGGGACTTCTAGCCTGCTCCATCCAACCTTTGTTTCTCCTTTTGGAATTATGGCTGTAGCTTTCCAGATGCAGCTACATATCATTCCTCTGCATTGATTGTCATGGTTTACTACTGTTTTTTTACAATAACACCAAATGGTTCTTGTATCCAGTGACAAAAGCACTTGGGTAGGAAGTGAATCATTGTTTGCTGACTTGGTCAGACAGTATAATTTGATTCCAATCTAACATTTTATTAATTCACTTACCTTTCCATTAGTTTGGTATAAGCCTTTTGATACAATAAAAATGGACATAAATTTATTCTCTCAAAGTCCCCTTGTTTCACAGAATAACAAAAGATTGGAAGGTATTGTGCAGATTTTTTACTGGATATAAAACTATTTTTGTTCTGAAAAATATGCAATGGTTTAGCACTATGTAACTTTTTACACTTTTCTCAACATGGTACTCCCAGACTTTTTTTCTTTAGTAACCAAGATGTTTGTTTCCAGTATATGTGGTAAAACCCCTGAATATCTTTTTAAGAGACTTTGTTGATGTTACAGAAGCATGATGTTGTATTTTTGAAGGTTTGGTCAAACACTTGAAATAGAACTTGGTCATTCTTTAAATATTTATTTTCTGGAGAAACTGTTGTGCCTGAGGAATTCATAAACAAGGATACAAGTGAGTTTTACTGGTCTCCACAATTTTCAACGTGAGATTTTAAGAGAATTTTAGACATGTTAAAGACTTGAGCTTCACACTACTCCATGAGGAAAAGGTGGCATTACTCCCACTTAGCAGTGCAGGAAATAGAGTAACGTGTGTGAGTTATTTAAAGGTATTAGGTGTCAATATATGTGATGCAGTGCTGAAATGCTTACACAAAAAATCTGTCTCAGTGGACCTTGATGATTTAGCCAAGCACATGGAGGAAATCTGTGGCCTAGCCAGGAATCCACAGCCCCTAGACCCCAAGGCTCTAGTCATAATTCTCATTCTAGAACTATTGGCACAGTGTGCAGCTGCTGTAGCTAAGGAACTTCTGCTTTCTGAAGTGTTTATGTCCAATGGAGCAAGCATTGAAAAGGAAGTTCAGCTCAAATGGCAGATTTTTACTGTCAACATGCCACAGCCATTTGTGCAAGTAACGCCTTTTCTTTATTACTGACAGGATGAGAATCTTATTTCTATCTGAGGTGTTTGTAAAGAAAATGGGTGAAACCTGTCTTCTATAAGGTAAGAACTAAAAAATACATACAAATTCTGTTTGTACTTTTAATTTCCTCTTAGAAAACTCTATGATTTTACTTCTCATGGGTCTGCAAATATGAAGTGGTCCAAGCTTAATAACTGATATAAACTTTTCTAAATCTATTCTTCAGAACAGAAAAAAAATCAAATAATCTACTCACATGTTTACAGGGCAAGGATAAGAAAACAAAGTAATGAACTGAGAACAATGATTTTAAAAAATTGCAGAGAATTCTGTAAAATAATAATCACAATGTAATCTCACTTAAATATTTATGAGATCAACCTGGAAGCCAAACTATCTATCTTATTTAAAATACTGAAACAAATCCTCACAATTATCACAGAATGACAGAATCAAAATACGTTGAGTAGGAAAAAACCCACAAGGATCATCAAATCCAAACCTTAATCCCTGTGCAAGACCATCCCCAAGAGTCACACCAGGTGCCCAAAAGTATCATTCAAATGCTTCTTGAATTCTGACAGGCTTGGTGCTGGGACCACTTCCCTGGGAAGCCTGTTCCAGAGTCCAATCACCCTCTGGGTGAAGGACCTCTTTCTAATAGTCAGTCTAAACTTCCTCTGACATTATTTCAGTCCATTCCTTTGGGTCCTGTCATTGGTCACCACAGAGAAGTGATCAGTGTCTGTGCACCCCCTTCCCCTCACAAGGGAGTTGTAACCGCAATGAGATCTCCCCTCTGTCGTCTCCAGGCTGTACAGATCAAGTGACCTCAGCTGCTCTTCATATGGCTTCCCCTCAAGGCCCTTTGCCTCCTTTGTTGCCCTCCTTTGAACTCTCTCTAATGGTTTAATGTCTTTCTTTCATTGCAGTGCCCAAAACTGCCCAAAATATTCCAGGTGAGGCCACCCCAGTGCAGAGCAGAGTGGGACAATCCCCTCCCTCGACCAGCTGGCGATGCTTTGCCTGATGCCCCCCAGGACAGGGTTGGCTCTCCTGGCTGCCAGGGCACTGCTGACTCAAATTCAATTTGCCATCAACCAGGACCTCCAGGTTCCTTTCCACGGCACTGCTCTCCAGCATCTCATTCCCCAGTCTGCCCCATCCCAGGTGCAGAATCCGGCACTTTCCCTTGTTGGACTTCATACAGTTGGATATTTCCAGCCCTCTCATTTGCTGAGGTCTCTCTGCAGACTCTCCCTGCCTTCAAGGGAGTCAACAGCTCCTCCCAGGTTTGTATTGTCTGCAAACTTGCTTAGCGTCCTTTACAGTCCTGTGTCCAAGTCATTTATGAAGATGTTGAAGAGCACAGGGCCCAGGATGGAGCCCTATGGAACACACTGGTGACAGTTCTCCAGTCTGATGTTACCCCATTCACTATTACCCCCTGTGCTCGACCTGTGAATCAATTGCTCATCCAGCACATGTGGATAAACACGTGTTTATCCAGCTGTGCTGGACATTTTTTCCAGAAGGATCCTGTGAGAGACAATATTGAAAGCTCTACTGAAATCCAAAAAGATTGCATCAACTGGCTTCCCTTGATCAGCTGGGTGGACTACCTTGTCATAGAAGGAAATCAGGTTTGATAAGCAGGACTTTCCTCTCATGAAGCTGTGATGGCTGTGATCAACGGCTGTGTTGTCTTTCAGGTGTTTTTCAATGCTTCCTAGGACAACCTTTTCCATAACTTTACCAGGCATTGAAATGGGACTAGGATACTGGAAGTTTCTGGGGTCCTCCTTCTTGCCCTTCTTGAAAATTGGGACATTTGCCATCTTCCAGTCAGTTTGGACCTCTCCAGATTCCCAAGACTGTTCAAAAACTATGAAGAGAAGTTTTGAAATAACATCAGCTAGCTCTTTAAGAATTCTGGGATGAATCCCACCAGACCTCATAGATTTTTAGGGATTCAGCTGAAGCAGCAGATCCTGCAAAATTTCAGGATCAACTGGGAGTAGATCATTCTCACAGTCTCATGGTCCTCCAGCTCAGGGCGCTAAGACTTCCTTGTTCCATCATCCATGTTGAAGACAGAGGCAAAGAAAGTTTTAAACACCTCTGCCTTGTCTCTGTCCCTGTTTGTGATATGACTATCCTCATCCTGTAATGGGCCAATGATATTTCTATACTGCATATTGCCATTGATACTTTTGAAAAAACTCTTTTTATTGTCCCCCACATTTCTAGCTGGCTTCAGCACCATTTGGTAGTATGAATTTTCATCCTACAGCAGCAAGCAACATCTCTGAATTCTTTCCATGTCCTCTAAACTTGCTTCCTCTGGTCATACACCTTCCTTTTCTGCCTTATTTCCAAGAGGAGATCCCTGCTCAGCTAAGCCAGCCTTCTGTCTCACCTGCTTGACTTCTGACATTTGTAAATTGCTGCTCCTGCACCTGTAGGAGGTGACTGAAAAGGGACCAGCACTGATGGATCTCATCACCTGCAAAAACATTTGGTTATGATGATACCCAATATCAAAAGAAAAAAAAACAAAAAATCAAAATGCAGTTTCTTCTTATGCCATTATGCTCTACACATCATTGATTCAACACAGTAAAGTTCCAGCAGGACTGTCTATACTTGGTTCTGGTGATCAAGTGTTCAGTTCCTAAGTTTCTGTTATAAAGCAGCTTTATAACAACAGTTTGCTACTGGAGCTAGATAGGCTGCACCAAAATCCTGATGAAAGGCTACAGTTCTTGCTATCTTTTGTGGATCAAAATTCTTCCAGCTAAACACTCCCAAATCATGGACCTTCTCTATTAGGGGTAATGTGTAAGAAGGCTGAGATTTTGGGGACATATTCATGTTTGGGATTATTCTACTCAACTGCCCAGTGTCTGGAGTACTCTGATGGATATAAAAGACTGATCTTTGAATCTTTACCCTGACTGAGAAATGGCAGAGACTTAAATCTAGGTTTCAACATGCAATATTCTGCAGGTTGTTGTCTATTTTTCAGAAGATCTTTCTTAATGTTCCCTTTGGAGACATTCTGCTTTATAAATAATTAAATATTCAGTGAAGCAGAGACTGGAATCTCTTGTTCCCACCTCAGTGCCCTAACCACTGAGCCTGAAAGTCCTTGTCTCATTCTCTTTGGCTCAATGAATGTTTAATTATTATCCCAAGCAGAGTAATGCCAAGAGATTAAGGCTTTTCTATGATACCAAATAGTCTGGTGGGTGGTACACACTTCTGGTATGTTTCTTATGTCTGTTCCACTCAGTATCATGGAAAACAAACTTCTGACCTGCCAAAGGATTACCTGGAGGTGGAGTAGGTCCCTTCATGTCTTTATTTTGATTAAGCTTGAACATTTGGCTGATAGAGTTAAAACGAAGAACATCTATAAATGTTTTCTGTCAAGGTCTCAACAGACATTTTAACTAGTAATGTAAAAATCTAAAGGACATTATTCAGTTTCATATTATAGAATATTTGGCTTATATATAGATAAGAACACTTAAAACATAAAGCATGAAAAAAAATTCCTAATAAGACAGGAAAAATAGATGAAGTTCAAGGCTGATACTACAGAAAGGTGATGGGAATGACAGTTGGGAAATTAATCTGTTTATGATAAAAGATGATGTTGAAAATCAGTAGCTTTGAAAGGCATAGGCAAATAATGAGGGAGGGTGAGATAAATAATGAGAGAGAGCAAGATAAATGTGAATATTTGAGATTACAGCAGTGTCTTAGGTTGCATTCAACCCTTGTATATTGTTTCCATCATTTCACCTGGTGATTAGGATTCTGTTGTTTGTTTCGGGTTTTGGTTTTGGTTTTGGTTTTACAAGGCAATGTATTCAGATTCTATCTTCAAATGTAGAATGAATAGCTGGTACTATCCTGGAATAGTGATGTCTAGACATTTTCTTACATTCTCAGACTCTACATAGCAGTATTTTTACCTGAGAGCAAATTACAGTACAAACCTGTCATTAACTGTCATTATGCTGATGGAAATAGAAGCTATTAATGAATTAGATCTCCTGTTAATGTAATCCAAATAAAGATCTAGCAAGGAAAAATGCCTCTTGAATGTATTGAAAATAGGTAAGGAAAACTAGAAAAAAATGAAAAATATTAACAATGTAAAGTTTTTAAAACCAATATGTCCAACTTTTAGAACCTGACAAACTGTTGGCATACTTAATTCAGAGTAGCTGACATATATAAATTACCAACATTTTTGAATATGCACTTGTCCAAATGATTTTACTATGCTTGGTCCTGACTTTATCATTGAAATGTCCTTTGGTACTCTATTACTTCAGTTCTCATTTATTTTTAGCTACTTGTAGCTAACTATTTTTAGCTTTTGCTTATTTCTAGTCATCTAGACAATAATGTGCATTGACTAAATCTCTGCCTGTGCCTGAGATGTGATGTTACCAGAAAGATATTTAATTGAGAGTGCTAACATTGAAGAAAAGACATGAAAAATGCTGGCATCGGCATTTAGATAACCACCCAGTCCCGGTATTTTCTGTTCTCCCTGAGGTGTGGGAGCTCAGTGATGGTGAGGGCAACAGCAGCCACCTCTTTGGATCTGCAGGCAGAGTGATCTTAACAATATATTGCTGGAACCAAAAGCTCTCAGTACTTCTCAAAAATTTACATTTGGATGCAATGTGCCAGTTGTATTATGGGGAGTTAGATAGGTCTCATCAGGAGCAAATCTTGTTGGGTTATGCCAGTTAAGGCTGTGAAAAAAACAGCTAAGCAGAACTGCAATCATGTCTTCCTGTCTTCTTAGCATAGGTGAATGGGACTGCACAAAGTCCAGTCTACTTGAATTGTTATTCTGTCCTGTAGCTTTCCTCCCAAAGGGATTGTGCGTAAGTGTTGCAGAGCCTGGATGACTCCTGTTGCCACAGAAATTAATACCAAAAAGAACCTGTCATTCTTCTCTACAACGTGTCCTTAAAGAATGAGAAAAGCAATAAAAGTTGGTATTAACATTAATTGGAACTGAAAACTAGTAAAGCAAGTTATACTGCAAATGGAGATGACAAGATGAAAGCTTTATTTGCACAAGATAAATTTGTTTTCCTGGTGCCTGTGGTTTCTTTTAGGCTATGTTACCCCTCTCAAAGGTGAGGTAGGAACTAAGAACTCAAAACACAGGGAAACTGTGAAAAAAAAAAAAGTATCCACCTTGAATTGTACTTAGTTTTAAGGTTTCTGTTCTTAAACAGAAATTCTAAGAAGCATGCAGTATTTCAATGACATAGGGATAAACTGCTGTATTAGAGCACAAAGAAAAGCAATGTAGAGGAGACAAATAATTCAAAGCCAAAATGTTAACTGTCTTGCATTATGGACTGCGATAATGAAAACGTTTTGCTAAAACTTGCCTATGTGCATTAAATCTCCTACTATGTATCCTCCAGGATATTGCCAACAACTGAAAGAGAGAAGTAGTCAACTGTTGTTACTGTAAGTACAGACACACAGATTAATCTCAAATCTGCACTAATTATTCAGACAATGTAATGGAGGTACAGGTATAGAACAACATAGTACCTGTGGTAACTATTTTCATCCTATCTTCCTTTCAAAACCAGTTAAACTGCACTCATAAATGTGCAATATTACATTTTCCAAGTTAATCAGCGCCTGCTGCTTCATGGAGTCTATGAACTATAGAGTGAAAAATAACTTCCTTGTCTACCTGATGTGACTGATCATACCAATCAGAACCAGTTAAACTTCTTTGTGCAGTGAGTTTTCAAATTTAAGTCCATTAAGCAATCACCAGCCATAGTTTGTAACTCTAGAATATGATTTTGTGTAAGCTTCCTTAGTATTAAGAACTAAATGTAGTTTTCTACCAAGTTCTACCTTTTACAAAGGAGGATACAGGATATCAAACTAAACACGTAGAAATGCTTTGCTTCTAATATCTGGCTTTTTGCATAGGTGGATAAGTTAGTTGAAATTTAGCAGCAGCTTTTAATAGATAATGTTTTCTTTAACACTTTCAATTAGAGATCTTCTCACTGTTAAGTTTAAACTTGTCTGTGGTGGAAAATATCAACTTGGATGAATCACTCTTTTCTCTTCCAATAGCAAATAAAATATATAGTATTAAAGTACTTGAATTGCCTTAGGGTTTAAGTCTTCTGCTTACTGAAGTTTTCCAAATTAAAGTCTAGAATAATCTGTCTTATTTTATGGCATAAAATGCACTGGATTTCTGGGTATTTTAGCTAGTACACAAGTCCTGACAATTAGAAATAGTGTTTGTTCGACATCATAGTGTTTCATTTATCTACACTTAAATCTCGCTGGATTTGTGAACTTATTTACATAGATATCTCCTATCAGTAAAGTCAAAGTAGAAAAGACTGGATATCCTGAGCCTAAGGCTTTGAAATCAATCTTTCTGCTTTATTTTATGGCCACTGCCTAATAGACCTTGCAAGTTAAATTGATGCTAGATATTAATAAGACAACATTGTATTTTAATGTTTTTATGATAAAATGAACATCCATTTCAGGATTTCTATGAAAATCTTCCCTGGTCCATTTCCCAGACAGCCCCATTGACTATTAAATATGAATAACAGTGATAGTACAGCAGTTGAGTCTTTGACCATAAGGAATAGTCCTGGAAGGATATTCCTGGAAATGGAGTCTTTGTCCAGCAAGACCAGTTTCAATTCTTCTTTTGAATAGATGATAGATCACAAACCACCTACTTCCCAAAGACTTCATAATAAATTTAAGATGTCATACAAGCCTGTTGCTCAAAATTCTGGCATGCATTTTTGAATCCAATGCACATCTGCTGTACTACTGTTGAGAAACAGCCTGACCTCGAACCTGCAGAGTGCAAAAAAGCCAGCTGCTAACTTTAGACCTGTGCTTTATATTCCTGGGTAGGAGCAATGTCTGTGGCTCTGGGCACTGTTTATTAAAACTTCTCTGTGAAAGCAGAGGCGAGGGGATTTCCTTCATCTTAAAGATGTTAGTACTTTGATGAATGCTGCTATATCAACAGTGTGAACAGCTGCTAATCCTGAAGGATCAGGCAAAGAGGAAATTCTTTTTTTACTTTAATTTTCATTTTGCGTCTAACTGTCAAGGTCTTTAAAACACCTGGAATGAAACTACCTGCAGCCCGACAGCAAAGATATCCTTCCCTTTTCTTCAGTTTGTCTAAAAACTAGATCAAAGGCACATGGGGAATGTGGTACTTCATTTCAACATGCCTTTTTTAAAGAAAAAGTCCAAAGCTGCCGAGGATCTATTTCCTGTTGTGACTTTATTCTTATCATAGATTATGAAAGGTCTTACCCAAAAGCACAGGATTTTGCTTTAGATTGTTAAAGTTACTGCCATCAGGCTGCTTGTTTAGTCCAGTGTGATCTGAATAATATGTGACAATTTAGCGTTATGATGGGCTGGACAGGGGTCACTGCTTTCTCAAAGCACACTTATGTGCAAAAGCCCAGCATTACAGACCTTGCTGCTTCAGCATTGTTCATAGCTGCAGTCTCATATGAAGGTTAGAGGGGAATGAATAGAGAAGTTCCCCAGGCTCCGTGGAAAAGCTCCTTGGAACTTCTTAGTCAAACTAAAATCAAATGACTCTTTCTAAGTAATAAATAACTTACACAGATCTACGCAGTAGTAAAAGATACAGTTTTCTTGCATGGAAGAGTGTTTTGGAGTTTATATGCAAATATGTTAAGGAACTAAAAACACTCTGAAACTTCAGTCAAGTGTTAAACTCCTAAATAATTCCCTTAATTTCTCTATCATATTCCTTTGCCATTCTTCTTTGTTCATTGTTTCTGCAGTGTTGCTTGAAGTCTATCATCTTTCATACAATTCAAGTTCCCATGCCAGAATCTGACGTGCAGTTCTTGGAAAACACTTGCTCAATCAAACTGAACTTTATTCCTTCCATCTTCCTGCACATCATCAGAAATTTAAAGAAAATGGGCCTTACAGAAGACTGCCACTATCAATTTGTTGTTTTATTCAGGGATTAATGAACAGGGATTTTGTTCAGGGTCTTTAAACTCCTCCTTCTAGTTGTAGATAAGAGTATTTATTACAAATTTTTCCTTGTTTTATGTCATTTACATGGCACAAAATGCAGCAAAAAGGCAATGCTAAACATGCAGGTTTCCAAATCAAACATAAACATGCTTTCTTTTTTCTGACATAGAAGAAATAAATAATTAAAAAGACATATTAAATATATATATGTATATATTGCTTTCCACACATTGATGGTCTTTTTCTAGCCTTTAAAATCTTAGATGCATTGTCATTTGTAGCTGAACTTACCTAAGAGTATCAATTTTAAGATCTTGATGTCAGGTATAGCTGTAAAACACAGCCCATTCTAGCGTTCTCATTGTTGCTTATCTGAGCAATCTGGATATTGTATGTTGACTATTGTGAGGCCATGAACAGTACAGACTAGGATCATAGGTTGAGCACTGTAATTTTTTACAGATTTTCTATGCTAATATCAGCAGGGTTAATGAAAGGTGTGGAAGGGTGTATACACAATTGTTCATTCATATGTGTATGTGTAATTAAGATAATAAATTTGATTTAAAACTCAATGATTTATACATATAAAGCTGTACCTGGAAGTGCCCCACTGATTCAGTGTAACAGCATCATTTCCTGAACAGGAATTTCCTTAGTTTTATTTATATATGAATAGTTCATGTATGTCAGTCATGTTTTGCCAGGAGTTTGGAGTATGAAATCAAACTGTATTTTCCTGCCTAATAACTACTATAGGTTAAGTTCATCCTGGACATACGTAGTTCATTGGGCAACTTATTATTCAGTTTTTAAGCCCTCTTTAAAATCTGAAATATCTCCTAAATATTGTTAGGTTTATTGCCATACAGTGGAAATATTCACCCATAGATCAAAATAATGTTAAGACTAATGTGATGTTTGAAGGGTAAATTCTTTGTTAAACCCTTTGTTTCAAATCCCAATGGGTGACTGGATTTAAGATTCTTTTCTCCAAAAGGTCATTCATGATGTAACATAGATAAAAACACTACAACTAGATAAAAACTGGTCTTTACATTGTTTGTCTTTGCTTAACTAAAAGTAGTTTTAGAATAGATTGAGATAAGCTGGCAAAGGTTTCTGCTTGGATGCTCTTTTTAATTGATTGTATCAATTCCACCTGATTAGAAATCTACTCAAATAAGAAAAACTAATTCAAAACAGCTATAATTCCACACAAGCAGAACTATGAGATTAGTATAAATAGTTTTCCATGTGTAGAAATATAGAGAATAGAGCATATTGGCCTTTTGTGGACAATCTGTATGAGCAGGAAGGCAGAGCACTGAAAACCAAAGTGTTCATGCACAATGTTGTTTTCCTGCTCCTGTGAAATGATTGTTCCCCATGTATGTGCTACAAACACATAGAATATATACTACTAGATGTATTCCTGTGTGAGAGATCTAGATCTCTTAATCTGGAAGGGAAAATTAATTTTATTAAAGACTATAATAAATAAAGGATCTTAGGGTTTTGGAAACCTCATTATGAAATGAAAAATAAGTAGCGAATTTTGGAAAGAGGCACATATGCTTTAACTTCTGTCTTAGGAAAATTCAATATTCTGAAACTTCTCAGAAATGTTTTGCAGTTTTTTCCATAGAATACACAGATCACTTTTGAGTTTTTTTCTCATATGTTAATAAAAAATAGCCAGGAAATATTGCAAAAATGAAGTTTCAGATCTGTACTGCCTACAAATATCAGGCTATTTAGCATAATGGTATTTAATTTCAAGTAGGAGCTGGTAAGAAGATTATTTTGTCAATAGTGCTGTCATAGATGCATAATAGAAGGTTCTGCTGGATAAAGGGGACAAAAATTAGATCTGACCAGTTTATTTATCTCTGGCACTTGTGTTGAGATGGCCAGGCAATAAAACACTATGGGTGAAAGTGGGTGAACAAAACTTTTAGATTTTACTGCTGTGGTGATGATGCACTACTGCCTTTGTCTCACAACTTTGATTTTTCTGCATACACTTATTTAATATTTTCACAGGCCTATACTGAGAGAGGTGGCATCCAGATTGAAAAGAAATGCATTGATTGCCTTAGTTTGAAACAGTGAAGACTAGGTGTCAAAAGAATCTGCAGAAAAGAAGGAGGACTCTTGTGATGGTATTATGGCATCATATTCCTGCAGAAGGAAATTAAAAACAGAAAGGAAATTTTGCTGTTAATAATTTTATGCTCTTTCTTATTAAACAAGAAAATGAGTCTTATGGTTCTTTTTTTTTTATTATTTTTGCTACAATGGACGCAATTGTGACTTTGTTTTCTACCATCAAACTATTAGTTTTACTTTTTTCCAGTAGCAATGGGTTATTTTCTAATCTGATTTCTGATGACAATGGACTTGTCTATATGGATAAGTTCTGATTACATTGACTAACCTCAGTCAGAGATTAAGGTCACTAAGACACTAATTGCATAGAAATTGCATTAATAGTCAGTTAGATGAAGCTGGAGATTCTCCCCTCCATCCCCTGGACAACCTCTTTTTTGAAAAGGAGAGATTCAGGCTTTGCTGGATACTGGAGGACTAATTTGTTATAAAATACAATCTCAGAAAACCCTTCTTTTGTACTTATTTTTCTCTAGTCTTGTTTAGAAGAGACACAAAATTATTCTCATAAAGTTGTGGGTGAATATAAACTCATACAAGTATCTTACTTTCCATGTTTGTTAAGAGTTTTATATCACAAATGTATTGCTTACTGTTTGGATAAACAGTAAACAAAGACTTCAGTGAAAAATTATCCTTTGTAGAAAGGAACATAGGTTCAGTCTTATAAGAGAACCTTAAATTTCATGTTGTTTACATAATTACTCCAAACATTCAAGCTGTATGTTTCAAAGTTAATGTGAAATAGTGGATATAGTTAAAACTGTCATCTGTTTGGTTTAGTCTTCCTAAAACATGTTATACTGTGACACTGAGGCGAGTCATGACATATACTACTTCTACTGATGATCCTACAGCAAATGAAATTTTATTTGTGTGACCTTACGCTTCACTGGTAGTGTTCAACCACTTTGATTTACTTGCTAGGTTTCTTCATTTCTTAACCAAGATTTTCATTTTATGAGAATACATATGTTCTAGTCATTTGATACAAAATTACATTTTGTTGTAAGTTTTTTGCTTCTAGTTCAGAAGGCAATTTGCCTGAAGAGAAATCAAGTAATTATAAATATCACTGAAACTCTTCATATGTTCAAAGGGAAAGTTAATGATGCCTGACTACTATTTTATGAAAATATTATTCAGCATGATAAGTGGAGAAAATCTGCTCAGGAAACATGCATGTAGCTGTTGTATCATAAGTTACTTTTAATATTTTCGCGATATAAGTTTTGGTTCTTGCATGACTGCTAACTTCAAAACATACTTATGATGCAGTGCCAGCTTTAGAATTGTAGTCACCTTGGGGTTAAGGCATTATCTCTCTCCATCCCAAGTAGCTTCATGCTTGTGGCATCTAGGAATGCACATTAGGGTAACACTTTAGGGAATCACACACCTTAGCTGTCCTAATTATTTGTTACTGACATTCAGGTCTTCATAGTTCATTAACAAAAGTGACATTGTATGATCTTCTCAGTCTTAGATCGTTCTTGAGTACTGAAAGCTTAAGTAAATGACTGCATAAAAGAAGTACAAGACAAGGCCTACATGAGGCTGATGTACCTCCTGCTGCGTGGCTGAACCATGAGGTTAAGGTCACTAGCATTTTAGATTACTAATGCCACATCTGCTGCAATTAGGTTGAAATTCTCTGTATTGTGACCACCATTTTGCCTACACAGTTGACTAAACTGGAAACTTCTACAGTATAAACCAAATTGCTGCTAAAGATTAAAAATAGCTTCTCAAGCACAGGTTTGAGACATGGCCAGCAGAGAAGAGGTCCTGCACTCCCTGATGTGTATGTTAAGTCTGTTTCTATTTTTTTCTGTATTTCTATATTTAATTTACTATTGCAAAAGTCAGCACAGACTTCATTATTGCATCTGAACACTGTTCAAAACTGAAAAACTATGTACACCTGCTTAAGTGGCATGTGCCCCAGTGGGGAATTAATGTCGACTTTTGTGATTGCAGTTATGAAGATGAAACAACGATAGCACTACCAGTGCAAAGCTCCATGGGTTTGGTCTTCCACCAAGTTTATCCCTTTGTAAGAGCAATTCGTGTAAAAGTGCATGACACCATCTTTCAGCATGGGAACATTGTTCAGCCATTACACACAGAACAAGTACGAAAATGTTCAACAGGATGAGTGCTGAGCTGTGCAAAGCGTGACTAGTGCTTTGTGCCAGGTACATTTCTTCCCAGCAACTCTGACTTTAATATTTCACAGGAAAATCAACAATTGGTGTCCACCAGATCTTGTTGCAATTCATGTCCTGAGATCCTGTCTGCTATGTACTGCATCAAAAGTTTTTATCCTGACACCTGTATATAACAGAGGAATCCTGACTGTCTGGTTTTTCTCTCTGCTAAGGAACAGCGTATTCTGTTTTCTTTCTCTGACCTATTTTGGGTTCTTTATTTCCCCATTCAGTTGTCTGCTTTTGTTTTGTTTTTGGTGTGTGCTTGTTTGTCTGGGGGGAAGGATGTGTGGTTTTGCTGTTTCTTTTTTTTTTCCTTTCCGCTAAGAATGCAGGCTGTAAAGATAAAGCTGAGAGGCTGGTTCTAGCTCAGGGACTTCACTGGAGAAGCCAGATGCTCTGTATTTGTAAAATTGTACTGTTTTCAGGTTTGGTCAGCAGACCTCCTTGTGTCATGAAATGCCAGCAAGCAAAGCAAGGCCTCATCACAAAATTACAGTGGCAGGTCCTGTGGGTGAAACCTGTGGTTTTGCATATAGTCATCAATAATGGCAGTTGTGATCACAATGTGCAACTCCTTGGAATTAGTGTTTTGAAAACAGTGTGGAGGCACATTTCTGAGGAAAGATGTGAATGACAGTCAAAATTTCCATTAAAAACTCCTCCCAAAACGTGGTTAAAACTCTGGGAGAAACAAGTATCTGATTCTAACCATTCTGCAATGGGTCCATCATCTATAAGCAAGGCTTGAGGGTAATGGGAGGTGCAGCTGACCCACAAAGGGCTACATACATAATGCAACTTATTGTTCCTTATTCTTACATTAGTTCCTTTCCTAATTGCTGCTAGCTGTAACAAATTCTAATTTACAAGTGAGTCTTGTTCCTTCTTTATTTTCAATAAAAATTTTACATTGCCTCCATTTTTCTGCACCCTTAACAGAAGCCTTTCACGAAAACAAGTGCTATTTTTTTTTTTTTCAATTTTTGGCTTATACAATCTAGAGGCAGGAGTCTGAGCACAGTTTTAAAATTTTGTAATGTTTTAGTTGTTCTCTGTCCTTAAATTCACTTTTTTTTTTTCCTTAAGGATGTAGAGTCACCAGAAAGTACGTCAGAGAGAAGTAAATTAACAGTCATATCTGGACATTATTTACAGTATGCAATCATTCTACCAATTTCTTCTATTTTTTTGTGTGTTTTTAATCTTCCACCTTTCCTTACTAAGCATGGAGCACTGCTGGGTGAATGTACTGCAGAAATGGCAGGAAAAGGCTATTTGGATTTTCCAGAGTGTTTTCCTGAGATCTTCAGGGCTGTATTGGCTATCACCTTAACTGCTTCTTGCACCCCTGAATGCAGACTGTTCATCCATAGCTATTGAACGAGCACAAGATGCACCTCTTGCATGTACAAAATTCTCACTAATTTGTGGACACAACTTTATTCTGTTAGCAGATGTGCCTTTGATATAGGACATTGCTCCTAAGATAATGGGAGACATGGATAGAACATATGATGGGACTTCTCCATGTGGTGTTCCTGTGTCCACAAATAGCTCCAAAATATTGAAAGATTGGAATGCTTGCCATAGAAATTCATATGCCTGTGCTAGATATTTTATATCTGTGTCCTGTTGAAGGATAATAGTCAGGGTTAGCTAGTAGATTTATCCTACAACACTGGAAATGAGGTCACTGGCTTTTTTCTTTTTTTTTTTTTTTTTTTTTTTTAACTGGTTTCAGCATTGGAGAGTAACAATTGAAAAGATGTTATGCAAATACATTAGAAGTAAATACTGTGCAAGTTAAAGTGAGCACAATGTGTGGGTCTGGAATGCAAAAGTGATTTCTCTGAACGTTATTTTCAACCCTATTTTAAAGTCAAGTTGAATGACATATTGTTGGAATAAGCACTGCATCTCGCCTGCTCTGTTATTTGTTATGTAAGTTTTCTGCTATGGAAAGACAGTAATATGTTTGTCTGCTTGGATAGATACATGCTACCACTGTCACTTGCTCAACTCCCACTTAGGGCATGACTTGAGCAACATTTGTGATGCACGGTTTTTTGGTCTCAGACAAATATGCAACTTATCCCCTTCTATTCTTCCTCAGATTCTGGACTTATTATTGACTATTTACACAAGCTCCCAAATTTTCATTTAAATTCAATACTCATTGTGGAAAATCACAGCTGCGTCACCCTGAATATATTTGTACTTGGATACAAATGTTTTTAAAAGCATTCAGCAGACTAATAGGCTAAAACTTTGTACTGATACCATAGTACTACTACCCTGGTTTTGGAAGTGCAGAGGAGCAGGAATGTCTGTCTGAGAAAATGAGCATGAATTATTTTCCAGGTATTCTTTATAGCTAACCATCCCCCACTTCCCCCCCTATCCCCCCCCCCAAAAAAAAAAAACAAACCAACAACAACAGAAATAAACAACAACAAAAACAAACCAACCAACCAAACAAAAAAGGCAAAACAAACAAAGAAACAAACAAAAAAACCCAAAAACACCAACCCCCCAGAGAAAAATAGTAAGAAAAATATATAAAACGTTTTTAAACAATTTTTATCAATTATAAAACCAAATTTGTAAGCACTGTTCTGGAGAAATTCTTATTTTGGTACGGTGAGGTTCACTCATTTTTTGTATAGTCAAACTGTAAGCAAACTAATTTGCTGATATCTTTATCTATCTGCCCAGAGGAAAATATGATCTAGTGAAATTACACTCTGATTTTCTAATTGTCCCACAAAATTTTACTTGTATGATGTGACTCTGAAATGAGAACTGCTTCAAGTATTTAAGGTGTACAAATAAAATTCTTAGGTAAGGTTTTGATGTCCTTTGTCTGTAAAGCAAAGACATTCACTGTAAGGAGACAGAGCTGGACCCTGCTGAATTGCCACTCTTGAAGAGGAGTAGTACTACATTTTCTAATCTCACCTTCTGCATCTCAAAAAAAAAAAAAAAAAAAAAAAAAAAAAAAAAAAAAAAAAAGGAACGTGTTGCTATCTACCTCTACTCAACAGGCTTCTGTAAAGGATGCAGAAAAATACATTCAAGAAGGATCAAAATTCACCTATAAACAAGACTTTGTTACAGATAATGAAAAACAGCTCTAAACTGCACTATGCATGTCACCCTTTGTGAGTTAACTATGCATTCTATCAGTTCCCTTACCCTCAGGTCCATTTCTATGGGTGCTTCCTCTTCCTGAGACTTCTGTGAGACATATGCTTGTGTGGTTGTTCACAGACCACTCTGTTTTCTCCATGTCTTGTCTTCTAATGTAAAGAGTGAAACAGGATTTTCCTTTCCATGGAAAGGAAGAAGACCATTTGCCTTTGCATCTAAAGACCAGCTTGGCACATAAGCAGGCTCAAAGGTATATGTAATTAAGACACCATGACATCAATGTGAAAGAAAGGTATCACTTTATGGTTTGCAGTTTGTCTACTGGGTTCTTTGCTCTTTTACCCAATAAAAATCTATTCCTTTACAGCACTTACAGATAAGGCTTTCTGAAATAATGAGACTAAATGCATTTGTAACTCTATGTATGGCAGTATATGAGAAATAGGAAGGTCAGGTTTATTACAAGCAGATGAACTGGACAACAGGTATTAACAAAAGATTTAGTTTTTGTTCCTTGTTACTAACCTATAGGCACTCTGCGGAAGTTGTAAGGCATCCAGTCCAGTTTTGGAATGCATGCCAGGGACTGTGTTCTGGAATAGGGCAATTGCATATTAACTAGAAATATAGCTGTCACAACTTCATGCCATGTGGCTGGCCATGTGGCCAGATAGAGGCTGACACATTGCCTGAAA
>JAWWEE010000085.1:54398013-54438048 GCA_035221455.1 Xenops minutus
CTTCCCTTCCCTTCCCTTCCCTTCCCTTCCCTTCCCTTCCCTTCCCTTCCCTTCCCTAACCTTCCCTAACCTTCCCTAACCTTCCCTAACCTTCCCTAACCTTCCCTAACCTTCCCTTCCCTAACCTTCCCTAACCTTCCCAAACCTTCCCTTCCCAAACCTTCCCTTCCCAAACCTTCCCAAACCCTCCCAAACCTTCCCTTCCCTTCTCTCTGTGTCTTTAGCTTCACTTTTTTCTAAAAATGTATTTAAATATTTGGACAGGCAAGCTATGTTTAGAAATCTGTCCATGACTGTAATGAAAGTTTTACAAAGAGGGTTTACATATTATCACCAAATTAAAAAACACATTCAGCTGTTCAAAAAAGTCTTAGAAAGCAACTTCCCCTGTATACTCAAGATGTGATCTAGTTTTGAGATTGGAAGACCCATTTCAATCACACAGACTTCTGTTCTGACCTGAAGGTAACCCATCTAAGCATATTCCCTCTAAATCCTCTAGGACTGTAGGACTTTGGGATTAAGACTACACTTAAATTTTAGAATATGGGTCTGAGGATTGTACATATTTTGAGTCTTCCAATTTTTATGACGAATTGCCACATGTGACATGGAATTGTTCTGTATGTCCCAATGTTGTAGAAACTGCTAAAGGAAATGGTATAGTAGACCATGAATCTAGCACATACTGTGATACTTTTCCCTCTTTTTTTGGTAGTACTTTTCACTTTTATTGTGGGTGGGAGGGTTTGGGGGATTTTAATTATTTCGGGACTAGTTTGAATCTTGATTCTATTTTGTCTGAGTTTCTCTAAGGGAAGATGAAATGAATATGATTTTATCTTGAAGAGCCCCATATGTAGCCATCCCTACATATGTTCATGTCTTGGATTTCAGTAGTCTCACTTAAAGGGACTCAGGCATCCTGGATTTAGGCAGAAAGCTTTTAGCTGACTGAATGGCTCATGAAGGGAGAGACTTCAACTCCTCCTATGGAGGAGTAAAAAAAAAACATTCAGTAATGTTTTTTATTATCTATGTAGGCAGCCTTGAATATCAGTTGAAGCTCTTTGATCTGATATTTCGTATAAGATGGTGAAAATCCCCTTCTGTATCCTGGCTGAAGAATACAATCATACTTTGGAGGATTAAAAGGTTAGGTTTGTTTATGTACAAATGCCTTGAGGAACAGGGTGGTGCAGTACTGTGAACTACATGGGAACCTACCAGTCCTGGAGGATTCTGAGAATGGAGCATGGTAGTGTATTGCATAGCTACACGTTCATCCTCTCTCCTTGCCCTCTTGACACTTCTGGAGCTACAAACATCTTTATTTCTGTTGTAGTAGGAATTGCTTTGCAGGCACTGCAAAGGAAAGATGGTTAAATAAAGACACTCTACTCTTCTCAGCATTGACGTTCTTCTCCATAGTCATCAAACCCAGCTTTACAACTCCAGAGGAGTGTATAATGGCTTGTTTGCTAGAGAAGATGGCAAAGCAAAATGATAGTAATTAACAGCATTACAGACCTGAGGAATCTCAACTTTCTCATTCTCGAATACTAGAGGAAGATTCCACAGCTAACTAGGCCTTAATTTCAGCTGGAGCCCAATATGATAGAAAACCATCCTTCAGTGTTAAATAACTGCTGCTTTCCAAGACAGGGTTATAAGTTTCAGAACAGCAAAAGTTTCCTTGTTAACAAATACTGCACTAGTAAAACAGTTTATAGCATGTATTATTTGTTACTTCATAATGGTTCCCATTTATACTTTTTGTCTTCCAGAATAAGATAAGACATATATATATAGAGAGAGAGACATCAATCTTCTGCATGGGATCTTGCTGTAGATCCAGGATCATCTTTGTCCAGGGAATGTTGTTGTTATTTTAGTGGGCAGATCCTCCTTTCTGTGCCTTTTTTTTTTGTTTTTTTAATGTGTTATTACATATAGCTAAGCAATACGCCATTCTAGACACTGCACTAGAAAAGCAACAATGGAAACAATAACTGTCATCAGGTGTAACTATAGGCAGTGCCTGGAAAAAGAATGAAAGAAAATAGTAATAACAAAGTCAAACAGGATAGAAATATGACTAATTCATGTAAAAGCTCTATCAGCAGCACAGTGTGTGGGATTTTCATTTCTATTTTAACTCATCAGTATTATTCTTTAGTTGCTGCTCAAATCTAGTAAAAACATTTGGAAATGAAAATGTATTTGCCTAAAGTAGTTCTGAGTGGAAAGCCTGCTGGAATGATCTGGGAGGTGCAGATTTGACAGTCAGAGCTTAACCCTTCTCCACCTCAGCTGAGCTGTGCTTCAGTAAAATGGTAGCAGTAAGGTGCATTCATATCCCCCACTTCTTGATACAACATATGTAAGACTAAGACTCTGGCACTCCTTGCTGCAGTCTGAAACAAGTTGCAAGAAGCAGATATGCCTAAGACAGGAAATGTTTAACCATGGCCCATTTGCCTCAGATGCTCTCCCACCAGTAATGTGAATTGTTCAAACAGCAAAGACTTTGCTTTCATGTCTCTGGATTCCCTGAGTTTCGCACTACATAAGCAAAATTCTTAAGAAGCTCAATAAACCAGATGAAGGCTGTTTTGTTTTGCAAAGCAGTTACAGTTACACTGAATAATTTGGACCTTTGAGACAGTGAACTCTTAAAGGTAAATGGGGGGGAGCACTGCGCAGAGGTAAATGGGGGCAAGCTATATTCACAGACCTGTTCTGTTCTCCAAAACACCATTTAGGGAAACACAGCCTACCCTATTCTGTCCTGTAATGGTAAAATAAGGAGAGGAGTTAGTTAGTCCTTGTGTGCACTGTTGGATATGACACTATGACGCATCATCCTCCAGGCTCCCTGCATGAGTCCTCAGCAGTAAAACCAAGCTCATGAGGTAGCAGTTAGGGAATGTTTGCTATTTGTGTGATAGCATTATCTGTATTGTAGCATGCAATCAATCCACAAATGTGCTTCTCCTCTTCAAAAACTACTTGGTTACTCATTTACACTTGGGATCATTGTTGTTCATAGTGGTCATGCATTTGGAGATAACTGTGCAACAGTTAAGAGGTCTTAGCTGTATCAGTGACAGAAAGCAATGCCTCTGTTTTTCTTAATCTTTCAGGGAACAGGCACACTTCACTCATTTCTACTTGTCCAACTTTGGAAACCAAGAGCAGAGTTTTCCCAGTAAGACACTATAGGACAGGGTGGTTGCTATTCTTCTGGGGAATGTGTTTCTTGTGCTGTGGAAGTCCTGACTGACTGTTAGTATCTTCCTCCGGAGTAAGGGCTAGTAATCGAAGGCAAAAACTCTCCAGACAGCAAGGAGTGTATACTGCGTTAAAGGGGGTATCACATAAAAGCTAATTGCAAAGGAATATAATTTCTGAGAAATCATGTAGTAAGTCTCTTAATGTTAATTTCCCAGAGGGGAAGACATCAGATTGCATATTAATTGCCATAATTTTTCTTCTTTCTTTTTACCATTTGTGTTAGTCCCCACTGTTTCCAATGCAGCATCAATCTTTTAGTCAATTTACAGTCCTGTTTGTTGCCTATGTTAACAAGCTTTAGATCATCCAGTGGAGCATAAATTTGCAAGCTGACTTAATCTGTATATCCTGGTATTATATTTTTACTTTGAAAAGTATGTAAGCATCTCGTTATTGGAAACATATTTATAGGTAGGTGTGGTACCTGTAATCCATATTGCCCTGCCATTCTTTGTCTACCTCAAGAGATTTCTTCCTAAGATATTAGTTCCCTTTGTATGGATGGATGAGCATATATACTGCAGATACATAAAACAGCCAGCCAGTAAGGTTGTTTCAGAAAATGTTATTTCATTTAAGTCAAAACCATGCCACACACTGTTTTGACTATGGGTTCTGTGCTCAAAAATGTTCTTTGGTGAAACTTAATTTAATAACACGGACTAAGATGATGTACTGCATTTAGTTCATGAGTTTGGATTTACTTTTCTGCTTTGATCCTTTAGAGGGAGCAAGTTACTCCTTCCTCCTCCTTGTACTCCTTTCTGTGGGAAGATTTAACTCACACAATTCACCAGTCTTTCAATCCCTGACAACCTTCTCTGTGGAGTCTGCATTTCTGCCTTAATTTCTGGTCCTTTGACTGGAGATGGCAGAGCAGACACATTCATCTCCGTATCTAAGGACCCCTGCAGTGCTACCAGGTGGTCCCAAACTGCCCAGTGTCTCAGTTGAATTTGACTATTGGCTGACTATTCTCATGCTTGGATGAACGGTCTAATGCTGCAAATTCTTATGAAAATCCCTTTATTTTAATGAGCATTACATGCTTTTTTAATTATTTTTTTAATATGTTTTGTAGGACTGACACACTTTTGCTCTTAAGAAATACTGTAAAGTATTGAAAAATCCTCAAAGAGCTACAGAGTATTGTGAGTGGGAGGGTGGGATTTGAAGGCTGTGAAAGTAATTTTCACAAGTTTCATTTTTTTCGGTTGTTTATTTTGGGGGGTTTTTGTTTGTTTGGGGTTTTTGTTTGTTTGTTTGTTTTTTGGCAAACAGTGTAAACAATCTTTTGATTACTCATTGCCTATTCTTCAGGCAATGTAACATCCTCTGCATTCGGCATTAGTCACCAAAGCAGAGGCTGTCCTAAATCTTAGCTACCTGGATTTTTTATAGCAGATAAGAAAGAGTAGTGCGGGAGCTAAACAAAACAGGAAGATCCCATGTAGAGACTAGAAAAAGCAATTGGATTCTACTGGCTCTTACAAAGCAAGTAAAAAGATTTTATAACTAATTCTTGACTCTCCAATCACTGAAGACTTCAAGGAATAGCTGTTTGTTTTTTTTTTTTCTTTTCAGGGCATTTTCATTCTGAGAGGAGCTTGTTTTCTCAGCTGAGGGGATGAATAAACATTGGTGAAAACTCCTTTTAATTTGGACTTCTTTAAATGCAACAAATCTCAAAAATTTGTATTTTTCTTAATAGTCAAGCTTGTATTTTCCATATATACATAGATCAAGTAATGTAACTCTATGGGTAAACCTTAATAAAAGTTATTTTTCAGCCAGCTAAAATTTTATAATAAATGGATTTATTTGATTACTTCCAAAGTATGTAAGGCACAATTCTTCTCTTATCCCACTTTACTTGCTGAGCTAATCTGTTTTGGTTTTTGTCAGCCACTGTTTATCAAACACTCTGCTTTTTCAATAAATTTCAAATGAGATAAAAATGTGTTTAGCATTGTTGACATCAGACCCCTGAAACAGCTGCAGACTTGCTATTGTTTGGTTTCAATGCTCACTAAAATGAATTTCCTTTCTGTTGAATCGGAGGGATATGATGAGTGACAGGCGATCTTTTTTTTTTTTTCTTAATCACAGAGATCTGTGTGTTCCGCTAGATGCCCTGATAAGCAGTGCATATGTGTGTGAAAGGAAGGGAAACAGGAATTCCTTTCGGAAGGGTGACAACCTTTGTAAGACTAAAATGAGTGCAAGGCAGATGTTCCTGTCTCAAATCATCTGAAAACTCACATCTAAAAATTTTTGCAGCTGCCAGCAAAGACATCCTTTTTTTTGGGCACTTTTGCCATACATTGATTTTGTTTAAGGGGGGGAAAAACCCAAACAAACAAAAACAAGCAACAAAAAATGCCATAACAAGATGGTTTTATGCCAAGTGTATAGCACACTGATATGCCAACCCAAGGAAAATAGAACTTAGCCACATAATTCCAACAAAATATCATCACAGTAACTATTTTGCTATTCTTTGGTTTAACGTGTAAATATTTCCATCTCTGAGAGCACCTCAGGGACAAAATGTTGCATTCAGTTAAGCATTTGTTGGTATTGTAATCAAAGTGTTGGAAGCGAGATAGGGAGCCTTCCTCCCAGTAAAACAAAAATTTGGTGGTACAGCTACAAGTTGTGTATGGAGCCTTTTTCTCTTTCAGACATTCCAGAAGCTCCACTGATGCCCTTGGCTTCTTAATCAGCATGTTGTTCTTGGCACAGGCTTCCTCCCATGATTCCATTTAAAGGCGGGCTCTCAAGGTTTCCCTCTTCCTCTCCTTGTCCTGTCCTCCTGTCACACAAAGCACTACTGCTCCACTTATTTAAGACCAAAAGTGACAATCATTTAGAACGACTTATAATGCCCCAAAGCTATGAGGCAGCAGTAATGGCTAAATGGGTTTGACAAGATGAACAGCAGCATCATAACAGTATTTCATGCCAGATGAGACCCTTTTCATGAGCTACTGCTGGTCTTGAGAAACACCACTGAGGCTACCAACACTGCTCTGGAAATCCATTAGTTTAGCTGACTAATGAGTTTCATAAGAAGTTCTGAGAGAAGCTGGATTTGAGTAATGCTAGATCAGATGATCCAGCAATTAGAGAAAGCTAAACTTTATGATAGCAGAGTTGAGAAAATTATATAATGAAAAAGAAGTATCTAATTATTAGGTTCCAACTGTTCTTGAAAGATGACGGGGAATGTGGGAAGCAAAGTCTTGTAACACACAAGGAATATCACTAAATATGAGATGGTATATCCAAGCAGAAAACAAGGCTGGAGTCTTTGGAGAGGCTACTGCCTCTGTTTAAAATAGGAACTGTTATTGTAAGAGTCTGGGGTTATAACACATTTTAAAATGTAACTGAAGTAACTGAAATTCTGATGTGTTTTTTTGAAACTGTAAACCATACCACCAAAAAGCAAATAGTAGTAAAAATTACTGTTAAATCTATGACTGTTAGAATAGACAAAGGTCTGAAGTACCTCGACCGAATTAAATCCATTTGCTCCATGTTTCAAATGGTAGGAGATGCAAGGTATTTTCTTATTTTCCCTGTTTTTAGCTATATCTACCTTCTTCATTCCCCTCCTCCTAGTGGATAATTTCTTTCAAGGTTATTCTATGGTCTTAGCATTCTTCCTTAAAAGTGACTACAGCACAACTCTTCTAAATGGCCTCACTCTTTTTAATATCATCTTCTGGAGCCTAAACAACAGTTTCCTTGAGATATGTTTCTCCCATGACTTTCCTACCAGGATCCCCTCTACTCACTGAAATAGCCAAGGACATTAAGACAGATGTGGCAGGAGGCTGGATATTTTAGGAATTGAAGAAAAGGTAGGTACTTTCCTCCCTTGAGACTGTCCATGATATTTTGCTTTCTAGACAGCTTTATGCTGGAAATTCTGGACTGATGTGAAGGTAGCTCTGAATAGGCAGATTAAGGCTAACATCTGTAGTCCAGTGCTCAATTACCAAGAAGAGTGGGAGAGTAAAATTTGCATCTCAATTCCAGAGGTCACTACTGTGCATTTTCTGGAAGAGCAAATTCCCACCTCTTCACATCTCTTCCCAAGGAAATTATTTAATCCAATCCAATAGGATTATTGCAGGGCAGCGGTGTTCAATATACATGAAATATCCTTTACACTCTTTCTGTCTGTCTTGAAATGTGCTTGGAATGCACTTGAAACAATGTATATTTGAACAATTTGTCTTTTGAGCTTAAACAGTCTTTTTAAGCAAATTATGTCACCAGGGTTAATATACTGATTTCATGTCCTAACAGTTCTTCACTGGTGACAGCACTCAATGAGCTCAGTTGTTGATTAATGTTTGAATGTTTTTGACTCTGTCAATCTCTAATTCTTGTTTTTCACCTTTTCAACCATATAAGGCTCTTCTGAGTCTTCTACTTTCACTCATATTACTTCAGAACTTCCCTTTCCTGACACATCCTTCCTATTCTAATTCAGGAGACAAAGTCATTTAATGAAAATTATATAGCTATATACAAATTGCTTGTAGATTAATGTATCTCCTGCCTTCGTTTCTCTTTGCATCCTGTCTAGAATATTTTATTAAGCAGTTTGTAACCAGATGATTAAATAGTTAATGATTAAATAGTTAATGATCGAATAATATATGTTTTATTTCCATGTTTTGGAAAAGTCAGGTTAGTAAAACTTTGTGAAGACCCATTTTGCACAGCTTTCTTCTTTGAGCCAGAAGACTATTTCTAGGAGGAGTGTGATATGTTCTCCATTTAGAACCACTTTGGATAGTAGTAAATTAAAAGTTTTATATCTAGACCTTGATTCTTTATGTTCATTTCTATTTTTCAAGTGCAGGTTATAAAGTAGCAAGTACAGTTTCAGATTATAAAATAACTTTCTCCAGTACTAAATTTAGACATAGGAGAAAAAAAATAGATTTATAATTATAAAAAAATGCAAAAACACCAAAGAAGCAGTTTTTGTAAAACTGCAAAAGTCATGGTTGCATTAATACAGTTTACAACATGCACTTATAATAAAATTGCTCTCTGAGGAATACAGCCCAAAGAATGGCCTGTTCATGACCCTGTTTCATAATGGCAACAGATATGCAAGGTCTTTCTAATACATACCAATATTGCATTAATCTGTGAGGATTTTGATCAACTTCTCAGTGACTGAATCAACTTTTTTAAAAGATTTGTCCAATGAGGGAGACCACCTACTCTTCCTTGGCAGCAGGTCAAGTGTTGTATTGCATTAATGAACCATTCCAGTAGCTGCTCTCAACTTCAAGCATTAAACCAAGAGTAACATGTTTTGAACTGATGTATCTTGTCTCTTTGTTTAGGCTTTTGTTTAGTATTTGTTTAACCGTTTTTGTGAAGGGTATGAGACACAGGAGTCTTACTTGCCTGCACTCCAGACACCTGTATCAGGGAAGGCTATCCAGGCTTTTTATAGCCAATGGAGACAAGTTTATATTTTAATAATATAGTACCTCCTATCTCTAATTTGCGGTGAGATCACTGATGTGCTAGAATTGGTTGCTTTTGTCACTGATTATAAACATCCATTAGCAAAACAACTAGAATAGGATTATTAAAGATAGTCAGATTAGTCCCATGTTTGGCAACCTTTTTTCTGGATGAGAATGAATCTTGAAATCTTCACCCACTTCTTAACCTAAATAGCCACTAAAATCAATGCATTATTACTTAATTTGTGGACTCTGGGGCCAGGGAATAATTATGAGGGAAGAACAATTAGTCTTTGTCTGCCCATCTCAGTCTATAAACTGAGAGGCTCATTAGAAATGGAAGGTGAAGAGACAATTCATTATTTGGGACTCACTAATATTGAGGTGATAATAGCAGTTATATCTGTGTGATCAAGACCAATGAGTGCAAGGCACAATGACTGGGGAAAATTATATTTGGTCAAGGGGTAATAACAGGCAAAGGTGACATTTGTCACCTCTTGTTTTGCTGGAAAACCAGCAGTGTGCATGATGTTGTGTTGTGATTGTAGAGGAAAGTATCTAAGTCACTGAAATGTGGAGATTGCTGTCAGATCCAACTTATTTGCTGTCTATTCCCTGTGGAGGAAATACTGCACATTTATTAAAGGGGTGGGTGGGTGGATGGGTGGGAGGGGACAATTTGTTATGACACATAAGCGTCCACATGAAGAGGTTTGCCAGCTTCCTGAAGAGGCCAAAGTGACCAGGAAACAGGCTGCAACAGTGACGCAGGGGAAACTTGGTGGGGTTGCACAAGCAGAAAACTTAGCGAGGAACAGTAAAATGTCAAAGTTAGCAGGCAGGTTGTGAGCAGGGTGGATTTTTTTTTTCCCTTTAGTAAATTCACAGTGATAATGGTACTAGACAATATGATTTAACTCTCCATCTCCTAAAGACAACAAAAGAGTATTTGCTCGCATACAATTGCTTATCCTGTTTTAAGACATACAGCCTGTTTTGTCTTTCTCATTGAACCTGGAGGTTGAGTGGTTTTCTTTGCCATCATTGCATACAATCTCTTACTTATATTTTTTTACATTAAAATGCATTAAATTGAGCAAAGACCAGACCACACCAGACTTGTGCAAATTGTCAACATCTTAATGGGGCAGATGTGGCAAGGGGCCATGGCCTGGACTGGGGCAGTGTGACTCGGCAATGTCCTTGGCAAAGGCTTTGGGTTGTGTAGAGAGGAAGGGAACACCATCGGTGTACTGTATGCTTGAAGAGAACATGGACCCTCCTCCCTTCCACTCTGCTCTTTGGGGCAGAGCAGGGCCTGCAGCAATGGAGGGGGAAAAGGGTTTCATGAATGCTGCATTTTCATAAAAATTGTCATTTATTAAGTAACACTGGAACTAATCCGAAATCTGTAAAGTTTTCTAAGGCAGTTTTGGAAACTTTTGCCTTCCTGTAAAGTCTCTTAAAAATTTTCTGTCTTTTGGCTCGGAGTAGAACAGCTTTTACTGTGCTCCTTTAGCTTTTAAAAAGTGTAAGATCTCCCAGCTAGGCACAGCTTATGGAATCCATCATAGGACTGTATTTTTGGATGTTTTGTACACGTTTGTTACCTGCTTCAGAGGGTAGTACTCAAGATATAGCTGAGAAAATGAGAGAATCTTCTTAATAGATTGCATCCAGGCCTTCATAGTGATGTCTTGCTTAAGTTCTTTCCTATCAGTGAATGAGAAATCCTGTTGCTTTCACATAGCTAAATACAAGTCTGGAACTTAAGAGACAGAAAAGCATTCTATTATGCCTTGAGGAATTCTCATAAAAGTTTGGTGTCATGGGGGAATGATGTACATTCTGAACTTCTAAGAGATGCAGTTCTTAACGCAGGAATTTAGGTTTTCAGTGCCTATGTATGTTATTATTTTCTCATAACCAGGAACTTCTCCAGTAATGGCTCCACTGAGCAGTTTTTTTGTTTGTCTGTTTTTTTGGTCTGGTTTGGGGTTTTGTTTGGTTGGTTTTTGTTTGGTTGGTTTTTTTTATTTTCTGATTTTTTGATTTTTTTTTCCTTCAGAGATTACCTCATGATCTTAAGGGATCCTCTGGATACTTTGTCAAAAATATGTTTTGTTTTTCTGTTTCTTTTTGTGGTTTGTTTTGTTGTTTTTTTTTTTCCAGGGATATTTCATTTTCTAGAAGGAAAAAAAAGAAAAAGTGCAACCAAAATGCTTCAAGTATTTCTTTGTGTATTGTCTTGTAACAATACATTTGAAAATCTCTTAGGAATTTCTTCAATTTTTTTCCCAACTTTCCAAGGATCTTCAGCATGTAGTGCGTTGCAATGCAATAACTTCTGTGAAATCTGGTAGAGCAGTGTGCAAAATGGAAAGCAAGTTACTTGTGCAAGTGGAAGCGTGTTTCAAAAATGTTATGGCTAATTTCTATCTTATTTATTTGCAAAGACAGACATCACAAGACAGTGCATGAAGTAATGCAGAATGTGTTTACTTGTAATCTATATTAATTGGCCTTTAGTTCTCAATTGTAGGTAGTGTGCACAGTTTGTATGTTTTCAGTTTCACACTTCCTTTGAAGAATTCTTTCATACTGGATAACCATTCTGGAATGGTGATTTCCTTTCTATTTCTGTGATAGGGAGGAAATAAACAAGTAAGTCTTGACCTTCTACAGGAATGAAGCTAAGGGGAAAAAACTATACTGGAATATAATTTAATTTTAGGAAATTTTTAAAATATATGCTCTAAAAGCAGCTACACACCAGAGTGTAGGATTTGAAATTTGGCAAGTACAGACTGCAGATGTAATATTGTTCCTCTCTTAGCTTATGTACCCAAGTTGGGACAATTTAAATTTGTAGATGAACAGATTTAGATAGTCCTGTGAGACACACTGTCATGAACCATCACCAGTGCAAAATAAGCTGTCAGAATACTGAAACCTAAGTTTAACAGGGCAAAGGTCAAAGGAGCTTGACTTGATTGTCATTTGCCCTTGTGATTTGGATAAATCATGCCTGGTCTTGTATATATTGCAGGAAAGTTCAGGTAAACAGGTCACCTGTTAAGGTCACTGTCATTTGTAACTGTGGTCTCTGCAGCTTTACATGCTATTGTAGACGACACAAAATCTCAATGAAAGTACTGAACTGAATTAAATCATATTATGGATTTCAAGACTCAGGAAAGTTATTTATTACAGAGTAAACAGTCTGTTGTATTTCAGTAAAAAATGGGCAAATAACTGCCTCTGTCTACACAAAAGATCATGCTTATGATGATATATATGTGTTAAAAGAATGAATAAACATTACATTCAGTGTAAGTGGAGTATCATTTGAACTAATTAAGTATACTAAAGGGATATTAGAGACTCCAGGTTTCTGTGGAACAGCTGGCAGGTTTGCTTTTTCTTCCCTTGTGAGAAACTGTGAGGATGCTGCTCTCTGTTTGCCTGCACTCCCCATTTCTCATTGCTCCCTCGAGGCTTTTCTTTTTTCTTTTTCTTTAGCCTGCAAGCTAAATGGAAATATAAAACAACAGCTGACACCAGTGAAAGATTCCCTTTGCCACAGCTCTACCAAGTCAGAAGATGTAGGTGATGGTGGTGGCGCTTTGCACTGAATCAGTGGGAGTTGTGTGATTAATTCTCACTCCTAGCCCTGTCAACTCAACAAACTCCAGGCATGCAGGAATATATATTTTTGCACATATTTATATAATCTTGGTACTTCTAAGTATGAATTTGCAGTCTAAAATCCTGGAACTCCGTTTTTATTTAAACAAAATTTCTACTGACTTCAGTGGTAGTACCACTCAAGTAAACAGTTCAGGATCAAGCTCACATTTTGAACTATATATTAGATCTTTTTCAATTGTGTGGCAAGAATAGTGTGTTCAGTTCTTGCCACTGGGGATTTGAAAATGCATATTGTCCCCTTGCAGTACCCTGGGGTCCTGGAAGGAAGTAGCGTAAACTGTAACACAGTTGCTGAGGTCAGCAGAGGAGCTTCTTCTGAGAAAGAACATGGTTATGATAATGAGCACTTAAATCAAATGAGACCACAGACAATGAGTAAAAGCAAACTAAATTCTGCTCAGGGCAGGACTGAGACAGAGACATCAGCATGAAACAGAGACATCAGCATGAGATTTTGTTTAAATCTCTTAATACTGTCAAGAGTCAAGATTAAAGATAAGAGGACTTTTTATCTGTAAATATACGGCAATTGGTGCAACAAGGCTACATATATGAGAGAACTATTGGCATATAAATATTACATAGGAGTGCAGCGTTTAAGCAATAAGTCTTAGTTCCTGACAAATGAGACTCACTATCCTTCACTTTAGGTATCTGCACTAAACTGGTCTCTCTCTACAGTCACTGGAGAGACAGAGACAAGGTTTTTGAAGAGAAACAGAACACTGATAATTTGTACCTCTCTTTGGAGAGAATGTAGCACCCTTTGCAAGTCCTTGTTTGTTTGTTTGTTTGTTTTCTGTAGTGTTTTGTTTGTTAGTTGGTTGGTTTAGTTTGGTTTGTCTGTGGAAAAACTTGTCACTTTCAACAAGAAGTCTTTCTAAAAATCATTACCTATGAAGAAACCCATCCAGAAAAGGCCAATGTCCTCCTGCCTTTTCAGAGCAGGAGGCATGAGGAGATTACAGAGTTGCTTAGGGTCATGCAATGAGACAACAGCAGAAAAGGAGGGATAGAACAAACCTTACCAATTTATACTTGCTCAGTTATCTTCAGACACATTGGCTTTATTAAAGACTTAAAATTCTTCATGAAACCTTCATCTGAAAGAAAGGTCTTTGGGACAAACTACGCTTTTCTTTCATCCACAGTCGTATCTTTCTCTAGTCAGCCTCTGCACACCAGCTGACTGATGAGCAGCAATTCATGCAAATGACATCACCCTGACACTTTTTCCACTCTTTCGCTCTGTTGTTTGATAATGGAAATGCCACCAGTTTCCTTGCAAAATCCTATTTTCATCTCACATGTATGTCTCTGAATAGACAAACCTGCATTCCTTCCTCTGATGAAAGGCATTCACCTCTCTGTGATGGCACTTCCCCATTACTTCTTTCCTATATTTGAGAGAAGCAAGATTTCTTAAGCACAGAGCCCAAAAAGAATACACAGTTAAGTACAGATGTAGAAAAATAGTAGAAAGAATGCCTGTACAACATATCAGCATATTAATGTGTCAAGATAAGAAAGGAAAATAATTTGAATGATAATATACAGAAAGCAATTGTTTTCTTCTTAACCAAAACCTTTTATAATTAACATGTGCTCTAAACTTTTAGAAGCTCAAAAAGCATTTTGGAGTATTTGGAGTTGTTGATTCTCTTTTGCTGCTTCTAATTTTAGTGTAATTCAGATCCCAGTCTTGATTTCCTGAGAGTTTTCATTCTTGTGCTGATATTCTACAATAATGTGCTACATCACCTGTATAATATGTGATACAGAATGTCATAAAAAAAAACATTGATGTAAAGAATTCATGCATGACACGTGAAGGTCGATAAGAAATAATTACTGGAGGTTGCTTGTCAGTAGACTGTAAGACATGACAGAAAATCCATCAGTGACTGATATTGAAGTTACAGTGTTGATAAGGCATAAGAAATAAGCACAACCTCAATATGTATGAAATTCAGTTGAAATAATATCAGTGTATGGTTCAGGCACATTCCAGCTTTGGAATGTGGTCAACTACTATGAAATGTGTAATATCTCTGCTTTTTTTATACTACTGATATCTCCATAACCCTACATTTACCAGAATTTTTGAACAGAGAATATTTCTTCCTCTGCAGTGTGGAATGATTTGGGGAGGTGTTCTGGGAATTCCTAGGTACCTGGTTTTGTTTTCTGTATCTGTTTGCAATTTTATCATATCAAAACCATCTCATTATATCAAAATGTTAATGAGCTATGTTGCTTTAACATGTACAACACTACACAACCAGATGATGACATAAAAAGTGTGAGGGAAATTTTGTTCTATTCTGCTTTCTTATTGCAGGTTGCAGCAGTAGTGTTGTTATTGTTGAGGCTGTAATGAAAACAGAATGTAAAGTCCTTCAATTTTTTTAAGACCTTTTGTCTTCCTGGATTAGGAAGAAGAAATAGGCTGTCTTGGCATTATTCTATGCCACATCCCTGAAAAAAAAATTCATGGTCAGGCTGGATGGCGCTCTGAGCAGACTGATCTAGGTGAAGTCATCCCAGGTCATTGCAGAGGGGCTGAACTAGATGACCTGTAGAAGTCCCTTCCAACCCAAGCCATTATATCATTCTATTTTTCTATGATTCTGTTCTTTTCTTTGTGACTCTCTTATACTGATATGTAAAAACTAGAATTTACTGTACTCCCAGGTGTTGTAACATCAACTTTTTCCTTTATTAACAATGCAATAGGTTAGAGACCCTGAGCAGCAGAGCAAGCTAACAGTTAGGCTGCAGGTGTTCTTCAGTGACTAAAGATTAGCAGAAATGTTGGTTGGCCTGTATACTTCCTGTCTGAACACAAAATGGGAAATCATCCAACACGTCACATTTTCCTTAGAGGAAACTACTCATAGGAACAGGAAGACTGTGTCAATAAAAATGGTACAGCTAAGCATTTCATTATTGTTTTTAGCCACTAAATATTGTGTAAAGGGTAAAAAGTGTATGTGTGTGTGATTGATAATGACATGTATCTTAAACAGTTGCTGCTGTCAAAAACACCAACTAAAAACCTTGAAAAAATGATCCAAAAACCCAGGCCAATTTACTGATTTTTATGACAAAGCCCACTAAAAAAAACAAGAAAGATTGTTATAAAAAAATTCTGTTATAAAACTCAGGACTTGGGATAGATTTATACATAGACAGGCTCAAATTCCAGTTGGTAAGACATATTACTGTTTTGTCTTATTACTGTTTTGTATTATTGTCTAATTCAGGCTGGTGTATGAAAATCACATTAATCCTGCAGATGTGAAGGGGCAACATAACTCCTCATCTTCCAATTGACTACCTCTCTGAAAGGTCAGCTGCTCTGTGAGAGATCTTATCTTGCAGTCTGGTTTACTTAAGCTGCATCAGTACTCATTCTTTGTAAGAACAGCTTAGGAAGAACGTTCAAGATGCATGGCTACTACAGGAAAAAAATGGACAGGATTTGTTTACAAATAGTTTTACTTCAGCCTTTCAGCTGAGTTTTGAATAGCTGCCTCCTGCTTTTGTCTGCAATTTTTGGACTGAAAGTGCACTGAGGTAGATGTGGTATCATTTACACATTTAATTCCCTTTCTGCCTTGGCACATCAGATTGTAGCTTTATGAAAGACATCATTTGGCATCTTGGTTTGTATAAAGAATAGTGTGGCCAGCAGGACCAGGAAAGTGCTTGTCCTCCTGTAACTAGCACTGGCCAGGCAACACGTTGAGTCCTGTGTCCAGTTCTGGGTCCTTCAGCTAAAAAAAAAAAAAAAACAACAAAACACTCAGGTGCAGTAGTGAGTCCAAAGAAACGCAATGCAGCTGGTGAAGTAATTTTTCTAACTTAAATGATTCAGTGATTTTCACCGTTATATACTTGAACCTGGCACTTTCTTTATTTCTTACCTGGAAGATCGTAAGCTGATTTTCAGATACCTTCTAGAATTTCACAAAGTCAAAGAATTAATTATATTGGAAAAGACTTCTGAGATCAAGTCCAGCCTATGACCCAACACCACCATTTCAATTGGACTACATCACTAAGTGACAAATTCAGCCCTGGGCCTGCTGGCCACAGTATTGCTGGTACAAACCAGGATGCCACTGGCCTTCTTGGTCCACCTGGACACACTATTGGCTTATGTTCAGCCAGATGTCAACATCCCCAGGTCCTTTTCCACTAGGGTACTCTTTTCATTTTCTTTATGCAGAGCATAAACCTATCATCCCAAAATCTATATCCCTATCCCTGAGCTTTCTGTCAAAAGTCTGAAAACTTCTTCACCACAGTAATTGTGTTGTGAGCTCTGTACATGTCTTGCTTTAAGACACGTAGGTGTGAAAAAGATGATTTAGGAAGTGTTAGCTTATGAAGTAAATGTATGGAAGTCAGCAAGCAAAGATCTTTTGTCTAGGGCAATAAAGACACAGTTTCCAAATGAGACACTAAAGATAAATTACTTTAGAGAACACTGTAGCAATATCTGATTACTGGAAAGCAAAAAACCAACCAAACAAACAAAAAAAAGGCAACCCCCCCAAAAAAAATCCCAAACAACAACAACAACAAGACCCAAACCAAAACAAACAAACAAACAAAAAAACCAAAACCAACCAACCAACCAACCAAACAAAACAAAACAAACTTTCTGTCCTAAGGTGATGGACCTCCTTCCATTTGCATTTTATCCCTACAGGGTATGGAAGAAGGAGAAAGCATGACTAGAAATAATTGTCTGTCTCTATAGATGGTAACCAGGTGCTTTACAGGAAGGAAAAGTTTAAAAAATCTGTAATAGAAGCAGGTCCAAGTCTCTTCAAACACTATGGTATTTTTTATTCCTCTTACGGGGGGGTTCGGTCATGTGATCAGGAGTGGATGCAATTGTAGTGTTGGGTTAATGTGGGTTGTGGAATGGTGGGTGGGGAAATAACTGCTTAGCTAATTGTTGAATCATCATATCACAGGATTACTATCACGTGTATTGCAGTGTTCCTGTTTGCAGCCTGGGGTGGGCTGTAGTGTCCCTCAGTCTTTTTAAATCCCTCTTCTTTCAACCTCATTCTTATCCGTAGGCCTGTTACTGTTGTTTTCATCACTGCATTAGAAAATAGTGCATGAGCTGTTCAGAAGGCTGCTGTACTTGTTAACAATCTTGATATTATGTGTATGTCACAGTATTTGACCTAGCTATCTTTGGAAGAGGCAATCTCTTTCAGTGATCATTGCTGAGCTGCCAGTCTTCCACAGTGAAAATGTAGAACAAGAGCATTTTTAAAAATGTCATTCTGCTGCTGCAATGAGTCTGTTTTCACTATTTAGCTAGATGGCCATGTAAATTCCGTGACATCCATAACCTGAAACTTTCAAAACACACTCAAAAGAACAGTTTCATTTACAGTTTCTGAATAACTGGCACATAATGTCCTAATATCACAAACATCTTTGATATTCCCACAGCCATGCTAAGCAAGATGCAACACTGTTCCCTAACTAAACAGAGGCAGGGAAATGATGCTTGTGAAACAGTAGTTAATCTCTGGACAGATTACCAGGTGTCCTTCAGCTGCCATGGGAGGAAGGAAGAAGACTGCCTTTGTTTTACAGTGCTGTTATTTTAAGATCAAAAAGGATAAAGATGTCCATGTAAAACAGTTCATAAAATCATCCTGCCTCATGCAGGTTCATATCATTACAGCAATCTTACATGGCCAGAAATGTTTTCACTTTTTTTTTTTTTTTTTTTTGAAAATACAACTGTTGGGGTGTTAGACATGAAAAATCACACTTCTGACTGCAAATAGCAATGTGGGATAAATTTCCCTTTCTTACTTCATGTGAGAAAAGACTAATCACTCCAGCACCATGCATTGCCTCTACCGACTAATAGCATGGTGAATTCATCACCCTTACTTTTATTCTTTTGCCTAGAAGAATTTTAGTTAGTTCAGTTTTCATCGTCCCTCCACAAGTTTTCTTTTGTGGCCCTAAGCAAGGTGTCTTACCTTCACTTTCATTTGATGTGAGTTGTCTTGCACCACTTCAGTTCCTTTGGCTGGGACTGTGGACATGAGAAGACACCACTAAGTAGCTGCATAATTTCACAGCAGTTTGGTAGCTTTCATGTGGCTGTATTACCCGGAACATGATTCTTGTCAAAGACAAAATTGATGATTGGTTGTGACCCAGATAAGCATGCCCGTGACAGAGAATTGTTTTGTTTTTTTTCCAAGAGGTGACAAACAGATTGGCAATTATACTTAGAGTCATTGAAATCCACAGAGAGTTTTGTGAACTATTTTATTAGGCCTATGATTCTACCTGAAGTGTGAGGAGAGAAAATCAGACACATTAAAAAGGTTAAACCCAGAAGAGTCAGAGTTCATGTGTGAGATGGTGAAAGTTATTTTATATTTTTAACTAAATACATCTATAGCTTACTTAGAATTTTAAAATCATATATAAGTAAGTAAGAGTTAATATGAAATATGAAACATGAAATATTCTAGAGCTGTTACCAGAATTTTGCATATTCCTTCTTTGCAAGAGAAATACATAATAATATAATGTATGTTTTTTATATACTAGCTTCAAATGTGTATATTTCCACTAATTTACATGAAAATAACTGTTCATTGTCAGGATTTTAAATACCATTCTATTAGTTCCCTTCCATGACAGAAAATACAGTTTAAATGCTCTTTCCCCCTGATGAATATTTGCCAATACATGGACAAATAATTTTTGGAAACTGCATCTGTTGGAAGAAAAAAAACCCAAACAAACAAACTTCTATAAAAATAATAATGGGATATAAGTATATGATGAAGCATTGAAACTATTTTGAAACATCACAATGTTATAATGAAATACATCCCCTTGATTTCTACTCTGAATATATGAGGAGAATAGCAACTGTAAATGAAGAGTCAAGAATAAAGGTCTTTTTCAACTTCCATGAATATTATATTTCTAGTAGAATAAAGTTGAAGAATACGAGAAAGTTCCATCAAACAATATTCATTTTAAGAATCTTAATTCAAGGATTAAATAAACATTTCTGTAAATGGAGAAACGGTAAAAATTCATGAACAAATGTTCAGGAAGTGTTCTCCGAGGAAGAAAATATTTTTAAGAGCTTAACCTAAAGATTCCACAATTTTAATAGCAGATCTTTAGGTATTCAGAGTCTAACCTTAGATATAGAAGGTGAGTAAAGGAAAGGTAACATCAATATGCTGAGTGCTAGGACTGTCTGTGTGACCTAAATTTTATAGGACAGTAATGACGGTGCTTAGCAACAATCTATCCACTTGTGCCCATTACATGCTAAACAATCTTTCTATTAGTCATTTTATAGAGAAACTGCTATTGAAATTTGTTTTCCTAGAGCCTGAAGAATGAAGAAGGTCCTCTGTCTCTCTTTTTCAGGGTCAGAGTGTCCTAGACACTGGGACACTGACATTGCATGTTTGTATACGTATGGATTTTTTCAGGGGCAACAACAACCTCCTAGTGGCCCATTACTTCCAAAAGCCATGTGTGCCAGCTTAAGCTGCCCCAAGTATCTGTTTTCTTTTTTGGTAAACAAAGCAATGAAGATTTGTGTGTCATTACAGCTGCCCAGTGTGTCGATGGCCTAAGTAAATTTCCTGTTGTGCAAGCTTTGTGCTATTGCCTGAAGTTTCTTCGCCGTGTTTCTGAAATGTACTAAATTTGGGACAGGTGAGAGTTGAAGCATTGCCTGGAGAACTGACAAAGTCCATGGAGAGGACACTATTTCATTCCACTAGCTCCTTGCCACTCTGCAGCTGCTGCTTTTGAAATGTGAAAGAGGTACAAAAGATGATCAGGAAAAACTGTAACTGGTAGCTTCCTTCACATTTCTACCTGATATTTACATCTGTACCAGCAGATACTTGCCCCATATAGATTGCAGCATTCCCATTGGACTGTAAAAGTGAGATAGAGAGCAGTTACTTCCACATACTTGTGCAGTGGAATTCAGAACATCCTTTGGCATGCGTGTGTGCTGAGTGTGCTGGACACATCCTTTTGTGAATGTTCTCTGAAATGAGTCTCTCTTTAGACTGACTCAAATGACTGAATGCTTTAGAAATTTAATTTTTCAGGCATGACTTTCCTTACAAGTAATGCAAATGCAATAAGTACCAATATCATTAATTTTTTTGAAGTGCTTTAGTGCTGGGGATGACTTTAAATGTCCTTATAATGGCATATAAACACACTACAATGGTTATTAGAAAGGATAAGAAGACTTCCTCATAGATGTTACAGTCTCAGTCTGGACATAGCACTACCAACTGATTAAACATGCCACAATTGTAAAAATCAGGTGAGAAGCTCTGTCAAAATGCAAAATGTGATTATTGTTTTGAGTAATGTAATTTACATTATTAAAATCAAAGCATATTGGTTTTCTATGAGTCAAAAATAAATCTGTGTTTCAAATTATTCATTGCCCTCATGATGGCAAAAGACATGAGTATTGTATTCTCTTTACAGGTTTTATTATGTTTATTGTTTCCTTGGCATTGAGGATAACAAGATTTTTCCATCAGCAGGATTAACACAAGATTTTGTAGACAGAACAAAAGTTTTAAAAATAATTAACATTCCTTTGATTCTCCTCTAGATATGAAAGGGATACATTTCTTCTTTTGATGACATCTGTGCACAGCCTTATTTTGGACAAGACATCACTTTGTGCACTTACTTCAACAACAGTCACACTTCAGAAATCGTTATTGTAAGATTTACAGATTTTAATTTTATGGGTTTGTGGTTAGACCTAAATAAATTATTGAAAATTTTGAAATTTTTCTGAGTACTATCAAATTTCTAAGCAGGGTTTCTTTTGTTTTAGTTTTTACTTGTAGCACTATGCTATTTCAGGAATGTATTTAATTTGGAAAAAAAAAAAAAAAAGCTTTCTGTTTAAAAAGAGAATCTATTGCTACTAAGAAGTTCAATAGCTGTTCCACAGTTTAATGCTCTTTTGCAAGAAGGAAAAGAAGAAAAACAAAGATGAAAAAAATCCATCTTGTAAAAAACACTGATGCTTCATTTTTTTCATTACAATTTAATTACCAAGATTTAAAAAACTATCCATGGATGAATCAGTTCCTGGCAGAAGTTACAATAGCCTTAAGGGTGAATTTATTTGAAAGAGCGAAATTGTTCTTCTAGACAAAGTTCAGATTGCTCACCTCCCTTCAGTCAGGAAGAAGCGTTCACTCAAAACAACTCTTCCGGTCGTAGAACGCCCACTGTCTTCCTTGATTTGTGGTTCAACTCAGTGAAGCCTGCATCAAGGTGGCATGTGCATACACTGGAGCACAGAGATGGGTAAGAATAGATCACTCTCTCTTGCTTGGAGCTCTAATCTGAGTAAGATAGTTTACCAGAGACATGTCTGCATTGAATTGATGAAGCATTTTGCCCTTAGGTCTAATATATTTTCATTGAAGGCACCCTGAACCTTGACCTATTTGAAAGGAAACAGAAAGCAAGAACTGCTTTTTGAAAATAATTAACTTACATGTGTAGTCTAAAAATAAACTGAGACTACAGCAGGTGCTGCACTTTATAAATCTAAGTAAATTGCTGTCATACAGATAAATCCAGGAAAGTTGTTGCAATCCCCTGAGCAGCACGTGAACATTACACACCACTGAGATCCCTCCATATGGGAGGAACATTACAAAGAACTCACAGTTCTGGTCCACACACATGCCACAAGGTGTTCAGATATGGGTTGAGTATCCACCACACTTCATAAGGAAGCGTAATCTGCTTCCCTGGGGTCCGTACCCCAGGATGATGTCCTAGGCAACTCTCTTTGGTTCCTTGTAGTTTTGGGGGTTTTCTCAGTTTTCTGCTGTTCAGAATAGGAATATTAAACCTCACTTCCCTTGTGGAACGCATTGGCAGGGTGACAAAATATGCTATATGTTATTGCGTCTGATTGCTGAGAAGGCTGTGACTGTGCACTGGAAGCAGAAACCTCCTGGCCTTTGAAAGTCATGAAGATTCATTCCATCACATAACCACTAAAAAAGTAAGTTCTAAATCTACAGGAATGTATTCTGGAAATTGTGTATTGTCTTTCAAAGGCTTCATATTATTCACATTTAAAAGAAAATTGTCAAAAGTTTGGCAAATTTTAAGGTGGTAGTTCCCAAACTGTTTTGTTGAACCTGCTCGAGGAAGTCAAATTGACCACTAAGGAGAAAAGAATTCCAAGAATTTTTAGAACTCTGTCCTGAAAAGCACACAAAATTGAAAGAAGTGAAACTAGAACTTAACATAAAGATACATATTTGGTCTTGTGCTGTCAAGCACACAGTATGAAAGTCTATGTTCCTTACAGAAGTTGACTGTTGCTCATTAGACATGCATTTATAATTAATATAAATGTGCAAATAGGGGGTATTTTGAACCAGTTATTACAAACAGTTGAACAACTTCAATTCAGTGAGGGATTTTTTTTTCACTTTAAAACCTTATGTTGTTAATTTTTTTCTTTTGAAAGCAGTTATATGACTAATTATGATTTATATATATGTATATATATTGCAACTAAATTTATGAAGTAAATGACCTGACATTTGACCTGAATAAGTTTAAGAGTTTGAATACCACCTCCCCAGCTCAATAATTCATTAAAGTTGCTGCCCATGAGGAAAAACAAACTAAATAAAAAAATATCATCAAGCTCTGTTTATAGGGAATTGCTGTAAATTAGCTTATTGACAATGGCATGGGATTTGCAAGGGTCCCAACTGAAAAATATTTATGGCTACTGTACCAGAACTGCAGTTTTGAAGTAGGGTATGTATCATGAGGAAGAGGATAAAGACCTATATGAAAGATGGGGAGGGGTATGTGTGCAGACATGTACTAATACAAAAAGGAGGTGGTTGTTCAAACAGCCAATTGCCAGTGCAAAAGAACATTGTCCCTGTTTATCACTGCTGTGTGCTCATAAAAATCTCTTACTTTCTATGCAGTGTTCAAATACAACTGAAATGTTGATGAATAGAAAATAATATCTGTAAGATCACTACTACATGCCAGGGTCTGGCAAAGCTTTCTTGTTGTGTTGAAGTAGAGATTTATCATCGCAATTTTCATTATGTCACATGTTATCCCCACCGCTGACAGAAACTTTTGCATAGATGAGCATGTGAATAGCTTGGCCCTCAAAGTGGTCTCCTTGAGGAAAGGAACAAGATTTGTCAGCACTGAGGCATTTAACATCCAATAGGAAAGAAATAGAAACTAAGGGACTTTAGTCTGCCATCTTCCATTTTATTCATGCAGAAAACTGAGCAGACTCATCAGACCAACTGCTCAGTAGTGATGCAGCTGCTTTCTGCCAGTGGGACATCTGAGCATCACAGGGCTGCCACAGGGATATGTGCCACAGAACTTCCTTTGTCGGAGAGGAAAACCACTGTAATAGAAACTGGCAGATCTGTGCCAGGGTTGCACTTCAGCTCCACACAACCATACAAGGCAGTTATAAAAATAAGAAGAGATTGCCACAACACAGAGGCAGTGTTTGTGGACAGGACAGGAGAATGCACTTAAGCACATTTATTCTCTTCTTTGTAATTCTTAAGTATCTCCAAGATCCACAGTTGGACATGCTTGAAAAAAGCAATAGAATGACTTATTCTTTTGGCTAGAGAGGTTTTTTTCTGGATGCTTATTTCCTCCGTGGATAAATCAAAGAAGGTTTTGTCCCACAGCATTTCCAAACACAGATTTAGCAAAGCCAGGAAGAGAAAAAACAGTCCGATTCCTCCAGGGAGGGGAAAAAAAGTAAAATTCTTTCAACTTGCCATTTCCTATCTTTATATTTTGTGATGCTTGTAATTGTATTAACATCATGTCAGAACATGTCAGAACAGTTCTTTTTACGAGTTTGCCCTTTATGAGCTCAGAGCCAAACCTACCAAGCTATTCCCATACAATTCCTATGCTATTATGAGACTTTGTTCAGGTTTAATGAGAGGGCAGCTGATATAAAAATGCATTTCAAAATATCTTACCTGCATAAGTCGTTCTCCAGTCTGTTATAATACTGTATGCCATAAAATAGACTTTATTTCAGATATTTATGTATTTATGTCTTAACAGTAGAGAGGAGAGATCTGTTGAAATGACAGTCACATGGTGTAGGACATTTAAACAACTGCAAAGCCATGGAACATTGTTCTGCACTCACCTTGGAAAGTATTTATGATTTGCAGAAGTATTAAATCATGCTAAGGATCAAACTATTCTGAGTTAAAGCTGACTACCTATTCTGAATTTGTAATAGTAGAGAAATAATTAATAAGTACATAGGTATAAAGGGGCTAATTGAGAACTTGTTTTCAAATGTAAATGGTTGGCAACAATTTTATGAAAACAGTTGTATGGGCTTTCATCATTGTTGAAAATGTAATTTGTTTTTTCCCAAGACAAAACTGAAGTGTTTTTAATTAAGAAAGTAAAAAGCAAAGTCCATGAAATAAGCCATATGAAGAAAAATTAATAACTGGCTTGTATAATTGCTTTAGAATTAGTTTGAAGATCAGTTCTCAGTCTAGGATGTTTTCAAAGGTAAGTTTTCTAAATCTAATATGTAATTGTCACTAAAGCTGCTAAAGAGAATTGCTGGTATTTGTGCTGCCATGCGCCCACAAACAGTGGTTTCACAGCTGAGATGTGTTCTAAGTATATAACTCCTTGTTTGCACTTAGAGTGTTAGTCTAGCCACAGTGGTGTTGACTAAATTTTATTTACCAGAAAATATAATGTGACATAGTCAGTTTACTTCAAATAATAATATTTTTACTTTTTCCACTGTACTGTATGTGGATAATGATATCTGCATAGACAGCACTGAAAAGTTCAGTGTGATTATGGATGATTTGCTTTACCATTTGCAATCTGAATTCCATTGGAATTATGTAAGGCTCTTGGCAGTGTTTACTACCTTATCATCTGTAAGCACACCAACAACATAGTAATTAGGAAAATAAATGCGGAAGTTCCTTTCAGATAAACTCTATGTGTTATCAAACCTTTGAGGTTTTACTCATTATTCTGCTTTTCAGCCCACCCCCTAACTCTTGGTATCAGAGTTCTTCTTTGAAAAGTCATTCATTAGCTCAGCTGATATCTAAGGACCGGACCTACCAGGGCAAAGTAGGCATGAATTATGGGAAATACTGGGTTTCATGTACCAGCCAGCTACATGAGACAGCTAAAATAGTTACCACATGACATGGCCACTACTTGTCCCAGAGGGTAATGCCCCCTTTACTAGATGTGGACATTTAAGTGTGTAAACAAGCATGGTTAAAAACTTGGCACATTTAGAATTTCAGTTCCCATCAAACACAATGTTTACGATGTTTGTATAAAAACAGAGAATCATGGCATTACACGTAGAAGTATATTCCCTTCATTGCCCTGTTGGGTATGAGGCATGTTAGGTGCTGAGGGGAAGGTAATAATCCTTCCAGACATCTAAGTTTCATCTTTTGCTGCAAGTCAACAGCAGCACCTTCCTGCCAAGTACTTAACAGAATTTGCAAAGTCCAAGTGGGTTCTATGGCTTATTATGAAACATAATAGGCAAGTTAGGACATGTCTGCCTCGGTGCAATGAAACACAGTGCAGCAGTTTCCTGACCTGGTAAGTGGCACAGCCTTGCTCTCTGGGATCTAGAAGCTATATCACAGGATTTGAGTGATGCTGTGCCAAAATTAACTGGTCTTATATGTACATAGACCTTGTGGTGACCCTTCAAGATATTCCTCAACAGTACTATGCTGACAGAGCTGATGATATCATAGGTGCATGTGTCTGAAAGATACTCATATAGCCTTAGATGTTCAGGAATAGGATTTCTAAAAGGCTCACCTTCAAAAGTAAAGCCATCCTGTTTACCTGTGGGGGAAAGGCTAAAGAGAGGGATGAGTCTCATAGACCAAATGGCAGCACTTTGACAACTCAGGTGACATGTGAGGGATTGGTTCCATCTGTTCAGAATTCACAGCAACTCACATGTTCCTTGAAGCATGACGACCAACTCTCTATCAAATAGAGAAATGGTAAAAGAATCATGTCTACTTTTCAAACCATCATAGTCAATAATGGTGGGTTCTAGTTTCTGTCTTATTTCTGCATATTTAGCATAAACCAGTTATCAGTGAAAAATATTTCAGGCACCAGTATCCTGCTCCCACTTAACTTTTCTCTACTATTTTCTCTACCACTTCTGTAGTTTTTCCATACAAAATTGACAACTGCTCCAGGAAGAAACATAATGTACTCATTCCAGATTGAGTACGTTACTGCCTAGCAGCTAAGTAAGTCTCTTTAAGGGGTTTACAAATGATCTGAATCCTGACTGCCACATGTGAGAGCTCTAGTCATTCAGATACTGGACAGAAGAGAAATGGGACCATGATTTGTGTAGGGCTCTCTCTTGCACATATTGAGAAGACAGTTGCTACGTGAAGCTTGTAAGCAAGGTAAGCTAGCCTGTGAATCCCAGTGAAGCTTAAGTTTGGATTAGTTGCTGAACATTCCCAAATCATCAAGGCTGAAACACTTCTTAGGAGAGACAAAAAGCACAGCCTTGGGCAGGCAGAGAGCTTTACAGTTAAACAGTCCAGTGATTAAGGACTTTCTTTTTCAGGACTAGGTGGTAGTTGAGCAGTCATTCTTGCAAGGAGAATCTACGTCCACAGAGGTGAAGATTTGTGTTAAGAGTCATTGGAGTGATTGGTTGAATAGAGAAGAGGACTTCTTGGTCCTGGGAAAAGAGAACTCCCAGCAATTTGGATCAGGTGAAAAAAAGACAGAGGTTAAAGTCATTCTTAAACATGCTTAATCACATTTCTGATCAAAATGTTTCTAGGTCAGCTGTTGCCTGTGAGAGACTCTAAAGAGAAATTAGAGTGTTGAGAATAACTGTGAAGAAATGAGGGTTAGATGTGATATTTTGGGTTATCTTTTAATTTAACAAGAACTTTTCTTCCTCTTCTGTTTCATCTTCCTTATTTCTAGAAAGAATACAAAGTCTTGGCAGTGAATTATAGTGTAGGAAACATAATTGTCTATTCTGATAATAGAATTGATTTTAAGATTCATGCTTAAAATATAGCCATTAAAAGAGATGCAGAACATGAAATATTTAAAGATGCTACAAGAATGCTGGTTTTGTTTAGATATTTTGTTTATATCATTCAGTTTATTGTTTTCTAATAAGGTTCCAATTTACATTCTTTTGTGAACTTAGATGATTTATACAATAAAAAGATAAGAACACAAGGATTTAATCTTGCTAAGGCATTTAAAGAAGGACCTGAGGATTTAAATTTGTCCCACTTACTGGGAGTTTACAATGTACTGGGTATCTCATTTTCCACTGCCCCAGCTAAGATGCATTGAGCACCTCTAGTTGCTCAGGTGGAACTGGTTCTGAATCAGCAGTGAAAGGTGGTGGTAGAGCTTGCCTTTTATTCTGCAGCTGTTTGGGGTAGCAGCTTGCTTACATTCAGTATGATTTTTGCACAAGTGGACTTCATATCTTCTTTTTCAAGTCTATACAAAGATAACTTTTGTGTGTATATTTATGAAAAGACTTTTGGTTGGTTTTGTTTTGTTTTGTTTTTAATTTCACAGAGAAGTGAAGAAATGTGTGGTATCTGTGTGCCTTAACTGTCCCGGCCAGGTTAGTTAATCTCATCTGTAGTCCTGCAGGGAAACTGGGCCTCATGGGAAGGTCAGGGATAGCACACTTATGGGGTAAAGCCAAAGGATATTACCTGCTGCTAGGAAAAGAAAACCAAGGAGATGTTCATGTCAGGATTCTTCAGCTTTCTTCCTCTATGCAAAGGACCTGGCCACTGCCAGGTGAGAACATGGTCCTAATAGCCAGACTGTTCTTGGGCACCCGTGTATGGTTCTTGGAAGTACTTCCTGGGACAGAAAAAAACTTTTCAAGCCAAGTTCAATCCGTTCCATCACCTAACAATAGTTACTGAAACATCAAAGCAACATTATATTTTAAAATTAACCCCTACTCCCAAGACTTATATTCTCTATCTTTTGTCATTTGTGATTTATTGAAGTCAACCCTGTTGACTTAAATGAAACTCTGACAGACATTCATCCTGAATCAACAGAGCAAGTTTTGCCTTGAAGCAGAATTGCTTTGTCAGTCTTTTCAGTATCTTTTCTAAAGTTGTGAGGGTGGATTTAGCTCAGCAAGTTTTTAGCAATAGTAGTTAGAATGTCCCACAAGTAAAAAAAAAAGAATTATACAATATTTTTTCAGGAAGAAGTGTTTTCTTTGTTTAGCCTAATCCTTCATCATGTCACTAAGTGGGAAAAAATATTGCTGTTTTTTATGTTGTTGTGCAGAGCTGTCAGCAGTTGTTAGAAAATTGCATTTTTCTATCAGGCCTTGGTGTCTGTATATATGTTCTCCCATCTTCAAGAGCAAAATATACACACAAGACATTTCCAGATCTAGTTTGGCATTTTATTCATTTCTCTTTCCCTCCAGTGAGTGTTATGTCTGTCCCCTTTTGCTGCTATAATCTCTCATTTTCAGCATTCTTCCTGCTCTTTCTAAGTCTTTATTCAAGCAATGACTGTTTCTTTCATAAAGTCTCTTTGTCATGCTTCATTTAACTTATTTAGCAGTTAAAATTTCTTTTGCTGCATCATCCATGTTGTTCCGTCATATGAAAGTAGTCCATCTTTGTCTGTCATAGCTTGGGCTGATATAGATGTCAGCTGAATGACCATTCTCTGAAGTAGCATTTTTCAAGAAAAGAAAGAAAAAATAAAAAGAAAAAAAATAGGAAAATTGAAAAACAATTTAAATTTTTGAGTGTTTATAAATTCTGGAGAATTGTGTTGGCATGTACAGACCACTTGCAGTCACAAAAAAAAATCCTCTTCTACTCTCCTGCAGTTTTCTAATCACTACTGCCCCCCCTGTACTTTCTGTGAGTGAACAATGAAAGCTTTTTCTATTAGAGCCTGCCTCATTGTGCCATCTTATATTTTCATTCACATTAGAAAGATCCAGGCTGCAAAGACACTGAGATAAGAAACTATATTTTCCCAATATCTGAAGTCATCTGGAAACAGAATAATTGTAAAACATTAGACCTGACATGCTGTTGCCTTTTCTGTGTTCTTGCTATGAAGATTCACTGAGATGTACAAAAGCACAGGAAACAGTGGCCCAGCTTAAAATACATCTGAAAACTGAGGCAGGGGCACCAGACTTTGAATGAAAAATCACTTTGCTTTTTGTTGTTTCTTAAAATAATGAAAATCAATAAAAGGAAGAAAAAGAGAATTTTACTGAGATGACTATGCCTTTCAATTCTGTAAGAAAGCCTGGGGCATTCTGATGTCACCTTTGTGCTTCTTTATGCTTCTTTTTCGAATTGTAAAAATGAGTACTATTCTAACATCATGATTAACTTGGTTAAAGCATAGAGAGCAGTGAGGATGATGCATATATGTCCATTTCACGAAATGCCTGTGTCTATTTAGTCACATGAAACTGACTAAGTAGTCATCAATCCTTGAAGTAAAGATTGATGTCAATACTATTATCATTCTGGAAAATATTAGCTCTATATCAACAGTCAGCTACTAGGTCTTTTATAGATGCACTAAAAAGATAAAATTATATATTTTCCTGAGGTATCTGTCTGATTCCTCTGAACACCTTCTGTCTGATGGTTTTGCTCTATTTTTTTTTTTTTTTTAGATTCCTCCTTTGGGTTCCTCTAATGGAACTCTGCTATTTTAAGAATTGTCTATAAAGCAAAGTTTTTGAATTTTTTTGCCTTCTTCTTCACCCCAACACTTTCTCATAAAAGCATTTCCCTCAAAGTGGAAGGGAAAAGCTACCAAGGTCAGTAGTTCATAAGAAAACACACAGCTTAAACTATACAGCTGACATGATCATCGTCTTGTTTTCAGCTGGGATAGAGTTAATATTCCTCCTAGTAACTGGTACAGTGTGGTACTTTGGATTTGGGATGAGAATAATGTTAGTAACACACCAATGGTTTAGTTGTTCCTGAGCAGCACTTACCTTAAGTCAAGGACTTTTCAGGTTCTTATGTTGCACCATCAGCAAGGAGACTGGGGTGGGGGGGACACCAGAAGCTGTGAGAGGGCACTGTTCCCCTGCAGCCCATGGTGCAGACCATAGTGAGGCAGCCGTTCCTCTGCAGCCCATGGAGATCCATGGGGATGCAGAGATCCACCTGCAGCCTCTGGAGGAGACACATGCCAGAGCAAATCCTGAAGGAGGCTGTGACCCCATGAGAAGCCTGTGCTGGAGCAGGGTCCTGGCAGAGGCCTGCTTACCTGTGGAGAGAGAAGCCCATGTTGGAGGAGGTTTTCCTGGTAGGATCTATAGCCCTAAGGCAGACCCATGCTGGAGGAACCTGTGCCTGAAGGGCTGCATCCTGTGGAAAAGTGGCCCATATTGCATCAGTTTGTGAAGAACTGTTACCCTTGGGATGGACTCAAGATGGAGAAGTTCATGAAGGAGTCTTCCATGCAAGGAACCCCACAGTGGAGCAGGGAAGGACTCCTCCCCAGCTAGCAGCAGAAACAACCTGTGATGTTAATGACCATAACCCCCTTTCCTGTCTCCCTACGTTTCTGTGGGGAATGGATGCAGAGGAAAGAGCAAGGAGTGGGCAGAAACTGGTTTTAAGATTTTTTAAGATTTATTTTACTTCTCATTATCCTGCTTTGATTCTGTTAGTAATAAATTTCATTTATATTCCTACTTTCAGTCTGTACCCTTTGTTATATTTTCTGTTCTCCGGCCAGCTTCAGAAGGGAGTGATAGAGTGGCTTTGGTGGGTACTTGGCATCCAAAAAGGGCCAACCCACTAAAACTGAGTAACACTAGCCTATGTTATGACAAAATTACTGGTCATGAAGGTAATCTGGTATTTGTACTCAACATTGCCATCCTCTCGACATTTCAGGAGCCTTCTCTCAGAAGCTTATACTCTATGACTTTTCTCCTTGGAAAGCCAATCTAGGGGATAGACAAGAGGGGACCCCTTCACGTTCCCCTTCTTCTCCTCCTCCAGGCTAGTTATAATAGTTCTTGAGAATTTTGAATATCCCTTGGGTGTTCAAACCAGCATCTTATTATTGCTATGTCTACTGAATATATAAGGATTGACTCTGGTTCAGATGTAGCACCTGTCACAGGAGTCAGAGTAACCACAGTGCCTGTCATTTTTTCATCAGAGACTTCATTACTGCCAATTTGTAGACAAAAAGTGGCCAAGAACAGCAATATGAAGAAAGTCTCTCCTCCTCCTTAAGAATCAAGAGTTCAGAGTACATGTCCTACTCCCCTTCTGTACTGACTGCTATCTCAGCTATTAGGAATAAGTGTTCCTCTGCTCAAGAGAACAGATACAGCAAATACATACCACAACTCACCCTGTGGTTTTAACTGTGTGACCATAGAAGGAAGTGGGATGGAAAATCTACCTTGGCCCTACAGTATGTGACTTGCAAGGAAAAACAATCACAAAAGCTAGTTTTTCCTCTAAAACTGCTGCTCTGGTCTCCAGTGAGTAGTTTCCTAGGCAGAGTAAGACTTGTCTTACTCCTGATTTTAATAAAGGAATTTCAGTTTCATATTACAGGTAGAAAGTAGCAAATATGGATTATCATAGCCTGAGTGCTGGCATGCCAGTTATGCTGGAACTGAAGTCAAAGGCAGCCAAGTCATGTGCCACAGATGATATCCTTGATGCATTTTTCTTAATCCCTTTGGCATTAGAGTACAGACCACAGTTTGCTTTCAGTTGAACTGATGTCTAGTACTCTTGGAATCAACTGCCCCAGGGGAGGAAACAGCCCTACCATCTGCCATGCCAGACTACACTTGAACAGGGTGAAACTCCAGAACACCTGCAATACATTAATGATAAGATTGTGTGGGGCAATGCAGCAGACTAAATTTTTAAGAAAGGTAAGAAAATGGTCCAAATCCTTCTGAAAGCCAATTTTGCCAGAAACCAAAGTAAGGTCAAGGGAACTGTACAGGACATCCACTTTGTTTAACAAAATGTCAAGAAGAATGCCACGAGTTCCCAATAGGTGTAATCAACAAAATAACAGCAATACCTCCACCAATTAGCAAAGAGGAAACACAAGCTTTCTTAGGCGTTTTGGGGTTTGGGAAAATGCATACTCTAAATTTCAGTTTGATTATAAGCCCACTTTAACCAGTGACCCAGAAAAAGAATAATTTCAAATGGGACTCAGAGCAATCACAAGCCTTTGAACAAATCAAACAGGAGATCATGCAGCCATTGGGCCAGTCTGATGAAGACGAGATATGTGACCTATACCACAGCTGGGGAGAATGGCCCTACCTGGAGCCTCCTGCAGCAAGCACCAGGGGACACTCGAAGTCAGCCCCTAGGCTTTTGGAGCCAGGAATTTAGACGACATGAAGTTCATCATACTCTGACTGAAAAAGAGACACTGGCACCTTAAGAAAGAGTTTGAGTTGAATTGGAAGTGATTGGTACTGATGTGCAGCTCCTCCTGGCATCCTGACTGCCAGCCCTGGGCTGGATGTTCAAAGGGCAAGTATCAAACAAAAGGCTCAAATAAATGCCCAGAAATCTTGGAAGTGATCACAGACTGGGCAGAAGACAAAGATTTTGAAGTATTACTGGAGGAGGTGGCATGTGCTGAAGAGGTCCAACTATATAATAAATTATGAGAAAATCAGAAGCAATGTGCTGTGTTCACTTATTGGTCCTTTTGTATTGTAGTAAATCATCAGAAACGGAAAACTGCTATATGCAGTACTACATGACAAGTCTCAGAAACTGCTGCAGAAGGTGAATTGTGTCAATTTCTGTAAGTCCAGCTGGCTGAGAAAAGTGGACAGTGCTTTATCTCTACTGATTCCTGGATTGTGGCAAGTGCCCTAGGGGCCTGATTGCAGTAGTGGAAACAAAGCAAATGGCAACACAGAGGCAAACCCATCTGGGCTGCTGCATTGAGCAGGCCATCCCCTTCGTCATAAAACAAGCCAGTGGGGAAATCCCACCTGGCTGAACAGGGAGCTTTGGCTGGAACTTTGGAAAAAAAGGAGAGTTTATGACCTTTGGAAGAAGGGGCAGACAACTCAAAAGACCTACAAGGATGCTGCAAGGTTGTTCAGGGAGAAAATTGGAAATGCTAAAGACTAGCTAGAACTTAATATGGCTGTTGACATACAAGACAATAAAAAATGTTCCTACAAATACATCAGCCACAGAAGGAGGGCTAAGGAAAATCTCGTCCTTTACTGGATGTGATGAGGGAAAACATTGTGATAAAGAATGAAAAAAAGGCTAAGATACTTAACACCTTCTTTTCCTCAGCTTTTAATAGTAAGACCAATTGTTATTGGGGTACTAAATAGCTAGAAGACAGGAGCGGGGAGCAGAATGGAGCCCCCATAATCTAAGGGGGAACATGGTCAGATACCTGCTATGCCACTTAGTCTATGGGGCTGAATGGAATCCACTCAAGTGAGGGAAAATCAAATGGTATGACAGACTGTTAACATTACATTGAGAGCAATGACTGGTGGGAGCTTTAAACATTGGAAAACACATTCAGCAAAAGCCACCTGGTTAGTTAACACTAGGCGATCTGCCAATGGAGCTGGCCCTGCTGTAGAAGTGGATAAAGTTCCTGTAGGGCACATTAAAATATGCTGAGGAAGTCTCTCCATGTTCTTCCTGCCTCTCATAGAGGCAAATCCATCTGCAGGATTTCTTTAGCTCGTACATCTAAGTATACTTGGGGGGTAATGCAGGAAGATGGGGAATTATGATGTATACATCAAGGGGATTTGATTTTGGTTAAGACTGGACAATTATTTGAATTGTTAGATGCTAGTTGATACTGTATGTCATCACCACTGTGGTTGCTGCATATTATATCAACATTATTACAGTAAGAATTAGCCAGACTAATGAAGAATGAATTCTGATGAAATCAATAAAAGTGCACAGATGATAGAATCAGACAAGCTCAGCAGTGATGGAAGCAGAACTGTGTTCAGCATGCAACAATCCAACACCACACGCCATCTTTCCTGCTGTGAAGGACTGCTGTGACAAATGGAGTCCAAAATCATGCAATAAGTGAACTCATTAGGCATTTTATGGGTGTGGCCTAGACTAAGGAAGCAATACCTGTGTGTGTATATCAAAAGACAGGAAAGGTAATGATGACTAAATAGGATGTATTGTAAAGTATGGGATGTGGCCATGGCATATACGGGACAGAGTAAGGGGTGGCTATTGTCCTTATTCCAGCTGGAATACAATTAATGTACTCCCTAGTAGCTGGTACAATGTTATGTTTTGAATTTAGGATGATAATTATGCTGGTAACACACTGGCAGCACTTACCCTCAGTCTTCACACACTGTTCTGCCAGCAAGAATTGGGAGGGGGGGGCACCAGGAGCTGGGAGAGGACACAAACAGGACAGCTGATTCCAATGGCAGAAAGGTATATGCCATACTATACAACATCATGCTGAACAATAATACTGGTGGAAGTTGTCTGGGGGATGGGACCCCTCTGCCTGGGGAGTGGCTGGGCAGTCGTCACTGGGTGGTGACTGATTGCAGTGTGCTTCACTTGTTTTGTATATTTTTTATTTCATCTTCCTTTTATGTGCTATTAAACTGTCATTATCTTAATCCACGTTTTACTTTTTTTTTCCAATTCTCACTTCCATCCAGCTGTGGGGGAAGTAAGCAAACAGCTATGTGGTGTTTTGCTGCCTGCCATGTTAAACCACACCAATCATTTAGTCTGTGCGATCTTTTCACCCATACTAAAGAAACATTTAAAACTTCAGAGATTAATGTTTGGAGGAAGAAAATTAATCACATCTCTGGTTAATATTTGTGTCAGCAATTTAGTTTATGAAGGACGGAAGTGGGTTTGGCATCATCCACTTGAGGATCCGGAGTGTTTCACAAAGAAACTTGTGAAACTTCTTTCTCAGCTCATTCTGGCATTCTTTCATTGTAAAACTATTCCTTTCTTCTAAAGGGGATTTGCTCTTCTCCTGACTATTACCTCTTTCAGTTATGGTTATCTGCCAGCTTGCACCGTGGGCAGAACCGGCTTGCAACTTCTTGTGCTTTGTTCTGCGGACAACCCCAAAGGTAGACAGGTGTTGCTATTAGCAGAGGCCTGAGGATAGCTACCTCTCCCGCTTCAGAGGTAGCTGCACATTTCCCATTAATTGGTTTCTTTGCTGTTCCTTCTCCTTTCTCCACTTCTGAGATCACTCAAGTGTACTGCACCTTCAGTTTTCCTATCAGAGTTCAGAGACAGATGGATCTGAGAGTAAAATGTTTAAACAGAACTGGCACTTGACTTGTGACAAGTGTCACATTGCAGGAAATGCTCATTTTGTCTACAACTGACTTTTTTTCCTTCACCTCTGCTTTCACTCTTTCTGTCTTTATTGCTCCTTTATTCAATTTGTGATAAGGCAGTAGAGAGCTCTAGACTGACTTGAGTTGATATGATGGGAGGTTTCATAAGAAACCAAGCTCTGTCATAGCTGCCTGCGGTAGAGAGGCTGACTGCGTACCGCTCATGAAACTTTCTTTTTCATTTCTAATAACACGTGGTTCAGACAAAAGCGTTTCCATATGTAAAAAAAAAAAAAAAAAAAGGAAACTAAATTTGACAAAAAGCATGAACGTGACAATAGGGCTTTTGTCTTGTTTTGGCTTTGTGTCCATTTTGTCCAATTTACATCTCCTTTCCTTCTCAAGAGGCTGAATTCCATTGCAACTGTTTTGGCTATGTTTCCTACAGCATCTCCAACCTTTATCTAACTAGTAATTGTTCTTCCCAGGTATCAAATAGCTTTAAATTATTATTTTACAGTTGTATTTTTTGTCTCTGTCACTCAGCCTCTGTGGCTTCTACTCTTTAGAAAGGACCCCTGAACATTACAGACCAACAAGAACAGTTGATACACACTCACGATTCAGTCTGCACTGTAATGAGTTCAGCAGTTGCACATTTTTAAAACACTTTGACACAGAGGTCGGGGAATGATATCCCGGGCAGAGTGGAGTTATGGAAGAGGATTAGGATCAGCTAGGTTTAAAACAGCTAATCATATTTCGGGGACTAAATGTAATTTTCCAGTTCTGATAAAATTAAGCAAATGAAACCAGACCCTATAACACTTGAGATAAAACATCAAATTTTAAAATATTCAAAATCTGAAAGGGATTGTATTGTAATATTCAGTCCTCTTACTAAATATGTGATGCCAAGTAGTCCTAATGTATATGAAATATACTTTGTGTAGTCCCATGGGTTTTCTTTATGTCATGTACTATTCTTACAGTTAAGTTTTTATTTCTGTATTTTGCTAAGTTAGGGCTTTGCCACATTGGGCAGATCTGTGTTTCTTCTGAATCAGATTCCAGACTCTCTTAGTGCTGATACAGAAGATCTGCTGGTCCTTCTGCCAGGACTTCATATGCCAGCACAGCTAACCCTACACCATATGCATCTGCTCTGCCTCTTGTCACGAAGGCATGATAAGGTGGCTGCCATGAGCTAGAGAATTGAGCCTGGCTGATGCCAGTCCAGAGATAGATTTTTTTGAGTGCCAGAGATGTCAACAAACTGTTGTTGTTTTTCTTCTAAAGATACCATGGAATTGTATAAATTATTCTTCAATTATTTTACTGAGGACTGTCATAATGGTGTTTTCATATTTTGTGCAAATCTGAAATTTTGTTAGGTTTGAAATAACCTGTTGGACAAGGAAGAGGATACAGGTGAGGCACTTTACATCAGTTTCAGACCCCTATCCATATGCACTTTGAGCAGCCTGCTGGGTCCTTCATAGGAAGGAAGCCCAGCTTCCCTAGCTAGGTGTATAAGGAAAGTGACTGCTGCAGGGCAATTTTTTTAGTCATGCTTAGGTAATAGCTGGATTTCAACTGAGCATGATCATGCTGGTGTCTTAGCATGGAGGTGCCCTTGTACCTTTTGGGTTTTGTGCCTTGTAGCCCAGAGAATATCAGCCTGGATGGATGCTGACTGTTTTCTGGGCCAAAGCCATCTGCCCAACTGAAAGGCAGTTTAGAAATATAGAATTACAAAATTTGTAATTGCTCAGATTCAGTGCCTTCTCAAGACAGGTACACAAGACACAGACAGGCAGACATGTTCTCAGCTCTGTGTGATTCTCTTAGTTCTGCTGTAGCACTTATTTAGAGCTGGATTGTTGAGGTGACTGAGAAGAAAACTTGATTTGATTTTTTAAGATACATATACCCTTTGAAGACTTCTGACTCATTGATATGAATTATGGGGAGTGGGCTCTGAGTCACATTCCACATTGCTTCACCATAAAGAGGCTTCCTCAGCTTAATTCAGCTTAATCTCAGCTTAATTCATACAGGTCTATCTGCAACATAGTGGGCTTAGCAACATGGTGACTGTTGAAAGGAATACTATGTCCCTCATGATTTCTTTTTTCAAGGGGGAAGGTAAAACCTTTTTACTAAGTCATATATTCTTTAAATTCATAGTGCACATATAAAAAAACTTAGGAAGCTTTGGGATGCCAACAAACTGCTGAAAAGTAGTGCGATCTAAAATTACTGCAGGCTCAAGCTTTCCAGTGGAGTGAAAACTTTGCCTTGAGGACTTTTTCACCACCATTGCATGAAATGGACTTCCCTGAAATTCTCGTAGATATGCTCTGCCAGTCCTTGTGGGCTTTAACCCTTTGATCTTGTTTTTTATTATCTAAGCCAATAAAGTATGAGCAGAGTGCATACAGATACATATATATATACATAGATAATCTGAATATAATTAAATCTTTGTTGATATTACAAATATGGTCTGGATTTTCTATTCTCTTAAAGGGATTCTCATACAACTGTGGAGATATTTGTCACACCCACTCACATCTCCTTGGCTTATGGCTGCTCCGGTTGCACGGTGAACTGTCTGAATATCTCATCTTTCAAAGGGCTAAAACTGTCATTCTGCAAGAGAAATACATCATTAAGATAAGAAAAAGACTGTCTCCCTTGTTTTGTTTTGTTTGAGCAGTGTGCTTTGCCTTTTCTGTACAACATTGCATTATTTTTATAATCGATGAAAATCTTAAGAATATATTGTATTTCCCAACTGCCAAAGGTGTTTATGTTACCTTCTTTGGTGCAAGCTTTCTTGGTGGTGTTGACTCTTTCATTACTTTTGTCTGTCTAAGAGAGGTGTACAAGTAAATAAACAGGGCTCCAAGATACCCTGCAATGCAAATAATGCCATAATACTTATACAAAGTTTTATATTTATGCTGAAACCTCTCACAGGAGCTGGACTCTCTCTACCTTGCCTCTGTTGAAAGAGACGTGAATGGCTATAGGCCCTGCATTTTCAGCAATTAATCTCAATTTTCACTGATTTATCTTCTGCTCAACTTCAGCATGCTCCATCAGCCATAAAGAACTCCACAGGGATCATATATATATTCTTGTCCTAGGAAGAAATAGCTTTCCTCAAAATACATTCCTACAGATTTTGCAAAGATTGCTATGTTTACAAATGCTATCTTCTGGGCAACTTGATTCCCTTTCTTCCTGATCCTTGAGACTCTGCCTTCAATTAATCAAAATTATAAAAACATTTAGGTTTTCTGGTGATTTGCAAAGAAAAAGCCATTCCTATGAGGTAGATGTCTCAGGTTAGCCCTGGCCTATAGCAATTTAGCACCTTCAGCTAAAGTAACACCACCATTTAGGTTTACATACATGCATAACCCTTCATGAAGACCAGGTGGAAAGCAATAACAAAATGCTTTGGAAATAGTGGGGTTTTTTTTGGTTTTTTTTTGGTTTATTTTTTTAGCATTCTTAAAGCTGTCTGTAGGACTAGCAGATCCTTACCTAACATTAACACTGTGCAAACCTCTCTCTCCCAGAAGCAGTGTTTGAATAATTGATCAAAATATTCCATATAATGGCCCAGGAACATGGGACTGTGTCACTAACGTTACCCACCTGGAAACATGGAATTGCAGGCAGTACCTTGCTGCTGGTGCTCTTTTAAACAGAGGAGAGAGTAATTGAATGCTGTAGCTCCTTTGATTGAAGAAGCAGATCCCATTTGTTATGTGCCCTAAGGAGAAAGGTAATTTCAAGGGACTGCCTGATTTTCCTGCCATAATGTGTGCTGCACAGGCATTTAATGTCCTCTGCTCTGAAACAGAGAAAAACGATCCCTGCTTTCCAGAGTAACAATGAATAGCCACTTCCTGGGGAAAAAAAAAAAAAAAAAAGAAATCTTTCCAACAGATGCCACAAGCT
>JAWWEE010000085.1:54438148-54449983 GCA_035221455.1 Xenops minutus
TGTTAGGTTAAAAAAAATAAAATTTGAAACCCACCACAGTTTAAACAAATGTCTATTATTTTTTCTACCCTGATTTCATAGTTACTATGGAAGTAAAAAAAAAAAAAAAAAAGAAATCTTTCCAACAGATGCCACAAGCTATTTAATTATAAAACTCATGCTGTTAACCAGGTGCTCCATAAGCTGCTGTTAGAAAGAGCTGACTCTACCCCTGCTGTGATGGTCCCAGTGCCAGCCTGGGCAGCTGTGGGGCCAAGCAGCCACAGCACCAAGGCTGGGTAAGGGAGACAAGGAGCAGGCAGTGAGTTCACATGGAAAGTATGACCTTAAGAACGCTCTGTGCTTAACAGTCATTTCTCAGAGGCAAAAGTAGGAATTGAGGGATACATGATCTGCCTCTGTGCTGTCATGCTACCTATGATGCTGGCAAGAGGAAGCTGTGTCTTATGGCTCTCCAGGCCAGCAATTCTTCAGGAAGAGCCTGAAGAGTGCAAGTAGATGCCTTGTATCTGTTGAAATTGCCTCTCATGGCATAGTCGGTAAAAATGAAACCACTTGTTTCATCACAGAGAAGTTATCACAGATAATGACTATCTTATGCTAATTATAAAAAAGAATTGAAATTTCCTGACAGTGTCATCCCTTTTACCCAAGGTAGTCTTATGAAATACGTATTTCAAGTACATTGTCTTCCTTAAATAGACATCCAACTGTTATGTAGCTCTAGGAGACACCATTGTCTCATAAAATTCAATGTGTAATAGCTATAGATAATTCACTGTAGGTACTGAAGGCAAATTAATTTTGTATTTTATATTGTGACCATACAATGCAAGCATAAAAAACAAGTAGGATAAAGGCAAATGATATTTTCTATGCAGATTGAGATCCACATTTTCAAAATCCTACATAGCTACATAAGTACCACAAGGAATAATTCCTGAAAATTGTTGCAGGCTTATAATATTCTCATTCCTGTTTATACTTTCTTAGATCTGTTCTCATTACTTTTCTCCTCTACAGGGGTACTTTTGTTTTTTGCTTCTTCTTTTGGTCTGTGACATGTCTCTCAGTTCTTTTCTATAGTAATAGTATTTTTGCATCAGCATCCTGTTTGTGGAGCACGTTTTTCCCCCATCTAACCTCACAGTCCTAATTTTCCTCCTGTTATCTTGATTGTCTTCTGTTGCTTTGCTTTGTTTCCCTAATACTTTTTCTCCTAGAGTGCAAACCACATCTTTTCATAATCTTCTCTCCTATACTCCCCACTGCTGACACTCATACTCACCCCCACACATATGCCTGCTCTACTACTGCCTGCCACCTACTCACAGAAACTCCTACTGCTACATTTCATCCTTCTCCCCCCAGAGAGCCTCTGAGACATGCTGTTGTCCTCAGAGGCCCTCGTGTAACCAAGTTTTCTCATAGACAACTTGTATTTTACATTCAGAGATATACTGCCATTTTCTTGCTTTCTTACTGTGAAAAACTCACTGTTATCTTTTCATGTCCCTCATGTTCTCCTAGTCCTGTTGTACTTACTCCAATGGACCCAAACTCTGCCTTTATCTGCTTGAATGTGGCAAGCCTGGATGAGAACTTTGAGGTGAAACCTGCTATCCACCACAAAAGTACTAATAATTAAGAAGTTCACTGATGATTAATTTTATTTTTCCTTTCATCTGCTTTTATTTTCCTTTAACAGATAATATTTTACATCCTTAGAGGTGTGTTGTGTATGAGTATTTTTCAATGGCGATTATGAAAATCCTCAAATTGAAAGCAGAAAGGAACAATTCTGTTCTTTCATTCCCCAAAACTTTGTACTCACCTTCATCTGGGACAGGCTGTTAGGAAATCCCCTGGTTGCACAGTAGAGACGCCCGGCATCTCCACGGTAGCATCTGCCCCAACAAGGTTTTTTAATTAATTAATTCAGCTCTCTCTTTTATGTACCTGCTTCTCACAGCATTTTGACTCTTTCTTAAATGCACTTCACAAACGAAAAGGGAAACAGATTCAGTGACAGTTAAAATGATGTTCCATTTGTGCAATTTGTTTCGTATGCACTATTGTGTGGTACTGTTTTGAGTAGCTGTAGAGAAACTGGATACATTTCAATTCCCCAAGTTGGGAGTAGAAAGTGCGGGGCTGCAATGAACAAGGGAAAAATTCAACATTAGAATTTAGATATTTACATGTGCCTCTTTCAGTGCTTTGTGGTGAGACGCCTCAAGCATTTGCATTGCAAATCACATTTGGAAATTAGTTGAGTTTACTCAGTTTGTGAAAGTGTCAGTTTTTGACATTTGATAATGTTCTTGAATGCTGCAAGAACTGGAACAATCAGGATTAGTTTGGTTGGGAGATGCACCTCTGTACTTTTTCAGTGATGCTGTGGCACTGTGACACAGTGCCCCGACATAGGCTGTGGAAGAGGAGGAATTTCCAGGTTGGGTGCATGTTGCATACTGAGCCTGAGCAGTGGCAAGGACTAGGCACTGTGCAGCCCCTTTCCATCTGTCTTTCTTTTTAATCCCATATTTCCACAGAAAACATATGCAGTCCTATGGGAGAGGAGGCACGTCAGCTAGGAGATGTTTCTACTAAAACAGAGGTATTTTATGAAGGGAAATGGATGCCTTCTTTATGACTACAGTGTAGCAGCCTCAGTTGTGTTAACTGGAACAGAGTGTTTTAAATTACTGAGTGGCTATTTGTCCACCACCACCCAAGTGATGCCCCTACAGGAAAATGCCATTTTCTTCAAATATTTCATATGATAGAATGGTATGGAGTGTGGATCTGGCTGAAACAGAGAAAGGAAAGTGAAGAAGAAGGTTTGCGCTATTTCAAACTCTTTGTCCCATTGGGTCCTCTTAAGGAAGGGAGTTGAATTATCACTGGAAAACAATTTCCTTTTCAGACAGCCCCTAAATATGAACAAAGTTTTGGCTTTTAAGTGCAGACTTGAGGCCTTTCTTTCTGCATCTTCTACCTCATCTTTATTGTACATTTTTACTTAGAAGGTCTACATATGACAGGTTCTCTCATGAATAAGTCTTTAATTTAAAAGTAAAATTGAAATATAAAATTGAAATTTAGCTCACCAGCTGAAACTTCTAATTTTCTCTGGACAGGCAATGCTATCTTAGGAGCTGTCTTCGTAATTTAGGGTAGTGTGAAAACTGAAATATGTTTCATATCATGTCAGGACTGTCAGATTTTCCTCAAACTGATATCATAACCATTGCACTAGAAAAAAATGCTATATAACCTGATTGCATAATAATTCTTTTTAAGAAGGTTAGACTAAAAAGGATTTCACAATGTGTGGAATCAAGAACTATATGAAATAACCATGGTGAAATGCATGAAACTATAGCATTGCCCAAATATTTATGTAAATCAAAGAAAAAATGAATGCGACATGGGAAGAGTTTCAAATAAACTTAGAAATTTTGAATTTGTTTAAACTGTAAAGTCAGTGAAACATACACACTTCTCTATTCACCTGAGAGGATACAGAACAATGTTGTGAATATTAGGATTTCATCTGAGGAAAAAAGCAATTAAAAAAATCTACTTGTAACTAGAAATCATAAGATTAACTCCAAATTAAATGCAGTAATGAGGACGTAAAAGAGAAAACTAAAACTGATTACTTTAAGACAACTTATTTTTGGTGACATCTTTTCTTTAGTCCTCCTTCTATATAAAATCAGCAGATTTTATAATCCTAAGAACAAAGATATCCTCTTATTAGACATATTATCTTATTAAGGTCTGTAGCTTTTTCTTTTATTGTAATATACAAACGTGTTCATCAAAACTATTTTTATTATGTGGGGCAAAATATTTTACTTATAGATATTTCAATATGTGTCATATTTAATTCTAGTTTAATTATGAAATACAGTAATCATTGTCCGTGTAAGAGCTTGACACTTCACACTGGATAGTTTACTGTTCCTAGGTGAAGATTTATTATTACACATAATTAAGCTGGCAAACATAAACATGCAGTCTTTCATTTTCTAAGATATGCTATAGCAGGGCGGAAGTCTAAAGTTCACAAAGAACAAATCTTGCTACAAAAGATCAAAACCACCACTGCTAAATACAGAATTTATGAGGTCACTGATAAATTAAGTACACCAAAAGAATTAGGAAAAATAATTAAAAAAGAAAACCCCTTTCCTCATCCCATAAGTGAAAGGAAGAGGGAATGGATTCAAAAGAAAACTACTATGTATCATTAAGGATTTTAATTTCTACATCAAATTACTAAGGTAAGTACCTAATAAAAAATTCTTCTTAAAATTCATTCTCAAAGTATAAAAAATACACATATAGCAATTATATAGACAGTTTTGATCCTGATATTCTTCTGGTGAGTCCCTTAGACTTGACTTGAATGCTAGTTAAACATAAAATATAATAAGAACAATAAAGTCCTTTTTCGAGCATAAACCCTCAAATAGCTGTAAATCCAGATGTTTTATTTATTGGATTCTTTTTCTCACTGGAACTCATGCTATGCTGATTATGAGTGCTTTGGTGTTTTACAGACAATCCAGTACAATTTACTTTATTGAACTGAGTAAGACTGATGGGTATGTAATTCTTCCACCTGCACACCTGCATGTAAGTCAATTCATTTAAAGGCTTTGGAAATCTTGCAAGAATGCCAGGGGTTTTCAAGCTAAGGTCCCATTCTGTGAGTGAATGGCTCTCAACAGCATAACATGACAAAGTAATTCATGTTGGAAGAGGCCTCTGGAGGACACCAGGTGCAGCCCCTGCTCAAAGCAGCATCAGGTAGCAGGTTGTTCAGGACTGTGTGGAGATAGGTTTGATTGTCTCCATGCACTGAAATGCCATAAACTCTTTGTTCTTTCATATATAGAGCACATTTATTTTCCTTCACATCTAGTTGGAATTTCCCTTATTCTGTTTTGTATTTATTGCCTCTCATCCTATCCTGGAGCCTGACAGAGAGAAGCCTGGCTGTCTCTACAGTCTACCTGAGTGTCTTCACCTTTAGATGGATTTGTCCCTGTATGTCATTGTCTTTTTTATACTGAGTAGCCCAACACTTGTGAACTGTCAAGAGTTCACAAGTACAGATCTCTGGTGCAAAGAGAAATAAATAACAATGTGAATTCCAAGAGCAATTTAAAAATATGTTTTAATATATGATAATAAATACTATGTTTTTATTTAATAATGTAAATACGCCATACAGGATCCTTTTCTATCAAACACATCATAGATTGCACAACACTGTCTGGTCACCGCTGTCCTCAGACAGCGGTGACCAGACAGTCCTCAGACGTGCGTGCTTGTCTTTGTGGAGTTAGGCCATAGACATTGAAACAGGTAGAGGAAGGAAGCAAATTCCCCAACTCATGATAATCTCCCTCCATATTTGTGCAATTGCATTGACACTGTTATAATTATGACAAAACAATAACAGAAGTTGGACAATGTCCATCACGACAAGAACCTTGTCTCTAAAAGTGACTAATAGTGTCTATGCAAGAAAAGAGTACAGGAAAAAAAACCCCACAGTATGTTTCTTTGTAATTTCAATTTTTTTGTAATTTTTCAATTCTTCATAATATATGAGAAGTGAGAAACATTGTATTAACTCATTGTAAATCTGTTCAACTCTTTCTCTGAGGTAAAAGACTTATCTCCAGAATTCTTTATTGTGAGTTACCAGTTCATCTAGAATGAAATATTCTAGAAACACAGAAAAACATTCTTTTTTAATTTTGTTTGTTTTTGTTTTTTTTTTAGCTTAAGCTGAACCAGGTAATTTTAACTAAGAATGCAACTCATCTGCCCTAACTTTCAACATCTAAAATTTAAATATCAATGTCTGGGCAACTACCCTAGAAACTGCCTCTAGAAGAAGGTTTCTTTTATACTAAAAGTGATATGTTAATGAATTGTCATGTCTCTGCTTTTCTCTGTTGATTATGCAAAAAGCCCAAAGTCACTAGATCAGACACACAAGTCCAAATTTTAGATGCCTGTAATTTAGGAAGGTGAGTATCGACAGAAGTGTCCCAAATACCAGCCAATAATTCAGAGTACCTTAACATTAAAAAAAAAAACTATGAGAGATTTGTCTTTTTGATGTAAAAAATATATATATATACTGGAAATAATTTTGTTTGGTGCTAATAATTTTATTTTTTTTTGCCTCATTCTCTGTGGGATGAAAAAGTTATTTTTATATTAATCTGTCACAGGCTTTTGTCCAGTAAATTTAGCAGAGCATCTTGCAAATTTTGACACAAAAGCATTGAAACACTAAGATCACCAAGTTCTCTACATTAATAATACAATGCTATGAAAAAATACATTCTTTTTCCATATTAACATATTGTCATATGCACTTAGAGACTATAAGTCAGAGCAATTGAAACATTTCATCATTTAGAATAACTTTTTTTTATTATATGAATGATGCAGTGGTAGTAAAATGCAAAGAAAAATTGTGTTTATGATATACTCCCAATATCAAGGTAAAATCTTTTAAAAATTGAGCTTTTAGAAGATGCACAGGAGCAATATTTTATTATATGTGTGGCTATCATGTTATCTGCAGGAATGAAATGAAATCATGAGAGAAAGTGTTTAGCATATACAGGTGAAGTACCATTCTGACTGGAAAATTGTTTCTTTTGCATGTAGATGCCATAAAGTTTCACAGAATACCCTGAGTTGTAAGGGACACACAAGGATCACCAAGTCCAACTCTTAAGTGAATGGCCCATAGGGGGATCAAAACCACAACCTTGGTGTTATCACTGCCATGGTCTAAACAGCCAAGCAAATGCCTACCTTGTGGTATAGAATTCAGACAATTAATTTAAACTACTATCAAAAGTAAGTATGCATTTTTTTCCAGATACTTTTAAATCCACATTTTCTAATTAACTGTTTATTGTGATTTTAAAAAAAAAAAAAAAATCACAAAAACCAGTGATGGGAGCAGTGGGCAAAATACACTCATGAGAAAATGTAAAAATATTTCATATTTGAAAGCTCCCAGGAGAATCTCAGGTTATTTCTGTAAACTTTTGTGTTCTGAAGGTAGGTGAGCACGACCATTTGCAGCAAAAAAAGGTTTACACAAGTTTCACTCCTGGACACTGCTGTCTGCCAATAGACTTAGAAATGTGCAACAGGAACAAAATTTTTTCTGTGCACATTTACAGTATTTTCCTCAATTAAGACCTTTAATGCTACCCTGTGTTAGAATTTAGACCCATAACGTGAGGTAGTTAAGCATTGTGCTGAATTTATAGGTGGTGGAAGTTAAGTACAGAAAGTCAAAGTGGATTTGCAGAAAATCATGCAGGAAGTCAGAAGACAACCAGGAGAAGAGACTTTGTTTTCTGGCACTCAATTGCATGCCTCACAAAGTCTACATTCTGACCATAAATCAGAGCCCAAAGATTTTCTATGTCCAAACTGGGTGTCTTGTTCTGAAAGTGTCTCCCTGAAGGGCAGCAGGAGGTTGTGAATATTTTGAAGAGGTCGCTTGCCTCTCAGGAATGAAAGAGAAAGCCGTTTTTGGCGCTGAATGAGGTTTAGGCTGGTAAAGCAGCTTGGGCTAATCACAAGGCTAACCACAGTGTGCACAATTCCTGCATCTGGAACATTTACTCTTCCTCTTTGACTTCCAGTTCAGAGAACAGCCTGTTGTCAGGAGTTAGGTAGTAACATCTGCAGCCTAAAGCAAAAATCTACTGTTTACCTAGTTTCCTCTGGTTTCAGGCTGAGGTACCTTGATTGCTGAATGTGAGAGCTATCAGATTTAGTGCACAGTACATCTAATTTCTTGATATGATTATCAAATTCCAAAAATGTTGCTAACCTACAAAAAATACTTATTTGTGAAAAAAGAGTGATTATTGATTTCAAGTTTTTGGATCTTTCTCATTATTTACTGAGTCAGGTGATTTTGGTTGGGTTTGGTTTTGGTTTGGTTTTTTTTTCAGTAGGTCAGAGAAATACTCATGTGGGGCCTTGCACTGCATATCTATGTGTGTAGGCATAATCTTCCAATGCATTCATCTTGCAGGTCACTCTCATCTTTGTAGCACAAAATTGTATGTAATTGAAAGTAAACTAAGAAACAGAAAACAGCATTTTTTATTACTCAGTAGACATTCCAAGCTGTATTTTCATGGACTTACTTTCCTTATAATTATTCCTTCTATTAGTTTCATTATTCTGTGTCTAATCCACTATTTCTAATCATTTAAACGTGAGCTGGTAAGAAAGCCCTTACAAAGTACAGTTGACATAGAATTTTGCATTCACAGATATCCCATATTTCCCATAAAATACACAAAGTCAGGTGTGGAAAGGGAGTACAATGAGATTTAGTGAAAGGGATTGTCATACTGCCAAAAAACCCTGTACCAAAAAAATCTGTGGGATAAGACTTTCTCAGGAAATCTCTGTCACTAACTTACAATCCTCAAAAAAACCACAGTGAATGTGTGTCTCTTTTCTTCATGCCACCACTGGGTTATGGTGAAGCCTGTGAAAAAAAGCAGAGCAAAGTACCTGAGATTTTTAAAAAGAAAAATAAAAAAAAAAATCAGTTCAAACCTCAGAGGAATTTGGAAGAGAAGTCTGTTTTTTGTTTGAAAGGATTCAATATGCCCATCTTCAAGATAGATATGCTTCCTAGAAGACAGATATCTACTATCAACACAGTTGTGGCTTCCTTGTTTTTTATGTTTGAGGAAAGAAAATTTTGGGGTTTAAAAGGGTTTTCTATGGAATATGCTAAAGGTTTAGGATGAAGACCACTAATTCAGAAATTATTTGAATTTTCTTTTAGGTGTTTGAAAAAATCAACAAAGGTTGTTATTTTTATTTCCATGACTGCCTGCGACTTGCTACTCCAAAGATGTATGATCAATAAGAAAATAAAAAAGTCTCCATTAGTTACACTTTATACTTGAAAAACAGGGGGGTTTAATTTCTGAAAAGAAAATCTTAAAAGAAAAACCCTGTGGAGCTTTGTACAATTTGATAGATAGAGTAGCTTCAAAGGGAAGATAAAAGATTGCTGATAACATTCAGCAAACAGCAGCATCTGTACATTGCTTTGATTTTAGTTATGACCCTAAAGGTTAGGGTTTCTTGCAGTTGTCAAAGGAATAAACTCAATAGTATATTGTTAATTATATCTCTATCAATGACAGTAGTCTAAAATATATAATTTATCTACCATTGTTACTCCATTTTTCATGTACAGATACATCAGAATTTCATATCTTCTGAGTTTTGTTTCCTAAAACAATGGTTCTGATCAACAAGTTGAAAAAAGGATCCAAGGCATAGCGCATTCCTCTTGGCTTGCTGATGATCTGCACTTAATCTCTAGATACATCCATAAAATGCTTATGTGCCTTGCATAGGTTCACTGTTGTCTAGGACAGGGAAGGCAGTTGTAGTACCTTGAACAAGCAATTCTCCAGAGGGATATTATCTGGTCCCAGTGCTGCAAGAAAGATGAGAAAAATATCCCTTCCTTTCTTTCACTTTTGAACTCAGGCAACAGGCATAGTTAAGTATAAAAATGTCAGGAAAAAATGCCACCTGATTCTCATTTGCCCTTTATTTAGATTCCCATATTCTTTCAGTTTGTTATCTTTCAGTTTTCTCTTTATGCTTGCTTTCTAGTGCATCAATCCACTTCCTTAGACTCTTTTTCTTACCTTTGTCCCAAGACTCAATGTCTAACCACTGTCAAGAATAAAACTTTAGATACATTATCTGCAGAAGATATCAAGATCACAGAAAAAAAATAAATAAGCCTTTTTGTGAAATTTGGGCAAGTCATGGTAATGTCTACTGGTCCAGCACAGCTGTATTTGAAAGCTCAGAACACAGGATTTGTAGTTTCCTGCATGATGAGGAACACTGCGTAGCTGCAAGCAGGCTCTAATACCAGACCTCTGTTTGAAGGTGGTTGAGATGGCAGAAAAATAGTTCAGGTATGCTACTAGACAGCAAGTTTGGAGAGAGTAGTGAATAGCTCAAAGTGGCTACACAAAAGTCCTTTTCAGAAGTGACACAGCCCCGGGCAGAGAGCACGTATGTCTAGCAACCTCTGTAAAGATATAGGTGGTTAATTGTGTACTCTGATTCTGTAGTGTTCTGAATTTTATTCACCATTAATACAGTTCAAAAAGACACCAAGAATGTCCTCATAACAAGATCTCAAGCCCTCCATTTATTCTATTTCAAAAGCACTCAGTACTCTCATAACACTGATATTTGACTGCCCCATTTAGCAAAGCAATCTTTGAAGTGCTGCCTAGGGCTAAAGGTAAACATAAATGAGAGAGATCTCACTGTATATTGAATAGATTTTACATTTGATAACTCTGTTCTCGTTTCCTGTTGTGTGTTTTATACTTTATACTAATGCTGCTGTGATGTAGTGTCCCATTTACACAGTGGGCTTCAAAGTACAAAGTCCTGCCTTCAGTACTTATTTCAGCTCTGCATTCAATCTAAACTCACTGGGTCAGAAGACAGCCTGGTTCAGACTATTGTGACTCTCTTTGGACTGTGAATATATGATCTTGAACTTGTTTTAGAACATCTCTTTAAATATAATTGTTACTCAAGTTTTTCTTTCCTGTTTTATTTATTTCTTATCAGTTACATGGAAAAAATATTTCAACCTGTTAATTCTTTCATGACCGCTTTAATTGACTTTGAGATCTCTGGTTACTATTCTCTCTGGCACTTCTTTACCAGCTGTTTCTGTTTCTATGGACTTGGGATAAACTAAATGTTACCTGTTTATTTGGGCTATCATAGTGTGGATAAAATATTTGATAAGCTTATAGAGACAAATTCAGTGAAAGATGTGAAAGCCTGCAAGTAGAGCAATATGATATACAGTTTTTAGCTCTGTGGTCCCAATTGGAATTCTAAATACAAAGTTAGAAATTTAGGTTTCTGATAAAATTATGAGAAGCAGTGGACATTTAAGAATCACCTCAGCAATTTGAGCTGAGTGAGGAGATCATAAACAGAAGATGCTGAACAAACCTGTCCCTGATCTCCTACCACCCCTTTGGAGCACTTGGATCAGTGCTTTCAACTTCCTTCTCCATGTGGTGAGAAGACATAATAGTGGTGTTTCCTTTAGGACTCTACATCAAACGCAGCAGATGTTCACCCATGTGAATTACATCATTTGAGTCTCCTGTCCACCTCTGTTGTCAGAAATAGGTCTTTTGAAAAAAAGGAAGGCAAAGTTTATGAAGTCAGGAGAGTAAAAGGAGCACCAATCAATAACACATTCATTTAAGAGTGGGAGACCTGGGTCTTAGTCTTGACTTCCTTTCCTCTTATAAATTCAATGTTAAAATGAATCTCAGAAACAAAAAGGTAATCTATCATTTCTGGCCCTGTTTCAGCAAATGGTGTGGTAGGTAAACCTTTCCCTGACCTCTGTATATGGCTGTCTGTATCGTGAAGTGGTCCTTTTCTTGACCAGTGGAAGAGATAGATCTGTATTCCCTCGGGCCAAGCAATGTTTCCCCGGGCAAGTGCATTAACACCTGTGCTGTTCTACAAAGCCTGTAGGCTCTTCTAAATCTTCTTGGCATTCTGGGCATTTTATAGTGATGCCTTAGGATGTTTATGTATTTGTAGATTTTTATATAACTGTGTAGTTTCTTACATTTAGAGTAGGTAACAACCTCTAACCCTGTGCTAGCTGTCTTAAGAGTCAGATAATAGCTGGAACACCATGCCTGGGAAACATGTACC
>JAWWEE010000085.1:54450083-54464454 GCA_035221455.1 Xenops minutus
TTTTCCTCGGAGCTGGCCCTCATTGGCTCTGCTCTAGAGGATGGAGGGAAACTTCCAGAGGCTTTCAACAGAAACCAGTCTTAAACCCATGACACACCTACAGACTAAGAGTGAAGTGTCTAGAAGTACTTGCTGAAGTCAGGAAAATAAGCACCAGTTGAATCTCATTTTTTGTCTGAAACCTCTGATGTCTAGTTGTTCAAGCTGTCTAAAATCTGCTTTGGATCAGGCATTTGATTATAGTGATAAACCTGGCTATAGCTGAAGTTTAAAATATAGGTTTAGTCCTTTGTAAAGAACTTTACCCTGATCCTTGTCCTCCCCATTCTTTTATTGTTACTATGTAATGATACTGTATAATGCTACAATGATGTTATTGTGTAGCTGAACTGCCCTCACACACCTCTCCATTTTTTTCCCACTTTTTTGTGTTGAAAATAAAAGGATAAAAGAGAAGAAAACCATCTCAACAAGCAAAGACACTGCTATGGAAATTGTTTCCCTACTCATTACGGGTATTCAGAGTTATGGTTCTCAACAGGCAAAAAAGACAGCTAGATATGTTTCTGTGTTTAAGAGGTCATTTTTTGTCTTCAGTGTGAGAATAAATAGCTTAATGGGTAAAGTATGAATTCCATTCAAAGTAAATTGTAGAAATAGATTTTCACAAATATAAACAATGGTTGATATGAAAGAACAGTATTACACTAAGGTTAACACAATTTATTACACTCGCAGAGCAGACCCCTCAGATTACTCCATTGTACTTTAAATTAAAACCAGGGGAAACAATATATATAATGCACATATATAGCTAGGGGGAGATTACTTTCAGCAAATAAAAATGGTTTCTCTCCTTTTGAGACTGTCCGATGTATGTCAATTCCTAAAAAAAAAAAAAACAAAAAAAAAAAAACCTTGACATTATTTTTAAAAAATAAATAATAACTAGGGACAAGAGAATGGGGACTTCAATCTTTTTGAAACCAGCTAAGAAGCTCCTGTATTCTTTTGGTAATCTGATCCCAAAAACTAAATCATCAGATACTTACAAGTGGTTATAATCTTTTTCATTTGGGCTAGTCCACATTAATTGAAGGGAGATTTATTTGCTAGAATCAGTGATTACTGCTCTAACCACTCAAATACTTTAAACATAAAGATAAAATTCAGTTTTAAAATAATGAATTTATCTTGGTATTCTTCTTCCTAGTGTTATTAATTTATCTTTATATTTGGTCAGAATTAAAGAACTATATACACATTCTGGAAGAGAAAGACAAACATGAAGACAATAGTCCAGTTTGTAACTAAAAGTCATTCTTTTGCTCGTGGAAGTGTTCCTCACATGGTTGTTCCCAAACACAATTACAGGCTTGGGCAAAGAATTGGTCTAGAGCAGCTCTGAAGAGAAAGACTGGGGAGTGATGGTTGATGAAAAACTCAGCACGAGTTGGTAATGTACTGTTGCAGCCCAGAAACCCAACTGAGTTCTAGGTACATGATAAGCAGAATGGCCAGCAGGTTAGTGGAGGTGATTGTCTCTCTACACTGCCCTTGTGAGAGCCCACCTGCAGTGGGGCTGCAGCTCTGGGAAACCCCAAAAAATAAGTCACAGACCTGTTAGAAAAGTCCAGAGGAGGTCCACTAAGTTGACCACAGGGTTGGAGAACCTCTACAGTCTGGAGAACAGAAAGCTCCAGGTAGGCCTTAGATCACCTTTCAGTACCGAAAAGGGTCCTGAAAGGAAGCTGGAGAGATACTTTCACAAGGCCATGTAACAATAGAATGGGGAATAGCCTTAAGGTGAATAAGAGGAGGTTTAGGTTAGATATTAGGAAAAAATTATTTACTGTGAGGATGATGAGGCACTGGAACAGGTTGCTCAGGGAACCTGTAGATGTGCCATTTTGGCAGTGTTCAGGACCAGGCTGGTTGAAACTCTGAGCAACCTGATCTAGTGGAAGATGTTCCTGCCCATGGCAGGATGGCTGGAACTATATGATCTGTAAGTCCTTTCAAATCAAACCATTCTATGACTCTATGAGTTTATGATCATCGTGTTATTTGAGGACTGGAGCTTGATGTTGGGAAAGAAATTGAAGGACAGGAGAAGTAGACAGGTATTTTTCTATCTGTATAAATTCTCAGGAAACGACTATTTGCATGGAGTTAAGTACAAAAACAAAGTCACGTTCCCCAGTTTTACTATCAAGTCAAACCCTGAGCTCAGGTTGTTAAATATTAATTCCCTTGAGTGCATTCTGGGTCCATGCTAGAGAAAAACTACAGCTAGAGTTTCCTGTCAGGTTGGACTCTGTGCTGCTGTGCACACACCCTGATCTGTGTGCCTCCTGAGATGTGTGCTGATACTGTTGGTACAGGGGATTATAAGGAAATAATTTCCTTTTCTTTTTCTGAACTCCAGCAGATTATATACACAGGGCTCACTACCCTGTTTGCACATGTCCCCTGTGTGCTTTGAAGTATTATTCCAGTGATAATAATGTAGGAAAACAGATATTGTGTTCCCGTTTCAGAACAGTGTTTTTTTCACTAACACTAGTCCAGAAGACATGCAGAGTCCTTTTAAGTCAAAAGGAAATAAAAAACCAATCTTTTACTTTTTCTTACTTTTTAAATGGCATAATATTTCTCTTATGGGTAGTTTGGAAGATTAGCATTGAAGAAGGTAAAAAATTGACAGCATTAAATATGCCAGATGCTCACAGAAAGTCACTAATTCTTTTATCTTTTTTTTTTTCTTTATAGCTTTTGCTTTATTATCTGATACCTGACATCCAACTTTGCAGGTTAGTGAGTAGTTCATACATATGTTCCACCATTTGAATGTTTGGTTTAGATAAGAATATACTATCCAAGTTAAATTACATTTCAAGAGAAAAGTAGAATTATGATGAGTTCAACTAAAGATGACTTTCAATAAACAATTATTTTTAAGTTTGACATATCTTGTTACTAAGAATGTGAGCTGGACCGACAACAATTGAAAAAATTGTGTGTCTTTCACAATAATAAAGATAACAGACATGAGGTATCATATCAGTTTATCTGCCCCTTTTTAATTAAAAATATCCTCCTATTAGAGATAAATGGCATCTCATTCTAAAGGATTTATGGATAGAAGTAAGACTGCTCCCTGTAACTCTGAGTCAGAAGTGATAAAGGATTTACTGTAAAGTGTTATACATATGCAATAATAATGCTCTTAGATTCACTGCTTTCAGTGCAAGCTTTATATCCTTTGAAGATACCTCTGACTAAATTTAAAAAAAAGGCAAAAGTATTTTTATGCATTCATATACCTGTATTTATTTGTTTTAGAAAAATGTACTAACTTTTATTTTTAAGAGGTAAGAAGTTTACTTAATTTCAGAGTATCTTCCTAGTTCTTCCCTTTTTTTGCATTTTGTCAAGTTTGAGGCATGCAGTCTATCTCTGGATCTGCTAGTGTATTTCAGGGAGAAAAGGGCTGCAAAAACTGACTTCGAGCTACTTTTACATTCTCGTGGTCTATTTTCATAGGCTACTACAGTATTGAGAGCTTTGAAACAGTCTCAGTGTTCTTAGTAGAATAATTTAAGCTGATGTCCAAAGCCAAGATGTTCTCACTGTCCTTCCACCTCCAGAAGGTAGTCTAGATATTCTAGAAGGTATTCGAATATTCAGAAGATATTCTTGAAGCTTTATCTTCCCTGGCCAAAGCTACTCTCCATGGGGCTGTCTACAAGATCTTTAGAGGCCCTTTTAGAGGCCCTTCCATGACGAACAGATTCACATCACTGGATGATTTCTATATACAAGAAATCCTTGAAAGATGGCTATAGAACTGTTTCTCTGTGCCTTTGGCCACCTAGCATCCTTGTGCACACTTTACTTTCTCCTTAAAGGGCAGGAAAACATCAGACAGATAATCATGTATCTGTGAACTGCTTCTAGCAGTTTAGCCACCATCAGTAGAAGGGTCTAAGGCTGTGCCATTCAATACTGAATATAAAGGTGATGAAACAGGGAATGATGTGGTTAAATGCAGTGTGGTTTTCTTATAAATTCATTTGATATCAGCAAGATTAAAAGTATTAGATAACATTACCAGATTACCTGCATCTACACTATTCTGCTGAGTGCTCCAGGACAGCTGCCTCTCCTCTTTTCCTAAGGAGTGATAGAAAAACGTAGAACACAGCTTGCCAGACTCAGTAGTGATGGGCAAATGAGTAAAGGCACACTGCTTTCTTTGCAAGGGAGCTGCAATGTCTCCCTTGTACCAGGGCAGGTGAGATGCTGTACTCAGGGTCCTGTCCTTTGCAGGTTCATAGGCTCTGTACAACATCAAGGTGTAGAGCCAGGACTTTTAAGCTCAGATTGTAGAAAGTCCCAGTGCCAGGCAAGAAGTTTTTATAAGATGTGTGCAATTGTTTTGTTTGCATGCATAAATATTATAGTAAGTGCATTTAAACACAACTACTTTAAAAATACATTTCTGAACATATTGCTATAGATGTCAGGAGTTAAACCCAAATATTAATTTGATCCTACATTGCCTGAGTGAGTCATTTCACTAGTCTTATAAGTATCAGAAATATTTTCAGCAATTGAGCTAAAACCCAGAAAAGGTCATGAGCAATTTTATGTCACAGTTGTATCTAAGTGAGAAACAATTTTCATATGAGGCTCTTATATCCCTGCCCTTTGAGAGATGAGTACCAGTAATTATGACTAGCAATAGTTAACTGCTGCTCCTGAAATGGTGAAGTGCAACCTGAACTTTCTTATAACAGAGCAAGGAAGTCAAGCTTGAAGCAAAAAATGCTGTAAATGTTCAGGAAGTTTCCCTTTTTATTGCCCTGCTAGCATAGCCAGAGAATGTCAGAAGCCAGCAGAATATTAGCTTGGATCAACTAAATTATGGAGGAAGATAAAAATTTTGCCCAGTGAATTTGCTTACAATGTAAACCAGTACAAAATTTGTCTCAGTACTAGTAAATGAAATGTAGTCATGCCATAGGCCTGACACAGATGGTCATCCATACTGTGGCCATGGGTCCTTGCATGCTTTTGATTTGGGTCAGACAGCATACTGGCAGGTGAATCCCTGACTGGTGTTCAGGATGGAGCAGGACCATTCCAAATAGGAATTTTGTATGAACTACTCTGCAAAGAGGGGATTTGGGGGTTTTGCATTAAAGTCATATTTTAGTGTTGCAACTTTGAACTTTTCTCTGGACTATTTTTTGCTTTAGAAGGAAGAAATTTGTTTGAGCAGTTTTACTCCCCAGCAGGAGAGGGAGAGGAAAGGGGTTCCCTTTGTGTCTTAAATGGCAATGTTTCTAGAGGGAAATCCTCCAATCTCCACGGTGACTCTCCGTAAGAGTTCGAACCAGGCTTCTCCTAGGCAAACGGAGGTTGTTCCACCTTTGAGTGCTAAATCATCTTTCTTGATTCAAGCGCATGACCCAGTGCTCTACAGGAAATGACCAGCTGTACCATCCATAGGCATAAGTCCCAGCCTAAGGCCAGGAATCCCTGTGACCCAGCTAACATGACCCATCTTCCATCCTGAGTGATGAAAGACTTCCTGTTCCTATGGTCTGCATTCACCCAGAGTAGCCCAGAGCTTGTGCTGTTCCTCTCCGCATTGCACTCAGGAGGGCTTCAACAAGGAAGGTGTTTTAGAAGTACTTATCAGTGCCATGGGTGGACAGGCACCATTGGTCTCAGTTTCAGCACTTGGCTGTGTGGTGATTTATTTTCTCTCCATTCTATTTCTTCAGATTGTTTTGTTAGCTTGCATACTTTTTTGAAGATGTAATGGTCTCATTTGCATTTCATGACTACTGGATTTCCTCCATATGTTGGTTACAAATTGAAATTAACAAACTGGTGCATTCCAAATAGGAGATGAACACATACCTGCCCCAGGATAAACATCTCAGGAACAGCAGCATTGCAACACTGGGTGCAGCAGCAATCCCACTTTTACCAGTCATGCTGTTACACTCAAAATCTTGTTTATGAACTAAGAGGTAGCACACCCTGCATACATGTGTATACAGTCAAGAATTTATTGTTAGTATATCTGAAATCTTAAGAATGTAATCATTACTAATCCATGTACAATTGTTACAGGAAATTAAAGAATACTAAGTTATAATACTTTTAAATAGAAAAGATCTCAATAATAAAATTGCAATTGTCATATGCATACTTCATAGTTTCCACCCCTTCTCCTTGTTAGATGTTTACCTGTCCACTGCTCTTCTGATCTTAAGGTAGGTAGAGGTACTGTTATGGTCAGCTATCACCATCTGAAATCTCTTAACAGGTGGATTATGATGTTCATGGTGTTGGTTTCTTTTCTTTATTCCAGGATCCACCTGAAGTTACTTTTATGTGTTTTCTAGCACCTTGTGGTTCTTTATTGGTTTGCAGCCCTGTATTACATCCAAGTATATTGAATATTAAGACATTAATGTATGTTAGCTATTATTTTTAATCTTGTGCCCCATCTGCTATTATCCTATGGATGCAGTGCACTGTATCATATCCAGTGTCTCTGCTTCTCAAGGCCCCTGTTATCATACTGGGCATGTTTTCTTTACACTACCTCACTTTGTTAGAGTTATATAATTCTCTACAGAATAATTGTTTGTTACCACTAGCTACATAAAACTGTTGTTGTACTACAACAAGAGGAAAACAAATTAGCCCTTGACACCTGTTCGATTAGAGAAATTACTGTCATAAGTAATGCAAGTAAACCAAAACTCAAGGCAGGTCAGGAAAAGTTCAGACAGAGCAGGCCTAACAAGCCTTATTCCTGAGGATTTACAAGCCCATTCCAAAACTTATGGTCTGTTACTGGCTGCTCACAATGGTAATACCATACTACAGGGGTACATAGGTATGACCCTGCATTTGCATTCTTTGCAAGAGTGCTTATAGCCTTTATATCAAAGCACTTAAGGTACACTAATCTTCTCTGATATATTCTGATGCCTGTATCCATCAGTACAAATTGGAAATGTTATCTGAAGCATGAAGCATGACATTGGCAACTGAAGCATGATGACCTGGAGGATGAGAGGAGTAGAAGCACATCTTGCTGCGATTCTGGTGGAATGGCACTGATCATATCTAACTACTGACGTATAATCTAACTACTCTTTGCAGATGGGGGAAAGACTGAAAGTGCCATTACTTTAAAAGTTAAAATGTTTCTTAGTGTTTCTGCAATAGTTGCTGTTATTTATTTTATGGCCAAATAAATGTTAGGAAAATATAACTAAATAATAATCTGTGAAAAAAAGTGTCACCCTTAGAACTCCTTGCAAAAAGTCATGTCTGAAAAGTCATGAACAACTCTTTATAATTAGGGATACCAACTGGAAGCTAAATAAGTGTCTGACACCCACGGCTACCTGAGACAGTACACATGATATATGACACAAAGAGAAGCAACTAGTATTTCTCAGAACCAGAGCTTCTGGGGCCTTTATTAAGAAGGGAGAACATAGTAAATTTTTCTTGTAATATAATAGGAGTCATTGTTTGATCACTAAGTCTGAGCAGAAGTTTCTAATCTGTACAGTTCTGTCCTTCCCCAACTGGGGAATGTATAGAAGCACAAAGCTCTTCCTAAGTGCCTCAGACAGGAGGACCAGAAGAACTATTTCTATTTTCTTTTTGGTCAGTTCTGGTGCAAAAGTTGAACTCTGTATGTTTAGGTCTCCACACTCTAAATAAAAAGCAGAATCCCTCCATATATATGTTCCCACTTTCCAGGATTCTTCCATTGGTTGTAGTCTAGTATTGTGGCTCAGGACAAGAAGTCCTGAGTGTAACAAGTGAAACAAGTGTTACACAAATAAATTAAGTTAAGAAATCTTGACCAGAGAGTTAATGGTTGTGAATCCCACTACAGCTAAAGCATTCATCCTGACAGAGAGGTATAAAAAGACTGAAGAGATTTCTGTCCTTCATGCTTCGTTTTCTGACCAGTGAAACAGCTACAACGAATGGCTGATTAACACAGAAGGTGAGGGCATCCCTATAGTCTGAAAACCAAATAAAACCTGGGACAATGTCCGGAGTCTGATCTCATCTTTGTCTGTTGGGCATGTAGTGTGATTGCAAAATACAGTGCAATATGAATGCTCTCTTCAAGAGACTATTTGGATTGGAATAACAAAGGTGTGGTAGAATAGGAATTACCTGCATTGTTTAAGTAATTTTCATAGTGATTTCCTAGGCTGTGCTTCACTCAGCAAAGTCCTTGGTGCAGGTATTTCTCCCACAGTCTGTAACATCACTCACTTAGAAAAAGTAAAGCATGTAAACACAAAAGTGTGTCAACAGAACAAAAGCAGTTTTCTTACTCAAAAATCAAAAGTCATCTGAAAAAGTTTCTAAATGGTTGTGTGTTTTCTGGGATTTTGGGGGGATTTCATCAGCAGGGGCATTTGTTTCTTTTTTTAAATCTGCAATTTACTAGTTGCAAAAATAGATGCCTGAGAACAATTAGGTGGAAAATACAAAATGTATCTCTTAGATTAATTCATTGTTCTATTTGTAAACATCTGGTGGGGTATCACATCCTGTAAAAGCCACTCAGTTTCGCTTCATATGGAGGTTAAGGTATGTTAGTTCCCATGCACTTGCAGACCACAGTTGTTTGTGTGCACACAAAACAAACACATCTTTCTCTGTACTCAGAAAAGTAAATAGTAAATTTATATTTAGAATCAGGAAAGCAATTTTCTCATGTTATTATCCATTAACCATGGCTTTTTGCAACATAATCAGAAATTAAAATAATCAGCAACCAGACGACCATAATTTGCATTCAGGTACATGTTCCAAAACGACCTCTCACAACCATTTTCCTTTACAGTATTTGCACAAAACCGGCTTTAAGGAAGATAATTAATTTATATTATGTAGGTTTGTCCTTTCTTCTCCTTTTGCCTTCATCTCTAGTCTCTAGCAAATCTGCCACCAGCAGAGCAGTAAACCTTCACCTAGAAAAATATAGACCTGAAAGTCTCTAATTTCCTACTTTTATTATATTCTAAAGAGACTGACTATGCTGAAGAAGTAATAAGATTCTTTATGCCCATCACATGAATTGGGTTATTTAGAGTCTTTGAAATAAATACTCAGACCTAATACAGTTAAGCCTTAATTCAATCCCTCTAGATAATTAAGCAGTTTCACTTTTTAGAGTCAAGAGAACCATACCAGGAAGGTCTGGCATATAACAAAGAAAAGAGAAAGAAAAGAAGGCTGCTGGGGGGGGAAAAAAAATGACAGAACTTTCTTTATTGTAATACTGTGTATGTATCTATATTATCTATATATATACATAAGCTTTTATTTTATATATATGCTGCAAAAACCTGCCCTTAGAAAGGAAGGTAATTTTAACAGCAAATTCACAAACTAATAGAAGCTGGACATTCAGATGGAGATACTTACTTTGTCTCAAATGTCTTGATGTTTACAGACTGATTCTTAGACTTCGATTTTTCTTGCTTTGGTGAGCTTGTATTATGTCAGAATAATCATTCCTTTGCTAAAACATCCTCACAAACAATGATGTGAAATCTATAACAGGCATATATACCTCATCTAAATATTTAACATTATTTGTATGTTTATTTGACTAACAGATGAAGTGGCTTGTGCTCAACACATGGCCAAATTTTACATAGAGCATTTTCACACACACTGAAACATACACTTTCAGTGTGTTAATTAATATTGCATTTGTAGATCAACATAATTTTAATTTCTTAAGCTTGAAATAGAGTTTTAAAAATACTTTCTCTGTTTTCTTATGAAGCTGTACAAATTCAGAGAGAATTTTCATAGCATTAAAATAAAAATCCCTAAAAGCTGAGAAATTATCAGACTATCTAAAATATCTCATTTAAGTCTTTATTTAATGCTTTAACCTAGGAAAAACTTTCCTTCTGTAAGACCTATTCTTAAATAATTCCCTGCTAGCTGTAAACATCCAAGCTCTTCTTTTGACCTATAACAACTAAGAAACATTTTCTCTCCTTTGGTTCTCCTTTGCATTCCTCCCATCCCTTCCATACTTTGTACAATATCTTCAGACTACAACTCAGATGTAATTTTAATTATAATTGCCAATTAAAATAAAGCATTCTTTAAAAAGTTCAAGGGGAATTTCAGGCAAATTACGTTAATAGTTTCATGGACCATCATATGAGCTGCTACAAAACTGTGTTGATAATCAGGAAAAAAACCTGCAATTTTTATAAGAAGCCTCTCCACTGTAGTGAGTCTTACAGTGATGGCTGCATATATAGAACTGAAAACTGTTCAATAACAAAGACAAAAAATTATAATTTGGCTTCAGAATTTGCAGATAGAAAAGTCATTCACTACATCCCAGTTCTCAGACCATGGATGTGTGTTTTAAAGATTTCCAGACTCCATTTGGACACCCTTACAAGATTTGTTGATTTCTATGAAAAATAATATTTTTTAAACCTGCCTGGTAATCCAGCATTTTGTTTACAGCTCTAGTGTTTCTTAGATTTGTCCACTCTGTGCTTTTAACACCTGTCCATAATGTTTTTATAGTGTGTTATGGAATAGATAGCAAAGTTACAATTACTTTAGCTGACATTTAAAAAATGTGTGCCAGCTTAAAACCAATCAGTGACTCAGAAAAAAGACCCTCTCTTTCCTTTTAATTTAATGCTAGGATAAATTGAAGATCTGACACAGAAGCAAATTGAGGGATTTATGTAAAGAAAAAAAAAATCAGAAATTCTGAAATTACCTGCTTTATTCACAGACTTCAGACAGAGCAAACATTCATTCAGAAACCAAGTGAGAGCTATTTCACCAAGACAGTTTAATTTTGGTCCCAGCCTTCTTTAAAATCATTAATAAGAAGTAAATGAGGATTGTGAGGATTTAATGTATCTTACTATTGAAAATACATTTTTGTAGTTTAATTGTTATTATAATACAAAAGTATAAGTACTCTGGTATTTGATAGAGAGGTGTGGCTTCAGAAGTTAGCACTGAAGTTTCTTCATAGGTATGGCTAAAGGCAGAGACATTGTTAATGAGATTATGAAACAACATCACCCCACCGCTTTGAAAATACCTTTGGGATTATTTCAGTAGCACCTTTCTGATGTTGTAACAAACAAAATAGTTAGGTCAGAGACATTAACATTCCTCTGGCTATGCTATTTCTGTTGTATGACTAGGCAACCAACCGAGCCCATTAAACTAATCCAGGCTTTGTGTTTTCCCAGTTTTCCAGATCATGTGGCATATGCTTACAGATCCATAAATAAAACACAACAGAACAAAGCTTCTTCTTTTTTTTTTTTTTTTTTTTAACAACAACTTTGTTATCGCATGCAACTTAGGATGTCAGCTCTGAAAAGTGACATAAAATTTCTCAATTTTGGTCAACTGTGTGGTGCCACAGGATTCAGCACAGATTTCTTGTGTGCTGAAAATGAGGTTTTACAAGTATGCTTAATTGAATATCCACGTGGAATTTTGGAATTTTTATGTACTGGATTGAACCTTAATATGTGCTTGTTTCAGTCAAATTAGCACCTGATCTCTAGCAGCAGTTCTGGAGAACAGTAAGGTTTAAATCAAACTGCTTTTATGAGACTGATCCTAATCACAGGTGTTTTGGAAAAGTAAAGTCCTCTGCAGTCTTAACTACCTGTATTAAAGCCAGTGTTACTGAACCTCAGTAAGTGCTACTGGGAACAGTAATTATACACAGCTGTAGCTATACTTTAAGTGATTCCATGTAATATTATGGCCTGGTCCCTTTCTGGTCTTCCCTCACTTAAAGTAATAGAAAATTGTACATAACCTTCTGAACTGCTTGCTATTGCTAGATTTGGCTGCATATTGGCAGACAGAGACAGTACTCTCAACTCATTCATGTATTACATGCATGTTCTGATACCTCCTTCCTCCTAATATTAGTGCAGTAGGTCTACTCAGTGGATGTACTTTCTTGATTCTACATGGTAATTGATCAGAAATGTGTCTTGTGATTTTTCAGAGCTACTTGAGAGCTAATAAGATTACACTTTCAAATGTTCTCTTTCCAAGAGCATCATCTAGTTTTTAGAGCAGAGGATAGGCAACCACTAATCTTAAATTTAAATCCAAACATTAATTTTTTGAATGTTGTGTGACACAGCCTTTCATTTGATTTAATTCTTTCAATAGATTGTATAATAGCACCATATAAATATGTTTTGAATAATCACTGACTTATAAAAATGATTGACTATTCTGGGTGATTATGTTGTGAGAATACTCACAACATTGATACCATTGATATTAATGAGATACTATTGCACTGTGTCAGAGTCCCGGCTCATCTGAGGCCTACTGACCTGCTTTGACTACAGTTAGGCAGAATGTGATGTGTTTTGGCAAACATTCAATGTTGTGGTAAAAATAGGTTGTATGCCTTTTTCTTTGTTGCCACTTCACCAGCAGCTCTGCTGATACATCCGTCATTCATCACAGCCTGAACTTTTCACAACTCTCTTTGTCACACTAGAAGCTGTTTCCTTTCATCCTGTTCTATCTGAAATCAGTAAATGAGTACATCAATAAGTACTTGTTTTATGGGCACAGCAACCTGTTTTCAGAAAATATACTTTGGCCCAGACAATAAAAGACTAGCCCAAGTGCCTTTGTGGAATCGTCCCTATGCTATTTTCACCTCTTCTATCTACTCAGCTGCACTCACACAATACAGTAACAGCAGAAATATCTTCTAACAAAGTATTCCTCTCCTATGGTCCTGCTGGTCCTGGTAGCTGGCAAATTACCAGACATTAAAGATGGAATATTTTGTTTATTAAACTTTTTTTTTCCTAGATTTCAGTTGTGATCTTGTTTAAACAGCTGACATCTCAGCTGCTAAACTCAGAAGTTAATATACTATGGCATTAGAGGTGGGAATTGAAATAATTTTCAGTTGTCACAACACTGGGTTCTATTTCAAGCTTTTCTGGAGAAAGCTGCTGCAAGATTCAACTCTAAATTGAAATAAAGAGACAGAAAGGCAAAGTCGGTAAATCACAACCTAGTAGCTGCTGAGAGCTGAGATGTAACATCTTTCTGTGTGCCTGTGAGGCAATAACTTTCTAGTGCATCATCTGGATAGCCTCTGGTTTCCAAATCCATTTTCAGGTATTAGAATTAATATCCCAGTTCAACTTGGTGAAAAACCGCAAAAATAACAAGTGGGAAGTGAACATTGAAACTCAGTCTTTCACTTACAGAGATCTGCTCTTCAGCCTTTGTTACAAATCAAAAATCTAATAATGGCCTTCAATAAATTCTGACTGAGTAACAGAACATGATGTAAAAAGAATTATACATATTTCCTTTTCTCATCTTGACTTTTCTAAAAGGAACTTCTAGCAATGCATCAGTGAGTGTGTACTGTATCAAATGGGCCATCGCAGATATCTATCATGGCAATTGCTGTATCCCTATTACATTTTAGTCTCTGATCTCTATTCAGTTTGGATAAGGATGAAAATCTTTGAGAAATTTCTTTTCCTGTTCATACAAAGGGTATTTCTTCCTTGAGCTACTAACATACGGTTCTGAATAGCAGGCTGAGGTCTCACATATATATGCAAGAATCAGGATGTCATGTAAATTCCATGTGCATGCTGCACTGCAGTCTGAGCCATACCCCTCTCTCTCAGCCTGTGCCTTTGAGGTCCACCTGCACAATATAGCGTTGGGCAAGAGGAAAGAAATGTCAGAAACACAGGATTAAAAAAGAAACATCTGATGAAGGTGTTTACAATGTTTTAGGCTAACAGCTATGATGAATATTGAACTCACTCAACTCTTGCTTAGCAAGTATGAATAGCAGGTGCTTCACACTGCTTAGAGCTCTTGTGGATTCAGATTATTTATAGTTTCAGCTCAGTTTCATATTTCCTTTATTGCCGTGGTAAACTCACTTTTGCCTGACTATAGTAGCCTGACAGTGACTGCCCTTAATATCCTCATAAGCAGAAATGCCCCTCATGGCTCACATCCTGTAAATGCATCAAAAAATATAGGCAAGTGTTTCTCTGAAGCAGCACTGCCTGTTGCATAAATAGTCTTAACTGAACTAATTGAGAACTGGGGCATAATCCTGATTTTTTTTTTCCCTGAATATATTTCCTTATTTCCTGCATTAATCATCATCATGCCTAGGCTTCGCGAACGAAGATTTACAAGGGCTCTACCCACGCTTGCTACAAGCACGCTGGTGGCTGAAAAGGCCAATGCGAGATAGGCAAGT
>JAWWEE010000085.1:54469201-54508656 GCA_035221455.1 Xenops minutus
TTGAGACCTGACTAGCATGGGAGACCCTACCGGAGGCATGAACCACCGCCAGCACAGCTTGCAACCTCATGAGGGCACACAAGCTTCTCCCCCATGACAAAGGGGTGTCCATGGAGAAGATATTAATGACAATGCAGTAAATAATGACTTATTTTGTTGGTTTTCTCTATTCTGCTTTACCTGTAGTATGTAGTTCAGATGGCTGTAATGTAACAGCTTTGGATTCACCATGGCAATAAAGCTCTTTTCTATCTTAATGTCTTTTCACAGGGTTTGCTGCATGGTGAAGGTGGATTGGAAACTTCAGAGAGAAAACAATTTTTCTGGTATGCTAAGCTGTATATCTGATAATATCTTATTGCAAAATTGAGGTTTGAGAGTTGAAATATATCATGGGGAAGCTATCTGATGTGTTTAAGAGGTGGTATGGTTTTTTTTTCCTGGAAAGAGGGAGTGGGGAACGAGGGCAGAAAAAGATACATTGCCTTTTTGTATTCTGAAAAGTTTTGGTGAACTACAATTGTCTTTTTCTTACAGAAACCTCTTGCTCTTTAGGCTCTTGTGTTCTCTCAGAGAGAAATTACATTTGCTTAGCAGAGAATAAAAAGTTGAAATAAAGAGTGATAAATTTTTATAGCTTTTCTAGCGCTTCAGAATCCAAATATTGCCTTTTCTGTTCCTGAGAATGGCTCTTATATGCAGCAGAAATTTTGCTCTAGCTATGCTTTCTGGCAAGGCTGATTTTGATGATTAAAAAGGGATATTTTACTACATTTTCTACTGTAACATTTTGCCACTTCAGTGTTTCTAAAATAGCTCACATAATTTATTTTACAGTTGAATTAACATTGACTAGAAATATAAAGCAATGACATCATGGCATTCCTGCTAGAATGTTGTAAACGTAAAAGAGTTGCTGTAATAAATTCAACTACTGCTTATTGTAGGGAAATAAGGTGCAGTGGGGTTTGGGGGGTTTTTTGTGTGTTTTGGGGGAGGGGAGGAGGGGGTTTGGTTTTGGTTTTAAATCAGTGTTGAATATCTGCAGCCTTAGTAAGAATTAGTAAGTCTTAGTAAGACTTCAAGTCCATTGTTGAAAATGACAACAGCTGATTGTCAAGGTAAAACAAGCTATTCCAGTAAGTTTGACATAATTCACCTGTTAGGATTTGAAGCACAAGGAGTAAAATATGTTATCAAGGTTAGAACTCCACTTAAGAAAACCGATTTGCATGAAATTTGGCATGCTCACCCTCTTTGTGTTTTAGTGGTTTAAGTGTGCTTAACTCAAGAATAAAATGATAAGCTAAACCTTCTATTGTAAAAAGGTTGAAAAAATTAAGGACACCTTTGACCTCTATATGTAGCAGTAACTGCTTTTTTTATACAAACTTAAGCCAGATTTTACTCTATCTAATAAACTGTAATAAAGATAGACTCTCTTGGTTAGGTAAGGAAAATGGGTGTGTAAATTTTCAAATTAAATGTTCTTTCTCAAAATATTGAGACACACAATGGATGTTATGTCTTTACCTACTGAATACCATATTTAAACTGTTGTCATTATTACACAGAGCTGGGCAGATTCAAATAATAAGGCAATAGCTAGAGTGAAAGCAAAACACTGTGTCATACTAGCAAATCTTTCAACCAGTGTAGAAATTTTTGCACAGTGAGCTGTTTTTACAAAGCCTTTTATTGTGAATACCACAAATTACCAATTAAAAAAGAAAAAAGCGACAAAAGCCCCAAACAAAACAAACAAAAAAAAAACAGAAACAAAACCCGCTGCATTCAGTCTTGAATTCAGACTAATATATATTATCTCAGACTAAATATCATGTATGTTTTGAGGTGCTCAGAGTCCTTCTTTCTTTAAATGCCATACTATTCAGAAGAAAAGAATAAAGCTGTATATTTGACAATTTCTTCCCAAAAAAAACACTCTATAAAAATCAGGACTGAATAGTCAACCTTGGGTTGGAAGGTACTTTAAAGATCATCCAGTTCCAACTCCCTTCCATGTGCAGGGACACCTTCCACTAGACCATGTTGCTCAGAGCTTCATCCAGTCTGGTCTTGAACACTTCCAGGGTAGGGACATCCACAGCTTCTCCGGGTGATGTGCTCAAGTGCCTCACCACCCTCCAAGTAAAGAATTTCTTTCTGATATCTAATCTAAACCTTTCATCTTTCAGTTTAACGCTGTTGCCCCAGGGTCTATTGCTTTCTACCCATGTGAAAATTCATTCTTGTTCTTTTCTATAAGCCCCCTTTAGATACTGGAAGGCTGCTGAAACACTGGAAGTTTTCCCTTGACTGTAAGTAGCTCTCCAGGCTGAACCACGCTAAATCTCCCAGCCTGTCTTCACAGCACAAGTGCTCCAGCGCTCAGATCATCTTTGTGGCCTCTTCTGGACTTGTTCTAATGGGTTCAAACCTTTCTGGTGCTGAGGACCACAGAGCTGGGCAGAGTACTCCAGGTGGAATCCATGAGGGCAGACAAGAGGGGGAGAATCATCTCCCTCAACCTGCTGACCCACACTTTTTTTGATGCAGCACAGGATGCAAGATTAACAGGCTGCATTGTCTTTGGATTGCTTTTAACTAATTCTTCCTGGAAAAGTACTGTTTTCTTAGTAGTAGATTCTCTAGTTTCATCTGATAACAATACTTTTTTTTTCTTGTGGTTTGAGTGATTAATCATCTTGAAAGTATTATCTGAAAGTATTTATCTTTTTCTAGTTCTTAAAAACAACAAAAAAAATTACACTATTTTTTACATTTCAAGAACAAGTACAAGTAAGCCTTAATCAGGCTGTCCAACATTGAAATTGAAAAAGTTCTTCTCATAAATTAATATTTTATGATTTTAAGGAAAATGCTGTATGTCTTTGCAAGCTAATTTGGTTAATTGCTCACCTAGTTCTCAATTTTCTCTAATTTCACGCAAGATTTTATTTCCAACACAAAAATGTGTGGGACATAATATCATTTCCAACATAGTTCTCATGAAAATAAGGTTTTGGTCTACTTAAATATATCCATATAAACTCCAGGGAATATGAAAGGAAAATCTTGTTTGTTAAAGAAAGACAGTTTTAAGATGGACTTGGGGATCATTAATTTTTTTTAACGCTGTTTGGCTGTATTGTCTTTCTGTTGCTGACATGCCAATTCTGTAATTAGTCATATGGATAGTGTAATTTAATTAAATAAGGTTTCTAAAGTTACAGCACTTTCTTAATAGACATAACTATTTGTAAGATCAGAGCTTAAGTGACAGCAATTACTAGATGCTGATGATATGTGGAGACACTGTACCAAATTACAGATCTTTATTACAAGCTGGTGAAAATATTTATTACAACCAAATATGTTTGGATATGGAGAAGACTTGTGACTCCTCTGACTCAAAATTCTAGAAGTTAGTCAAATTCAGCAGAAAAAGTAGATGAAATTAATTAAAAGAAAAGATACTTGAATTGACCTAACAATTCCTTAGAGTCACTCCATTTATCATTTTAAGAGCTCATTTATTCTATCTTCACAGAGAAATTGTGGTTCCCGGCTGTGCTAGTTTAAAGGTAAACTGGCAGGAGAAATGGACCCACCACAAGAGAGATTATAAATCAGAGTTACAATTTAATCAAAGATATTACAATAAATACACTGACGCAAAGAGAAAAAAACTGCTTTCAACTCACCACAACCCAGCAGTATAACCCAGTGTCCTGGGGCACAAGCCCAAAGGGGTTTGTTAGCCCTTGTGCTGAGACCCGCGTGGTTCCCCCGAGTCCAAAGCAAAAGGAAGTGGAGAACCTGTTGGTGCAGATGATGGCTGTGGTCTGGTCAAGAGTGATAGTCGTGGTCTGGTCGAGAGTGGTGTTCTCCCTCTGTCAAGGTCCTGCTGCTCCTCTGGATCTGACAAGTCATCCCTAAGGTCTTCTTACCCCCTCTTATGTACCCTCAGGGAGCACCCAGTCCCTCCCCCAGGGCGGGGACTCACACAGTAGGTGATTAACTGCGAGTCATGGGGTACTGTTGAACCGCTGATGGCCCATTGGCAGCCACGACCCCTCAGGCTGGGTGTGAAGGTGCTAACGACTCCCTGAGCTGCTGCTGCAAATGGTCCATTGTTCTTGGGAAATGAATAGGGGGGGAGCAAAATAAATGGCTTTGATCACCCCCACACAGTGATAACTGGTCCCACCTGCTGAACTAGGACACCTGGTCTGGCTGACAGAGGGTCTGTGTCACGAAGAAGGGATATGAGTCCTGGCCAGGGTGTGCTGAGCTGCCTGGAGTGGCAGTACCCAGGAGGGATGGGGTAAGCAGAGGTAGCTGTTCCCTTGTCCTCTGGGCAGGTGTGAACTTGCATTCCCTGCAGCCTCATTAGGCCACTAATGCAGCCAATGGGAGACAGAACTTCTGCTTCTTTCTCAAATACAAATAATACAAAACCAGGAATTAAATACTCCGAGAGCTTGCACCAAAGCCTAGACTGACTTCTTCTCAGCTAAGACAAAGTCCCAGCTGTGAGGCTGTAATATCAGGGCAGTTCTGGCTTCTCTCTCTGTAGCTTCTGAGATACCCAGTTCAGTGTGTTTTATCCCAGCACATCTACCTTCCTGCCTGTCTGCCTGCCTCAGACATGGCCTTGTGTTGGCAACAGGGGAGCAAGCTCACTCTGGGGGACACTGGGGAGGCCAGCTGCTCAGAGATGAGCAGCCAGGTATCCATGCCCAAGGAGGCACTTTATGAGCCTGGTGAAACCTAGCACCTGGAAATATCAGTGGTAAGCCCTCTGAACCTCTAGGGTTCACTGTCAGGCAAGGCAAAGGCCATGATAATTTTCATCTTTGAAGACTAGTAATCTGAACTGAAAAACATATCCTCAAATTTCTTTCTGTGTCTGGCCCTAGCTGACTTACACAGGAGACATACTGGGCAAGAGCACTGGGAGATAAAGTGGACTGATGATCACTCTGCACAGGGACCAACTCAGGGTTTCTGAAAGGAAGAGCATTTACCAATCATCTACTTTAGCCAAATACAGGTTTATTTATGATACGGAATGGTAAGTTGATCATGTATGTGTACTATGTATATACAGTTGTAGTGAAGGATTCTCGTTAATGATGTTTTCGTTTTCTGCATTAACAGACAAGTCTGTTACATATTCTTGAGATAACTTTTTCCCCAACCTCTTAGAAATCAGATTTCATGTTTTTGGGTCTATGGTTTGGAAATTTTACATTTTTTACATGTTCTAATATAATTGGAATACAGCATACACAAACAGAAAGGTTGGGGATCCACTAGAAGTTTTATCTTTAAATTAAAACATAGAACTTTTAAAGTTTCATTTCCTATGAAATTGACAATGTAAATTATTATGTTAAAGTAACAGTATGATGTGAGAAAAAGAAATCTATATTACTTTGAAGATAGATGCCACTTGTTTGTATATAAGTGCATATAAGGGTTTTTTCGTTTGTAGAAGGCAAAAGCCCAAAGTCTCAGTTGTGGATAGAGGCAGCATAATAGACTGGATAGACCAGTAGGGTACATTGGTATTCTTTGTTAATACAATTGAACACAAACATGCAGTATTAAGCTGTATGTGCATTCGTTTATATAATCCAATTAATATTATTCATCTATGTCTGCATCTTGAAATAAGCTGCAGACCACTTAATAGATGGACAAATAGAGCAGGAAATGATTTTTTGAAATAGTTAATTGTTGATCAGTGCAATGACCTTACCTAGGTAGATGAATATTATGCCAGTAATTACTTTCAGCTGCTACTACATGCTTTTAATCTTTTATAACTTCAAGTAGACTTATGCTAGAGCAATTAGCCTTGAACTGTGCAGTTGAATCAGAAGATTTTGTTGTCCTGAGAGCAATGTAAATAAAAATACCAACTATTATGAGTAGAATAGATAAGGATTGAACTGGATGAACTTTGAAGGTCTCTTCAAACCCAGACTATTCTGATTCTCTAAAGATACATCACGATGGAAATAATTCTGGTAGAGTTTGATGGACTACGTCCAAAAAAGCGAAAGTCAGCCAATCATGTTTTTAATTTCATGATTACAAACTTTAAATAGTTTAAACTAAACTTTTAGAAAGAGACCAGCAGTATCATACAATGTCTTCCTTAATTCTCTGTATGTAGTTGGAGGCAATTAAAAACAATAATTAAAAAATATTAAAAAACAGACAAGGGCTTTGCTAACTTCAGAGAAAGAAGTTTCAATGGTCCATAGAGAAATGAAGCTGGAATTAGTAACTGATATATTTAAAAGTATCTGGATAAGTCATTCAGTATGGATTAAAATTGCTAGTGACCAGTCAGAACAGGCTTTTTGTAAAAAGTAAAATGAATCAAGCCACATTAAAAGATGAAATGCAGATTTCACTGGGAAAAATCCAGAAGTTTTGTTTGTTTCAAACCACATCTATTAGGCAAATATCAGTTGTTTGTAGCTCACTGGAGTTAAGAGCCATTTACAATTACCAAAAATGGAAGCTTGTCTCCCCGTCTTCAGCTGTCACATTCTTCACCTTGAAAAAGGAAGGATTTGGCCTGTGAAGTAGGTTTGGAGAAAAAAAAAAAAAAAAGCCAATTCTCTGTTTCCCTCAGGTTACTCAGATACTATGAAAAACATTGATTTCCTGGGTAACATTCAAGTTTTTCACAGAATTATTCTTGAGAAATCCAGTTCCGCTCAGGTAAGAGAAAGTTTAACTGTAGTTTGGTTATAGCCAGCAATGGCTACACAGTACAACCTTGAGATGGCTGATGGGTTGCTAGCAAGTGCCAGACTGAATCTGAATAGCCTCCTGACCAACAAGAGAACAATATTAGTTAGTCTGATTTATGTCCAAACTCAGCTTGTCAGCACACTGGCATGTTGCCGCACTGATGTCTCACAGCTCTGTGTTGCACAGGAAGATAGTGCAGACATGCAGCAGCCTTATAGTGTCACTGGGCCAGGGTCTCCAAAGGATTTTATGGAGCCTTGGTTAGTAAGACTCACTGGAAAAAAAGGGGCTCTTGTTGCTTTTGCTGCTGCTCCCAACCTACACTGGGCGTAAAATACAGAATTTATTGTGGGACCAGAGACTGCCCCTGTAGTCAGGTGTCCTAATCACAGGTTTTCTTTCTTACACAAAGTCATTTTACTCTCTACTCATATGTTTACGTGGGGAACACAAACTCAAGAAAATGGCTCTGGGAAACTCTCCTTGGTCAAGAGAAGCATATGTGGATGCAAAGTGGAAAAGTGAATAAAGATGAGCACCCATAATATAAATTTTTATGAAAATGACCCGTTATTGTCCATGCTTTTATCAAATAATAATTAACAACCAGAGCATTGATGCATAGCACTGAGACAGATCCATGTCTGAGGGTCTCTTTTTTAGAGAATTTTATTCTTTCTAAATGCTTTCCACAATTCTCCTGTTTGCTCCCAAATGTTCTTTCTTCACAGCTCTCACAGGCTGGATTCCTTGCACAAGGATTTTTTTCCTCACTTCAAACAGAAAAATGTATCACATCTCAGATCATTTTTCTGAGCAATAACTGGCATTTGTTTTTTAAGTTTCTTGTGGAGACATCCCATTTTTTATCTTGAAGCTGAAATTCTCCATCTCACACAGTGTGACCACTTGATGTGCCTTTTGTTCCTATTTTTACTATACATTGTTAAATTACCCAGTGCAAATTTTCTTTCATAAGAATCAAAAAACATTATAAATTTTGGAAGCACAAAAACTCCTCTCAGAAAAGCTCTACATGTCCCATGCAGAGGATTTGTTTAAAGTTTTTGATGATCTACAAAGCAATCTTTTCAGTGTATAGCATAATTAGATATCTTTATAGATCTCAGCATGCTGCTGCCTAAACATTTTATTCCCTACTGCAGGATAATTTGAGCCCAGGCACTTTATTGTCTATTTACCATGCGGTAACTTTTCTTGGATGTATCTGACCTTGATGTGTTGCTAACACCCTGAGATTTATGCAATAGATTCATTTGATGAGGCAAACTCCTTCATTAAGTCAGTCCTTATTTATTTGCAGCTCAAGTCATAGCTGTGAAACATATTTCAAGTTAATAGTTCATCTCCCAAAATGGATCCTAAAATTAGTTACACAGCTAGGGATTTCTACTCCCCTAGTACAATATCTTGTCTTTGCTTCACATTCGTTGCAGTTTGTAACAACTTATTACAGCAGAGTGCTTGCATACACCATGTGATGAACCAGACAACCCATGGGAGCCCTGGGAAGGCCAAGAGGTAGTTTTTAATCTCATTATCTTTCTCACAACTGCTTAAGATACCATGTTAAAGTACAGATGGCCCAGATGTTCTTGATAAGAATTTCACATCCTACTTCTCAATAATCTTGATCTTACTCTGCTTTTAGTGTGCTTCATGTATTTTCGATGTTTTATATGGAATTGTAGCCCCATAGATAATTATCCCTCAAAGTGCAGCTATTTGGTGGTACAAACACTGCAGACTCAAAGTGGCTTTTAAAGAAAGTGGAGGAAAAAGCAACTCAGAACTAGAGCTCTGGAAGAACAATGTGTGCACTGGATCTGGTACCTCTAAGCAGCTGTGGGAAGAATACAGTATCAAGAAAATTATGCAATACTACAAGTATGAAGAAAGGGTGAAGTCAAGGACAGAATTTCCTTTTCTGTCTGGTTGCTGTTTCTTTTCTGATGAATTGATGCATCTTTAAAAGACCCTAAGTTCCCTTAGAGTCAGAACTCATCAAGTATGAGCCTAAGTTTAGAACTGGTTGACAGTATTCTTCTCTTGCAAGCAAGTAGCTAAGGGATACACAGAAAGAATCAGGACATAAGTCTTCAATTGCTGCTGTTGTTACTAAGGTTATTACAAAATATTTATATAGGTTCCTTCCAGGATTTATAAGTATTCCACTCATCTCATTTTAATTCCTAACTCTACTTTTAAAAATGTTCAAAGTGTCAGAAAAATATAAAAGAACATACATTAGCTGCAGCAGCACCCAGAAACAGAAAGAAATTCCAAGGTATCTTCCAGGGGTAAGCTTCCTTGTTCTGTCCCTGAAGCCACCCTGTGTTGTCCATCTCAAACTCAGACAGTGAACGTGATAGTAACTAGGGGGTTCTCTCCCCTACTTGGAGCTGCTGATCTTTCCTCTTGCTCTGGAATATGCCACACTGCAACATCATTTAAAACTGCACCACTCTGACTCATTACACTATTCTTACCTTAATAATGATTGACTGGTGTCCCACCCATCCCTATCCCTATAAAATTCTTTTGCACGTTCGATTGCTCATTTCTTCTTGAAGAATAATTCTGCAGGAAAAAATTGTAAACAAAGTCTTTAGTGCCAGAATGAAAAAGTAAAGTGAATAATGTTTACCAAGAGAGGAGTAGTTTATATTCTCATAAACCTATGCCAATCAGGAAGAAAGTCTGTGAAAACAGGTACTTATCAGTTTCCTCTCTCCTAATACTATCTATATGGGAGATGTGAGCCACTATCTGTAGTGGGGACCAGAGAAGACCTGTTTGATGATGTGGACATAAACGCAGATAACAAAAGAGACCATTATAACGTCTCTTTCTTTCAAATTCTGAGTATATATATCAGTGAAAGGTATTTTACGGATAGTTATGGTCACTAGAGCTAATAAAATCTATGTATACCTTGTATTTTTCACTTTAACTCAGTAGCTGATGTGCATTTTTAGCATCAGCAACTTTAATAAAGCTGAGAGAAAAATACTGTTTGATATATGTGTAAATATTGCATATAAATATGAGTATAAATATAAGGCACATGCCTTAGTGCTCCAGGACTTGCCCATATATTAACTTTATTTCTACTGGCCAAATATCCTAATTCATAGCATGCTTTTTGCAACTTATCATAATCATGATTCTGACAGCATCCTAAATTAGTAGATCATGAATTCTCCGAAGTAATTCAAAAGCCTTGTATAGTGTTTTGCGATGAAAGGGATGAAGAGAGATGCACCTTAATAATCCCAATTACCAGCTTGAAGAGGTCTTCTTTGCCAATTCCATTCTTTTCCATGGAAGAGAGCATAACATTCATTGCCTTCAAATTGTTATTACACCACCACCAGCATGAGGCTTGCCAACCAAAAAATAGTTGCCTCATGCTGTGAAGTTGTTCACTTCTGCTGATGGTGAAATAACACTTTAGTTTGTTGTCCCATTCCCTGTGTTCTCGTCTGCTCTTGTCAAGATGGTGGGGTGAGATCTTCAAGTTGGATCGTTAATATTTCACCACAGTATAATGTTCATCAAATATCCATAATATTATTTCTTGTTCATATTTTGCATATTTCACGCCTTTTTGAAGTGTTCCAGCTGAACTGACACTCATTGTGTTGTTCAGTACAGTGGGTTTCTGGAATTGTGTTCTAACACATCTCACCTAGCAGCTGCGGACAGTGAAAGGCCTCTTTCATCCCCATACATTTGTTAGCAGAGCATTGCTACAGACTGAGAACTATTGCCACCACGTTTCCTGGCCTCTTTAAAATATATAAGTATATAAACAGGGAAATATCAGCATTGCCTGTTAAGAAACCATTTTGATTTCAAGGACAACTAAGTAGAAAAGATTTAAGTTCAAAGAAACAGTGAGTTGTTTAGTTTTGCTCAACTGACCTTCAGTGATTTTGACTGGAGAAAATGTACCTTCAGTTTGGCTCATTTGTTTTTCCCCTCAGATACACTCTCAGTTTGTCATTAAGGAATGTTACTAAAGCAGCTCTTGAGAAAGCATGCTGGTTTTTCCCCCAGTTATAGTGGGAGGCATAATTACAGGATAAGCTGTGATGGATTTATGCCAACATGTTCAGCTCAAGTCACATGTCAGAGAACAAATTAACCGAAATGAAAAGCTAGAAAAGCTAAACCTTCACCCGTAGTGCATTCCTGAACTATATCTTTCAATTGGTTATTTTTTTCTGCATGGAAAAAAAGACCTTTTGTCTTCCCAAAATGTACAGCTCTTTCTTCCTCTAGACTTGTAGTCAGTTGAAAATAATTGTACTGTTAATCTTTCTTGCTACAAAGATTTTGTGAAGAAAGGATATGCTTAATTTAACCAGATTTGTTGTCCAAAAGGTGGGGTGTTTGTACTGTTTCAGTCAAAATTTCCTCATTCTTAACCACTCAAATTTGGCATGGATAAGAGTCTATTAACAAAATATTTGTTGAAAAGAAAACACTTGGAGTTTCTAAATCTGAGAGGGGAAAAAAGTTATCAGAACAGATTCAGTTTGAAATTTTGATCAATTTTATATTCTTTGGAAAAAATCTTTGTGCTCCTTCAGCTTTATTATTAAAATTAAAGACTTCAACCCACGTGGGCTGAAGAAAATATATGTTGTGACCAGAAAACTGGTTTTTGTATGAGCATTGGTCATACCTGAGACCACCAAAACCTCAGGCAGAGTTTTACTTGCCTTCTGTGTTCACAAAGATGGAATTATAGTTTTAGTGAAGAATAAGTACAAAGGGATACATCCTGTTCTATGCTAGGATTTGACAAGCCAGGCTTACCTTCCCTGAGCCAGAAGTTGTGTCTACTTTCTTTGAGAGGATATCCACTGTAAGCACTTAGATGTTCAGAGGGTATGATTGAGCTGTGGATATTAAACAGTGAAATTATAAAGGCGTGGCAAGTGCCATGAATGGGAAAATACAATTACACACGGTCCATGAATTTGCATGGCTACCATGCATTTGATGCAGCACTGAAACAGTGCCTTAATACTTCCAGGTCACCCTACCCCCAAACTTATCCTGTTCTCTTAGATACTTGGGCCAAACAAAGCCTTAGGTATCTAAGATGGGATATAGGTAGAGTGATGGTCTTTATATTCAAAATTTCCATTCTGAAACATGTTCTCTGATTACTGCTCTGTGGAGGCACATAGATTTCATAATGGGACTGTAATCTTTAAGCTCTTCCTTTTTAGTATGCACGGAAATATCATGTTCTTGGTAACGCTAGGCAGCTCTGCTCCTCTCAGTCCCTAACTTCTCTGCTACCTCTGCCTGTAGTAACATAATATCCTTGGAGAAGTAGGACCACTAAAAGTATGGTAGTGGAAACAGATTTCCTTAATACTAAGGGACAAAGACTCAATAGGTCTGCTGTCAATGATTTTGTCCAAATTTCCATTTCTGCTCCTGATGGCAGACGCCAGTTCAAGATCTATTAATAGCACTGTTAATGTTACTGACCTCACAAGTTTTTTTTCTGTTAATCTCCTTATCACATAACTTTTCTAAGAGGTGAGGGTGCAGCAGTTTTCCAATGAAGAGTGTGATTTCTGTGGGAGCATTCCTCTTACATCTCTTCTTAAAAAAACAGCTGAAGAAGAGGGAGGAGAAACAGAAATGTTCTGTATAACAACCACCAAAATAGAAAACATAATTCTAACTACAACTTTCTAAGATGCTTCCAATACATTATATTTTATGAAAATCTTCCTTACAAGCTCTATTGCTACAGTTATCTAGTTTAATTTGATGTGTTTATTGTAATTTCTAACATTCACTCTTTCATATTCATAATCAAAACCTGGTCTTAATAATCACATTCACTGATCTGACTTCATTTACCAAATATTTAGAAATTCTTGGCAAATAAATTTTAGACTAGCTTTTTTCTTAAATGGAAGTATCCATCTGCATTGTTGAAAGATATAATAAAGACGGTGAAGGAAAAAATAAACCTTTATCAAATATGACAGGAAAAGTCAGGGATGTCTAAAGATGTTTTTTTGTTGCCTGACCTCTGCTTTTTGTTTAGTTATGCAAGTGAATATAGTTACTTTTGACATATTTAATCATAAATTTAATAAGGTAAATATGAGAGGTAAAACTAGCTTCCTAGAAGGGACTATTGGAGAAATAATAAAAAAAATAAATTGTATCTTCAAAAAATTAAAATCATTCCCACATAAAAAATTAGTAGTTTAGCTGTTTAACTCTCCAAGTTTTTTTTCAGAGACTGCATCCAGACTGTGCTTCTTTTACAAAGTAAATGAATTTGGAGGTTGCTTCACTAAATTCTGTCCAAAATCTACTGAAATGGGAAGGAAAACTACCACTTGAGTACCATGGAATTTTTAACAGGTCTCAGGGGTTAGTGGGACTTTTCTTAGTGTTAGAAAAGGATCTCATCATTTGGCATTAGTATAAACTCTTCTTCAGAGAAGACAAGTTACAGGAGCTGCTGGTAAGCTGGAGGTCAGACCTGGGTTACAGCAGGAGAGCAGCAGGAGCAATGCTCCTCCCAGTTAGTTCTGTTAGATGCTTACTGGTCTTTGAACATTTCCTCTCACAAACCTGTTGAAAGCAGTTCCTGATGATGATGGAAAATAGAATTAAAAAACTTGTGTAATATTACTACAAAATGTGAGAGGGCTGAAAGGTTCCAGCATCAGTTCCTGTGTCTACCTGCCTAAACATCTCAGTAGTAGTGGCATAGAATAGAACATTATTGATGAATCACAACTTACAGCATTTTTAAATTCTGCCAAAATAAAATTAATCAAATGGAAAGGCTCAAATGAGTAGCTTATATCTTCCTATGTCAACGTCTGCTTCCTGATTTTATATCACTGTGATGAACTTCAGTGATGAAGTGCATATTTATAACCGTTTATAATATAGGGACACCAAACTACTACCTCCAATGTCTGTTGTACTCAGAGAACTATACGGCAAATTGGTGTGGGTTTAGACAACACTCTAAACTGAGCACAGAGAAGAGAGTTGCAAGCCATGTGACTGAAGAAATATCACATGGTACAAGAGAGAAAAGGAGAGACTAATTGAAAAAAATTCTGATCCCATCTTCTTTCTTCACTACAGAAAACCCATGACTACATGTGCAAGAGAAAGTTTGACTAAAAGAGGACTTTAATACAAATTACCCAGGCATTTCTGACAGGGGCAACATGTTGCAAACTAGCTGCTCACTTTTTGCTTATTGGCATATGTCATGTCGGTGATGCTATGTTCAGTAAGAAAGAAGTTGCATCATACTGTAAGCACATTTGTGAAACAGGAATCAAATTCTCAAACCTGGACACAAGTATAAACTTCTTTGTCTCCAGAGGCCTAGGCAGGGTGTCAGGGAAAACACTGTGTTCCCTAGCCCTAGGTAGGCCCCCCACACCTGCCTGGATTGTCTGACATTTTTTCCACTTTTTCCCCAGAAAGAGGTTTTCTTACTTTAATACCAAACTTAAGCAGAAAACAGGAAAGTTATTTTATAGGTTTTGGTGTTGAAAAGAGTGCACTCACCAGAAATGTTTTCTTTAATAGAATGACTTTAAATAGAAAAAGAAAACTAGACACAAAAACTTTATCTGTGAAGTCCTCATAGGTTAAATATATGCTTTAGGGGCTCTTCAGTCTCATCTCACAAAGACAAAAAGAGCATCTCTATTAAAGCAAGGTCAAGCTTAATGCCATTCTTAAGGATTAATTGGTTCACAAGTGTGTTGAAAGAAAAACTGTTGCTGCACAAAAGCTGTATATTAATCTTAAGAAAGCCAGCATGTTCAGATTATTGAACAAACAGGTGATTCAGCCATAGTGTGTGATAATTGCGTGTACATGGAAGAGGATTGTTAGTCAGGACATTTTAAGTCTTTCTGAAAAAGTCATAAAAAAATCAAGGGGCAAAAAGTCAAGTTGGATACATTTAACTTCAAATAAAAGGAAAATTCCTGTCAGGTATGTGAGGAGCAATTAGGCATGTGGAACAGTTTATAGAGGGAGATAATGAACTCCTTGTAAGTTGAAGTCTTTAAGACAAAGATGTCAAATGTCATCTCTGAAAAATGTACTTAAATATAGGGTGTATTTTTCAGTTTCTGGAAGATATTATCTGTCTCTGTATGATTTGCATGGGAGCTAAGGGAAGAAAATGGGTGGGGAAAAGTTAAGTCACAATGTTTTATTCTGGCCATAGAATCTGGGGGCTCTGAATGGCCCAAATGCCCCTGTATGGGCTTTAGAGGAACAGAATTGTCTGAACGGCCTTCCAACATCCTCAGGGTACTTGCAGTGTGACAGTAAGATACCATGTGTAATCCAGTACAAACATCAACACTGTCCTCATTATTAAGTCATGCTCCTTTCTCATTGTCTCACAGTTAGCTTGAATTTTTTTTTCTTTGCTGAGCAGACCACTTTCAATAGGGCATAATGACTCAATATACACTAACAAAAACAGAGTGAGGGAACAAAAAAGTTTTATTTCAGCTCTACTTAATTATGTCTGGTGAAATTGCTAATTTCTGATACTAAACTGATGTCATTTAGTTCTGAATTCTGAAAGCTGCTGAATGGTCTGATTTAACACAAACAACACTAGGTCTCTGGGTATTTTAGCCAATGTCTATGAGAGTAATTATTAGCTTATTATTACAAGTAGTACTCAGCACAGTGAAGAAAGAAAACTAAGTGAAATTGAATTTTTACCTGTAGTTTAGAGCTCCTTAACACACTTTTCAAGCCTCTTGTCTTCCAAACGGTTAGGTAATACTTAAGGGATAAATGCTTGAGAATTCACCAAAAAACCCTGAAGCTTTCGTTCACTAGAGACTGAAAACAGCTGCTAAAGCTGAAGAAAATACATTTCACTTAGGAAATTTGCCTTGGCCCAGCTTTGAAGATAACAAGGTCTGTGTGCAAAAGGAAATGTACAACATTACCAGGACCACTGATGGTATTCAGACATTTACTTTCCAACTCAGTAATTCATTTTCCCAGTCGACTGTTACAACCAGGAGTTCTCTTTTCTGGAGAGTGCGAGAAGCATGCCACACATCTCAAGATTGGTTATGTTTGCTTTTATAGTTGTCTTAACTGAAATAAAATGTTCTTTCAGCTATGTTTGTATTGGAATGAAGACATATCTTGTGAACAGGAAGGTTTGAAAATAAAGACTGTTAAGTACTGGTCAGGAAACCAAAGATTAATACTCTTTGAATTTATTGTTACCTGACATAAACATGTTTTGTGGCCTTGAGTTGATCTCCTAGGCTCACATTTGATTTGCCAGTTGAAATAATTGTACTTACTTTCTGACCATATTAACAGCAAGTTTTATTTAATGCTAAATAATGATGATACCATCATTGGCATAATAAATCTATAAACGTTCACTGTATGACCTTCCAACAATATTTTCATTACTACAAAATGCATTTATTTGATTGGATCCTGTATAAATTCCCAAATTACATAATAATATGTTACTTCTGAAATCTCAAAAATAAAGCATCAGAAACACTATCAATAATAAACACTGTAACCCATACTTAAATTCACTAACCATAACATAAAATGTTAATATTTCCTTAAGGTTGTTCTGACTTACATCTTTCTTCTCTATTTCATATTTTTGTGTGAGAATGTATGTATGAACTTTCACAACAAGGTTTATGAAAGTTGCATTAAGTAATCAGGATGATATTTTTCAATATCTTATGTCAAATCTTCCACTGATGCCCTATATCAAGGCTGGAGAGGTCAAAGAGGAGTATTTAAAGACTGCATCAGAATATATTTCCTGTCATGAAATGTAGATCACCCCTGGTAACTTCCCTGTTGAAAAAAACCCTCAGTAGTCTCAACGGAACTCTTTGTGTTTTAAAAAACAAAAAGAAAAACAACAACAACAAACAAACAAACAAACAAACAAAAAAAAAACACAAAAAACAAAACACCACCACATGGATCAGTCATTCACCTATTTCTACTGCTCTAACACCAAATGTTACAGCTTTAGTTCTAGCTGTGTCTTGGTCCACAGTTCCAAGGGGAGTGTTCTGTTAACTGATATTTTTGTTTTAATGACTCAGTGAGGAAGCCTTTTGTTTAATTTTGGTTATGCACACTGAAATCCAGTGCTCTATCTTGAAGGTGCTAAGTCATGAATTTTCATAATGAGACCAGTTAGGCACTTTATTTTTCAATGTGAACTGGATAATAGAAAAACAGGCAGCAGAAATATGCCTCTCATTACCTTTGTAAACTATTATCTCAGGACCAGTTTATTGAAATTAGATGTCATTTGCCTTTTCAGTAGCTGACACTCCAGCCCTTTGTGCAAAGACATTCTTAACCCATGTCTTTCTCTACATCTCACATCATCCCAGAAAAAAAAGGTTGCAGACCTGGAAGTCATATTCAATTCTGGGCACCAGCTCTTCTTCAGGTAAACCCCTGCTGCAACAAGGATCATATAATGGCTTATAGAGTTTAAAAGTTTTGCCTTTGGATCTAAACAGGGTCCTCCTGAACAGGTCTCACAGATGCTGTAATAGTCAAATAGTGTACATGAACAGATCTTTTGAATTCATTGTTATCCCCCAGTGGTGCTTTATCCAGTAAGGCAATTGCAGCCTGCTGATGCATTTTCAGGACGCTGGTGAGAAGTTATGTTTTGCACATACAACTGTCTCTCTGTGGGTGCAACTTGTGTTCTAAAGATGGAACAGGTGTTTCCAGCATGCACCTGTCTGACACCAACTACTCCTAAGAAGCCTTCCTCTTCATTCTTAAGTTCAGTGCAGAATACAAGGATCGCGTTTTTCTGCCAGCACAACTCTACTGTGCTCCTATCAAGGATGTAGGATTAGCTCGAGCCACTTGTTCATAGAGTCAGAGAATTGTAGAATCAACCACGTTCAAAAAGATCTCTGAGATCAAGTACAACCCTTCACCCACTACCACTGCAGCTATGAGATCATGGCACTATGTCCTGCATCCAGTCTCATCTTAAAAACTTCCAGAGTGAGAGAATTCACCACTTCCCTGGGCATCACATTCCAATGTCTAATTACTCTCTCGTAAAGAATTTCTTCCTAATATCTAATCTAAACCTTCCCTGGCAGAGCTTAAGACCATGCCCTCCTGTCTTACTGATAGTTGCCTGAGAGAAGACACCAACCCTCACCTGCCTACAATCTCCTTTCAGGTAATTGTAGAGAGTGATGAGGTCACCCCTGAGTCTCCTCTTTTCCAGGCTAAACAACTCCAGCTCCCTCAGCCTTTCTTCATAGAACTTATATTCCAGTCTCTTCACCAGCCTTGTTGCTCTTCTCTGGACCTGCTCCAGCACCTTGACATCCTTCCTGAACTGAGGGGCCTAGAAGAAGGAGGAAGAGGAAGGAAACATGTAATTGGAGCTTCTTGTCCTAAGATATTTCTTGTGAGAAACTAAAGAGAGCTGGGTCCATCTCTGTAATAATAGAAGAATCACAATCTCAACTTCTAAGAGTTCCTGGAAGTGTAACTCCATATTGAACCAAACACAGCTATGGCAAAAGTTTTGGGTCTGGCTCATGCTTACCCCATCTGTTTCTCCAAGACCAAGGAGAGGGACTGAAATCATATCCTTACATGCAGTTATATCTAGCATGTTAGTGTATTAAATTAGGATAGATCTTTCTTTTATTAAAAAAAAAAAAAAAAAAAAAAAAAAAAAAAAAGGGAAGCAGTGTGTTAAGAATATGTGTTTATGTGTGCATCTGCTCCTGATACTTCTGACACATAGCAAGGAGTCAGGAAACAAACAACACAGAAGTTTCACTAACCTAAAAAAACATGTTGGCGTGTGGCTTTTCAACAGGTTTAAGGAGTGAGGAGAACCACTTCCAAAACTAATAGCTCTCTGTAATAGGACCTTCATGTCTCTGTCGTAATATGTAATAGGGTGGTAATGACTCCAAGCACTTCAGCAGAGCCATGCCATGTATATAAACTAAAATAACAACTTGTGTGTTTACACTCAAGCTTGTTTTCTTCTTTGTGCTGCATTTTGTCTGTTGATATAAATATCCCTTTATGTAGTCCTGTCCCTTCCTGACCTTTCCTTAATGGCCTTTTGAGAAGGCACCTATCTTACCATTGCACTCACTGTTTACAGTGCATCTGTAGGGCATGGTGTACTGGATGACAATGTAAATTAGCCCATACTGTGCAATATCTTAAATCCCAGGCAGAAATCTACACCCCATACTCCAATCAATGGTACTTTCCTATACATAGATGTATCTGAGCAATGAAATCATTAACTGAATATTTGTATTGTTGTCATGGTGAAACAATTACATTTGCCAAGCATCTGGCCACAAGATTACCTGAGGAAGAACATCACTGAAATAACTTGAGAATCACACCTATGAAAAGATATTGATAAACACAGATAGTGTGGTCTAGTGAATCCACCTCCCTCTCACCCTCTTCTGTGGTTGTTTCCCAAGAGGTCTGCTCAGGAGAAAACAGGAATAACTATTTGATAACAAGACAAAATTACCTTTAACATTGTTTACAGAAAACAGGCTGGCTGCTATAAGCAGACTGAACAAGCACAGCACAAAGTCGACTCAAAACACTTAGCTGCATCATTCAACATGGTAATGATTCAGGCCTCCAGGGAAGACAGAGTGCAAGAGTCAAACATTAAAACAACATTAGTTAAAAAGCCTGTGTGTTAAGGTCATGGCTGAAAGAACATGACTTTTTTTATACATCTTAGAAAAGTAGAGAAATACAATATGCCCCCTGTAGAACACTCACTTTTTAGAAGCAAAGTAATCTGTGAGCATGAATAATTATGAATTATACTTAGTTAATGCTAATTTTATGCACTCCAAAGGATTTTTCTTTTTTTTGCCATGTGGAGATGCCCTAGAAATTGATCCAAATAAAAGATGTGGGCAGGAACAAAAGTTCTCAGACAGCTGCCAGATTTGTTCAGAACAGTACAATGAATGTGGTCCTAGAAAGGAGGAAATTACCACTGCTCAGCTGGAGTCAGTTCTTTCATTCACTGACAGAACAAGGCTTTCTAGAAGGATTTATAGAGCTGAGGCAACTTAACAAATACAAGAATGTCTGCATTTGGCCACACCACAATCTATCTCACTAAGTATTCTGTAGATAATAAATCCTCTGGAAAGGTTATAGGAACGGGACCAGAAGCCATCGATGCTTACCAACAGTATTCTGTCAAGCAGCAACCTTTACAGACCTAGGAGTGCCATTTTGTTTTGGACTGGGCAGCAAGCTTGACTCGGAGAGTGAAATGTCCACCATGCTTAACTGTGAGTATACCCCGGGGCATAGTTTTGGCTCAGGTTAACTCTGTGACAGTGCTCATTCATTGTTCAGGGACTATGTTGTGCCAAAGGCTGTTCCCACTGAAATGAAAAAGACTGTATGAGGTCTGACTCCAGTTTTCTGCAGCTTTCCTCTTCCATTAGTCTAGCACACATAGCTGCCCTCATACTATACTTCAGGTAATGCATTAAACCCCACAAATTTCATGCAGCAAAATCATCTCTAGAAGGGTTGCAACTCTATTTACACGTTATTCAGTTTCATCCACCCCCCAACACAAACTTATTAAAGTGTTTTGGAACTACAGAAAGTACTAAAGGAGTCTGGGATCAAGTACTGTACAGCTTGGACAAAGGTCACTCTGGCCATGTTTATTTAGCAGTATGGGAATACTTTTTCAATTAAAAGTTTTCAGTATTTAATCTTCAGTGTATTTGTCCACTGAGTTTTTGAATCCATGTAAGCTTTTGCCAGCTGTGACCATGTTAGAGCAAGGAGTTCAGAATTTTGGCTGCAGAAAATCACTGCACCTCCCTTTATTTAATATGTGCATGTTCTGTGTCTGCTCAGGTGTGTGCTGCAGCCTCAGAAATAAATTAAAAAAAAAAAATAAGAAAATCCATAGAGATGTGACACCTCCAGTAACTTCTTACTGCTAGGCAGAATGATAAGAAATACTGGAGCATCCAGAACATCCACCTGTAGAGCTCTCTGTCTCTAATTGTCTATTGCCTATTAAGCACTTGAACACTCATACCTCACAGGACACAGCTGGTCAAGACACTCAAGGCGGTATCCTAATGATTAGCCAGTTCTGTCATGCCTCTGATACAGCTAAGCAATACTTTTATAGGCCATTTATAAATGTCTTGCAAGTTGGTTTTGGGGAATTAAAGAGCTGTTGAGTATTCAGTTAGTGGGAATCCATATTTGTCTTTGGCTAAAAATTTACCGTGTAAATAAATATTTTTGGAAATGTATGCTATTACATATACATATATATAAATACATATTATATATATACACATATACATACACACATATCCACAAATGTATGCTTTTGTTGACAAACCTGGAGGATTATTTTTCAGAGGATGTAGAAATACTTTTTGACATGAGAGTTACTGAGCACTGAAACAGGTTGCCCAGACAGATTGTGGAATCTCAGTCCTTGGATGCATTTTAAAAGCTGTTTGTACACAGTTCTGAGCAACATGCCACAGGGGACCTGCCTGAGCAGGGCGACTTCCAGCCTCCATAAAAAATAAATAAATAAATAAATAAAACCCTAAAAAAAGTAATCATTGTAATGCTAATTAACTTACTGAATCCCTAAGATTTGAGAGAAAACAAGTGTCAATTACAGTGAACAAATATCACCTTTGTCTTTTAAACTGGTCTAGGTAAGTCTCATTGAAGGGAAGCTGGTTGTATCATGCAAAAATGGTTTAGGTTGTGAAGTAATCTGCCAAACTCAAAGTAGAACCTCAGCCTGCCTCAGTTGCAGTTGCACAGAACATAACAAAAAGCAATAGTTGCTACACCAGCAGCATTAGGAGGGCTTGCCAAAGGGTTGTCCTTGCTATGAAATAGTCTCATTCATGCAAGAGCATGGTTAACAAGATCATATGTGCCAAAAAAACCCACAAGACAAGCAAACCAATAACCCCCCACAAGCAAACTTAAAAACTCCAAAACCAGAAAAGTTAAACAATTTGATCCTTCAGTCTCCTCCTCCTTAGAAAACCAGATTAAGATACTTGTTTTCAGTTAAATGCATGCTGTATGAGAACTCTTTCTTTAAGAAATGAGGAATCTTATTTACAGTGTTGTTCATTTAGATCACTGGACTTCCTAAAGATCTACATTCTGAGATAAAATCATAACTGAACATAATATCCCTCAGGTTTTCCTGTACATGATAATCTATATATACACAATTCTATAAATCCATTGAGATGTGTAGCACCAGCTCATCCATGATGATGCTGCAGAGAGAGCACAAATGATCGTGACTGTCCTGCCAACAGCACCCATATTATTCTAGAGTACACCTCCCACAGCATGATGTGTTACTATTAATACCTGTGAGACTGTGCTCAGAATCTTTTTCAGAGATTTTCCTTCTCAATACTTACAACCTCTCAATTAGCAGTCTTATAAAAATATTATGAGATTAATGAATTTAGTAGAACTATAATGTCTTTGATATAATTTGTATTTAATTTTGATAACCTGAATGCACTAGTATAAAAATAGTTGCTATAGCAAACAGTTGGATGTGTTAGTTGGTATGCATTGTGAGTGGAGGTTTCTATTGCTATGGAAACATTACTGTCATTTTACATGGATGACAAAGAACTGAGTTATGGGTGGATGGCATTCTTTTTCCTTCCTTCCAGCATCCAGAATTTATTTAATTACACTTAATAAATGAATGCAAACCTTAATCTCAGGGAGTTTAAAAATTTCTTACCAAATTCAGCATTTATATTCCAGCAGTACTTGATATTCCACACACTCTCCGTGTTCTCTGTGCTTTGAAATTTGAACACATATTTGATCTCTATATGTTAACACATTAGTTAAGAAAAACCCTCAAGAATGGACAATGAGATATATTACAAGAACAGCATGTGTTGCATTTCAGTCTGCAGGACACTTGTCCTTATAACATTTTTCCTATCCTGTCTGTCCTAGTCTCCTCTTCATCTAAGTGGAACAAATCCATATGGCTTGGCTTAGACACTCTCTGTTTCATTTGGCTTGTCTGTCTCCCTTGGAAACCTTTAATTTCATTGTTTTATTCGATCTGTGTTTCACATGTGCTTCAGATCCAGGCCTCATCTTCTTTGTGCTCTCTGTCTAGTATCAGTCTCTCCCTAGTATTTCCATGAATCTCTCTAACTGCTTCAAGACAACAGGCCCTTTCCTCTCCCTGTACAGTCCTTCTACATTTGCTTCTTGTATTTTCTTCCTATGAGTCTGAGGCTTTTCATCTCCTTCTCATTGCCTGCACCCAATAATGAGGTCAAAGGAAACAGTAGAATACAGTGTCCCTGTTCCTGGTCTCATTCCTACATCAACAGTGTCTACTGCCTTTAGTATCCTGCAGTTACAATCTGGAGAATTAACCCAGATATTTCTGAGGTATGCAGGTATATGCTGGTATAGCACATAGAACATTTTCACCATAACAACATAAGACACATGTTTAGTATAAATGTTACAAAATCACCAGATTTAAAATAGGAAACATTAGACATTTCCAAAATTTTCCTAAATGGGGAAGACAGTATCTTTTCTGTGTTTCTGTTCTCAGAGACTTAACAGTTTTGGGTCAAATGTTCCTTATATTATAGACTGATTCATATCTTTAGGATTGAAAATTTCAGAACAAATGAACTAAATTTGACAAAGATATAGTTTTTGAAATAAAGCATTCTGACAGCAAATTCCACATAATCCAAAACACTGCTGAAATATCAACACAGATCATACTTATAAAAATGGAAATGTTTTACTTGGAAGAAGTTGTGTAATGCTTTGTGCTGCCCTAGAAATCTGTCATTAAGGTTTAGTCTCTGATGTTGGTTATGTAGGGATAAACTATGCTAACAAGATGAATCACTTTTCAATGCTGCTTCTACATATTTTACATGGATTGGGATTACAAAAGACCAATGCATTATAAGAACCTGCTTCTGGATAGTTTTTTGGAGAGAGCCATCAGCAGCTTGACCACAGTGTATTTGTATTAGTGACTGACTGCTTGCCTGAATTCTTATGTAATCACAATGTCATTAATAATGACATCAATGCCTTTTACTCAGTATAATTTTTATTGAAAACAAATATATTTTAAAAGGAATAAAGAAAGAATTTTTCTGTCAGTGGAATCACAGATCTCACAGAGTACAATTTCTGGGAAATCCCAGAAATCCATGGGGGTTTTGTTATTGTTTTTGTTGTTGTTTTGGGTTTGTTTTTTCTTTTTTTTCCAATTTCAAAACATTATGTTATGTGAACTGTCAGTAAAGGAAGAGCTGTTAGAGGAAGAGAGGACCAGAAAGTAACTGGAACTTGGCTGAAGAAGACAAATTCGATCCTAGGTGTTCAAAACAGAAATCATGTCTATAAATATAGTCTATGCTTCGGTACATGTCAGAAAGGAGTAGAATATTTCTAGAATCTTATCCTTTTTTTTCCGACAATTTTAAATAGTAGAGAAACACATGACACTGACTGCTTTTTATTTGCCTTAGTAATACCAAATATTACTGAGAAGAAACATATTCTTTGGATAATTTGCAACAGTGGTATCATACAGTTCATTATACCTTGATATGGTTAATGGCATACTCGAAAGACATCTTCAGAATCTCAGTTAATATAGATTAGCATTACTGCCATGAAGATTTCTAACAGAAATTCTATCTGGAGCATGCAAAAATACAACTCTGCTCACAATAGATGTGCAAAGAACAGTCAGCACATGGACTAAACTAGTCAGAGGAATGACACATAAAGCTAAATCAAAATCATTCATGTATTAAGATTTTCCCTATTTTTTTTCAATGAAATCAAGACACAATTATGAAGTTATTAAAAGAAAAGCCTTCTAATTTCAGGGGCAGTTCTACCCCCTAGCTTCTTTAAAGTATTTTAACATCTTCCAGTATTAATTGTACCTGTATGTAGTCCCACCTCCAATATTAATGCTTGCAAATTATCTTACCATTTTGCTTACATATATTTCCCTAGTATGACAATAGACATTAAAGAAAACAAAGACAACATTCCAAATGTTTCAATTCTACAATTTCTTTAGCAAATAATTCACTTTAAACATAGAACAAACTCAATAGATTTCCAGTGAGAACAAATTTTCTCTGTTCTGCATTGAGACATTATTAGCAAGCAGATTCAGTGACTGCTTTAATTATCCCATTCTTCAAACTGTTCCATATGAACTACACACACATCTGAGAGACCACTTCATGGACATTTCTTCCAGAAATCCAGCTTAGCTAAGCCTTTCTCATCCTTTTCTTTCCTGAATTACTTGTTTCCACTATCAAGCTGCTGTGGAATCTATTCAGCAGAATGACAAGCCTAAGTCATTCAACCAAAGACATTATTATTTTCAAAAAATGAAATTCAAAAGACAAGCTGTTTTTTGGAGGGCTGAGTTTTATCCATATTCTTTCACAGAGCGAGTTGGACAAAGGTGAAAGGGGAAGGACAGAAATCTCATAAAACAGTTTTGCCATAGGAGAAACTGTAAGATTGAATCACAGTCACAGCAAGACTCTTCCAATCCCCAGGGGATGATCCTCTCTTGTCTCCACCCTGCACGTTGCAGTGGTGTGCAATTGTGCCCAAGCTTGCTCCTCATAATATTCTCAGCAGGATAAATTGGTTTCAAGCTACTTGGGGTGGGCTGCTACCACCTTCCTACCTAGTTCAGTGTGAGTCTTCTGATATAAGTGTAAATCTGTGCAATGCAGCATTACATGGTAACCTATGCTAGTTAAGATATGACCCTCAAGATTATGTCATTGTAAGTAATGCTTGCAGTTGACCTAGAGCGCAAAAAATTCTCTCAGTGAAATTCTGATCTCAGTAATGTCACTGTCAAACTTTTCTCTATCCTTCATGTGGCAATAATTTTACCCTTTACAGCTACTTGTTGCATGTTTTGTTATTATTATTTGTATCATATCCTTTTTAATGTATCAAGTTTCAAGGGGAAATGACCAATCACCACTGTACAAACAGATTATCCAGTTTCAATACAAACATTTTCCGTGTACATAACACACCCTCACAAACACTTTATGCTTGAGTAGTTCTTTTGAAAGCAGCATTAATGTCTAAAGATGTCTTAACTTTTCTGTCTGTGTGTCAAATTCAAAGCTAAAAATCATTGCATTGGAGAAAGGAACTGCTGTTTTCATTCAGCTGGAAACAAACCTTGTTGAAATGTGTTTTTGGGTAATTCAGAAATTCATTTCTACAAAGCCAATTTTATCACTGCACTGATTCATTGGAAAAGGTGCCTAACAATCATTTAGAAATCTTCAGAATCACATTCACTTTTGAATGCTCCAGCAAGATAAAAATAAATTAAATTAAAAGGATAGTAAATACATTGCAAGTTAAAAAATGGATTTGAGAGCAGTTCAGGATGCTGAGCTGGAAAATGGGATTTTAGTGCAGAATGACATTTGTAGATCAAAGTTCCAGCATCAGAGACAACATCTGATATGAAGAAGCTTGGCAGGTGGCTTTAGTGATATCCACAGTCTGCTCTTCTGTACAGCAAAGAAGCCTAGGTGCAATTACAGCTTTATTATATATAGATACTGTAGCAATTTAAGCAAATGCTAAGTTTCCTGGTCATTTTGATGAGATTAGATTTGCGCTCTACACAGCTGCTTTCAGCTAAATCCTCATGCACGAAATGCACTTGGAAGGGTATCTAATCCTATGTCACTGATGTGACAGTGAGAAATGTTTCTCAAAAAAAAAAAAAAAAGGGAAAAAAAAAAAAAAAGAAAGAAAAATTAATACAGTTGCAACTAAGAAGCTCCCTGTAAGCAGTTAAAGCAGTTATGGGGAACAAGACAAATCAGAATCCAAAACACCCTCTCATTGCTGGGTGTTATCGAGTAGTACAATACGCTGTCCAACTGCTTTTTAAAATGCCTTGTTTTAGGAATCCAAGGACTCAGTGTGATTTGACTAAACATTTTCATGAACAGGTTATGAAATTGGCTTCACATACCAATATCAAAATTATTTTGTCCATGTAACAGTATATTACATAACCCCCAAAAAGTAATGGTTGCCCTGGTGAGCACGAAAGCTAAAAATCTAGCAACTTGCCTGCATTATAGTCCCAGATTGCCAGGTAGAAATATCAGGCTTACGTGAGAGAAATCTGCAAGTTAGATTTACTATCCTGCTGCAAGGTGCTATACTAGAAAACCTAGCCCAGGTAGCAACCTGCAGAGGAATATATTCTACTTAGTATAAGCCAAGGCTGAGCTGGCATCCAAAAAGGATGAACATACTGTAAGTTTAAAGTAAGAGAGCTTATGCAGTAAGTCATTATTTTAATACTATTGTGCAGAAGAATACAGATCAGGATACTGTGACTCTAATTAGGTTCTTCATTCACTTACTAATATTTTAACAGTGAAAGTTCACTGTTCAAAATCAAGAAGGTGACTGTAGCATTTTGTCATCTCTCCTGTACTTTGTGCATGATTTTTCTCAGGCTGTAAATTTTGCAGGCCAAGAACTGATTTTGTGTGAATAAAAATATTTTGATAGCTACCAAAACTGAAGTTATAAGTAATAGTGCCCAGCTCTTCAGACAAGGTCATTTTCATGCTGTTTTCTGTGGGTTCTGGCTTCTGTGAAACGTCACGGTGTGATAACCACTGATTGTGAAAAAAATAGATTTCATTCTCAGACAATCATATAGTGTCACAAAAATTTTCTTTTCACAGTGCACAAAAATTGATTATTATAGGAAAATGTACCATGCTATTTTCATATATTCATAAGTGTAACAGTGTTCCAAAGTTTGAAAGTTTCATGACCCTTCAGAGTAAGGGTTTGGTCTTTCCAGCTGTGAGTGCCAGCTGTTTTCTTGAACTTCTTCAGGATTCTACAAAATCTTTACTTGTTCTAGTCTTTGCTGTATGAACAGAGTCCTATCATTGAGAGTTATACTGGTCCCACTAAAATATTTCATCTAATGATTGTTACTTGGGATAGTACTGAAGCAGCAGAGTATTACTGAGGTTAGAATGAGTATCATGTGAGGAGTACCTCATGTTAAAAACAAATACCTCTCCCCCCTTTCACAGCAGGAAGCAGAATTACGCACTTCAGTTGGCAAATGCAGTTTTAAAAATCAGGATCATAGCACAATCTAACTCGGAGGGGACATATGGGTGGCATATAATGCAGTCTGTTGATTGGAGGAAGGTTAGCTGCAAAGTCAGCTTGGATTGTCCAGGGCCTTATCCTGTAGAATCTGTAAGTGCGCAGATCCACAGACTGTCTGGGCAAATAATTCCATTCTCATTGTGAAGAATTTATTTTGTGATACTTTGTTTTATAGCAGCTTGAACATAAATGGCAAATTCTTATGCTGAGTGAGAACAGTTTTATGTCACGTGCATGAATTTGCAAGAGCAGGGTCAACACAACTTGAGGCATTCTCAGGGACACCAATGCTGTCAGAGAAAGACCTAATCTCTTTCATTATGTTTTTGGAGGGCATGGAAAAAAGAGGTAGTGGGGAGGTGAGGTCATGTATGAGGTTTTTCTGACAAGTCAATATACACACAATATTCTGTAGATTTTTAAGATAGGAAAATTGAGCTAAAGAATATCTTTAAGACATTTATAAAACACATATACCCATATTCACTTCTGCACTGCATCCAGAGCTGAAGATGAGAGAAGGCTCTAAAAAGAAGAGTTCACTGTATCAGCTGAGGAAGTTTCTGTGGCTGAGGCTGTGCAGTGACCAGACATACATAGAAACTTTTAATGTACTGGCAAATAGCTAGGACTCTGGTCACTTGTCTGGCAAACAGAGGTGAAAATTTTGTCAGACAAAGCAGACTAGATTGTATTACCAAGGGAACACAAAGTATACCTTCTTTTGATTTAAATGCAGTTCTTATTCGTTGAGAGTTATGACAGTGAGTAATGGCTTTTGCAATTCATCTTTGATGTTGGATTAAGCTGCAATGCATAAACTGTTCTCGTGAAGAGCAGAAGTCAAGGTGCTGACATTAGTTGATTTTCTTTCAGTTGTAAGATATATGTTCCCCTAAGGGAATCTTAAAACAGGAAATGAAGGGAGCCTTTCATCCCTGTGATTGTATATTGTCCCAAAGGCCTGTGCTCAGTGCTGCCCAGGAGCTATAAGAAAAGTCAAATGAATCAAATTTACCATACACACAGAAATGCACATCTTTTTGAAGGTTTGTTTCTGAAGTGCAATCAAGTTTCTACACATGAGGTAAAAATGGCTTAAAGGATTAAGAGCCCATAAAGTCCTACTGCCTGAAAGACTTTTAAATGGATGACATGCAGGCAGTTACAGACTTGATGTTTACGGAGCCAGAGATGGTCCCTCCAGCATCCTTAATTGGAAGTTATGCTATGATATTTTTACAAACATTCAGCTTAATCCAGACCCCTAATGCTGAAATGCCCTGAAGCTTCTAATTTTTATGTTGTGCTTGCCTGTGATGATGTAGTAGGGTTATTGCTGACACCGAACTTTTTTTTTTTTTTTTTTTTAGATCACAAGAATTGCTTCACAGCAATTTTCTCAGTATCACTTCTCAACTCCATAGTCAGTTTCATTTGTGAAAGAGTTGTTATTCCAATAAATGTCTTTTGTTCTCCTGCATATCTTAATTTATTGCATCCTGGGTGGAACAGCTCAAAAATAATTTAAGAAATATTTGGGGTCTTATTATATGAAGACAAAGCAACAGTAGGCTGAACAAATATACCAAGTACACTTTTGTGATGCTAACATGGAACAGAAAAATTGTGATAGGTTATTAGCAATACTGAGAACTGCCTGAATAGTTCCAGAATTTTACCCACTGATAGTTGATAAAAGTATCCCTCTTGCTTGAATTTCCATAGACATCTGTTCCTAATTACTATGTAATCTGAGAGCTGTTAATTCTCTTCATTTCTCACCTGTTGCCAAATACATATTTAGGATTTGGGGTTTAAATAAAACATAACTCAGATTTTGTTCAGATGAACCCTGTACTTTGAAGACAGACAAATCACTCTAGTGCATGATTTTCATGTATTTGATGCAATATTAAAGCTATCCTGTAATTCATCAAACTTTCTGAGTTACATGGCTTAAATGATCTTTTCCTCTATTTTGTAAATGAGAAAAAAAAACCTAGATCTTTTACTGTTAATTTATTTTGCTTTATTTTATCCTTGGAAAAAACTTTTATCTGCAAAATGAAGGTTTGGTTTTGTTTTGAAGAAATGTTACATCATAGGAATATTTTCAAGCACTCAGTGCACATTTCTGGTAACATTTCTGACTAGATTTTTCAAAAAGGTGAGTTTTTGTTTTGATAGATAACAAAAATTGATGTGAAACATGCTGATGTATTTTGAAAATCCACTGTTATTGTGGAAATGTATTAATTTGCTTTAGTCTATTGTTCACTAGAATGCTTAGACCATCTGAAATTTCAGCTTTCTTTCAGACATTTTATGATGCACTTTTTAATATTACTGTCCAAGGCAAAATGACCATTTTAATGTTTGTTTAATCTTTGTCCTCTCAAATAACATTTCTGTTACTCTCATTTATGGTGCAATAAGTTTGGGTTTATTTTCGTGCCCAGTAAGAGATTCTTGTTAGAATATTTGACTGTATATTTTATTACAGATTTCCCTCCACTTTTTAAAGTTTTAGGGGGTGGAGGTGGGGCTTAGCTGGTTTGCTTTCATTTGGGTTTATTATTGCTTTCTATTCAAAATAAATTACTCAGTTTTATATATTAGTTATAAATATGGGCTAAAAATGTGAGCAGTATTTGAGAGAAAGACGTATTTGCTTTTGAGTTGTTTGTAAAATCAGAGGTCTTGTCAAAATCTAAGTGTGACTTAGGCTTTCACTGTATATGTTTCCTTCATTCAGAAAATTTCCTCCAGATATTCTGTAGAACCTTGTCAAAGCTGCTGCCATTCTCAATGACACAAAATACTATGACAATATCCTAGTCCTGTTAGTTCTTCAATATCTGCTTAATATTAATTTGAATAGTACTAGTGACTCTTGCAAAGCTGTCTTCAATGTGACAGCTCTGCACATGAAAAAGTGATGGTAGAATTCAGGTCTAAAGATTATAAAATGTCTGTTAATAAAATGAACATAACTCTCACTGCATTTAGGCCTACACTACTATCTAAAACTTCTATGCACTACCACAATAAAAGATGAAGTATCAGATCTGTTTTCATACACCACAATTTCACTCACCTGAAGTGATGACTATTGTTTTTTATCACGAAAAGGAGAACAACCTTCTTCATTTCTAATGAACTGCTGGTAGAAGAAGCATGTCCTGTCCAACCTAAATGTTGTGAACAAAAGCATTTCTCGGCATCAGTTGTCACAAAACCCCCCCAAACAAACCAACCAACCAAACAAACAAACAAAAACCAAAACAAAAACAAAAACCACCACACAAAACAAACAAACAACCTCCCCTCAAAAAAAACCAAAAACAACAAAAACCCAACAACAACAAAAGAAAACAAAGAGGAGAAGGTGTCCCCTCTCAAAAAGATGAATGGATCTCTATGAAGTTCACAGCACCTTTATAGCAGCATGTTTTGGCAGACTGTGTCATCTCTGGGTCACTGCAAATCCTGTATTCTTGAGGGATGCTCTGGTTTCTCCATCTGTGTCTCTCATTTCAGTGGCTTTCTCTCCTATAGGAGGCTTACCAACTTTAAAAAACTTTTATATCAGGTGTAACTGTTACTTTTCTTGTCTTCATATGGCCATAGTTATTTCTCTCCCATCAAGCAATTTCATCTTCATGGAATATACTGAAAGAAACTGTACATCACATTACTTGTTAGATCTTTTTGCTTTTGGTCCTCATTAATTCATGGAAGTATATCAATTTCACATAGTACATTTTATCATTACTTCAAATAGCTTCTAAAAATGTTAACTCTCTTTATAGTTTCACTGTTATATTTATTTTATTAGCCACTTCTCCTCTTTGTTCTGTTATTTTTCCCACTCATGGAAGACTAGCTCCAGAATATGATTTCTTCTTGTCTTCTTATCATGAAAGACTGTAAGAAAATTATTTTACATTATATGACATCTTAAGGAAGGACACTTGACCAAAGTTTAAGCTATTTGTTTAGAGAGAATGAATTCTTAAGATAAGGGCAATTCATTTCACACTGTGTTAATTTGATCACCTGTATTCCAAGACTGATTTTGCCAACCCTTTATAGGAGCACCTGGTTTCAAACATAAATTAAGTCTGAGAGATACATAGGTTTGGTCCCTGAGTTGGGGAGTTGACAATGTCACAAAAAGAAAACAAAACAAAAAAAATTGTAGCTGCCTATAATCTCTACAAATTAATCAGATTGTGGGTTATACTGTGCTATGAATCTCCTGCTCTAATTGCAATGGAATTTAGTAAGGAAGACCGGAGGTAAAAAGGTAAGCAGCTGTGCCTTCAGACTCTGCCTTCCAGATGGAATTCAACAGTTTCATCAGGGTTTGACTTTGTCCTTGGTTTTCTGTTGTGGTCGATACTGAAATTCAAACATGGTGTTGCCATATTTATGTGTTAACTCCTTGGCAAACAGAGGTGTCTCATTCTTTCACCTTGTCTTTCCTTGAGACTACTGCAAGGAGTTATGGGAGTCCAGTGGGGAGGGGTATCAGGACCCTAAGCTAGACATGGGACTGCTGTTCAAACTCCCTACTCTTTGACTACCCCATATCTTTCTGCCATACAATCTGTGGTTACAGTAACATAAGGTTGGGCCCTCAGTTGATATGTAATTAATCCAACCATTAATAAGTGTTAGTAGAACAGTCTGGTAGAACCCAGTTGTCTTCTATTACTTTTTTCTGAAATTTCAGTTATGCTATTAAAAAAAAAAAAATAAAAAAATCCTTCAAATATATATATTTACTAAGAGAATTACTTCAAAATATTTGCTTAGCTAGCACATGTAAAGTTTCCAGTCTGGTTCTATTTCACTTCTAGTTAGAGATGCCTAGGGGAACCATGACCTCTTAAACCTTCCTATGAAAATGTTGCAGCTGATACGTCTCTTCAAAATTAATTGCACACTGATGAAGCAGTATGTTTAAATGAAGATACGTTTAGTTGGAAATGTTCTGACTTTAGATCCAGTTCCTTGTTCTTTGCAACAGAACAGAAGAGTTTTTTCCTACACTAGAAGAATGATAAAATCTTTGGCCTTTGAGAACTGCCTTTGTTCTCAGAACTGATGTTTAAATGAGGTAGTAACAACAAAGCATCTTTAAACTTAAACGCTCTTCCAGACCCTTGGCAATGCAGGAGTACTGGCAATGAAGAACTGGGTAAATAACCTTTTCCCAACTCCACCTGATCTCACCGTCTGTAACTTTTCCAGACCTTTTTTTCAGAAATTTTTCTGTGGAAACCTGTCACCTAGGTTGAAGAAAAATGAACAAGCAGACAATGTGAAACCTTTTTAAACAATGCTCAAATGCCTCAGTTTGAAGCATTATTACAGGCACTGATCTTTTTATAGTTATATAAGATCAGTCAGGTTATGTAATTGAGTTATGTGAGTTATGTTAAGTTATGCCATTTGCTTTATTCTCTTAGGTGTTTTAGAGTTTTCTTCTGCCATTTTCTTTATTTTCTCAGAACAGAATACATAATTTAAGAAGTTTAGTAAACAGACTAGTTTTCCCCAGGACTTTTTATGTTTCTAAGATGTCAGGATAATTCAGATAACCTCAAAATAATGATGACTGTAAATGAAAAAAAAAAAAAAGAAAAAAGAAAAGAAGTCCTCTTTTAAATAATTATGAAGGAGAAAAGAACCTGTGAAGCCTACTGATGGCCCAGGAATAGATGGGAGGGGAAGATGAAGATATATATTTATTTTTTTCTCTTAATGGAATCCTTCTTTAATTTTTGCAGGTTTTACTAGATTGACACTGAATGCACCAATGCGAATGATGTGGAGAATGCAAGCCATCACCCTGGACTAGTTTAATGCATCAACCTTTGTCTTACCTTTGTAGTCAGATTCACTTGGAGAAAAGTGTAAATGACATGATACTATGTAGTGGAAATGAGCCATGGCAACAGTAACAACAGCACTTACTGCCACGTTGTAATCAGTATAGACATTTTACCTGTGGTGGATGGTGAAGAGGTCTTCAAAAAATGCAGTTGAATCACAAAGGCATGCACTAATATTATGGTAGTATGGTAAGCCCATTTTGCACACATCTTTATTTTCAGGATTACTGCCTTGAACCAAAACTTCCTGTTGCCTCCAGGGAATGCTTGGAATACTTTAGGGACTGATGTCCTGATAGCTATCAAGTAGTTGGATCTGGGTCACTTGCTTTACTCACACAGGCTTCTTACTCATTTCAGTTTCAAGTCTACATATAATTAAAAGGGGCTTCTCTATCTATGACTGTTATTATTACTTTTATTATTAATATTCTTAATACTTTCCATTAAATGAGATATTTTGCAAGAATATATGCTTTTTCATGCTTTGTACATTTTTCTCTTCTTTCCAGATCCATCCTACAACTCCTTGCTTTTATGACCTTGAATATGCACTGTGTCTAGTGCCTGCCACAATCTGCATAAGACACCATCATCATAGGACAAACTTTAGAGCAGTGGCCTTTTGGCTTTTTTGGTTGGAGGTTGTTCAGAGACTGCAGAAGTGTCCTTCAAAACCTTTATTCAGCTGCCTATTTTGTAGCATCTCAATTTCTTCTGCCCCAGTCTGTCATATGCTAGGTCCTGTGTGGAGTCAGCATCTATCTGTCTCCTATCAGCTTCTATATAACATAAAGACAAGCAGTAGAATTGTTACATATTGTTGCTCAGTTTTGTTGTTTGTCTTTTGCTGAAATTTTTGGCATTTGTGAGAGGATAGCAAATAATATGAATGGCATGCTGTTTATGGTTGGAAGTCTTTATCAAGTAGGAAGACTTTATATCATTTCCTAGCTATGGTCAGAATTTCATAGCAATCTCTTCAGGCTTGTTTGCTTGACACACAGAACCCCTTAAAAGAAGCCCGGAAGGCACTGGTCTCCACTGATCTGAGACATTTTCCAGGCACTCACTGTTCTGTTTCTGTGCAAATTCTTAATGACTCGAATCTGACCAATACATCTATTTTCAGTATGTAAAGAAAGTATAATTCAGGGGAGTTCTTCTTGTAGTCAATGAAGAGAAATTTGTGCCAGCAAAGGTCAGTTTAAAATACTTAAATCCAAAGGTCAAAATTAAACAATAGAAATAACTGTGTAAGTATTCCTTACCTAATTTTTTGAGTAATCCAGCTGATCAGAAGTGTTTTGAAAATTCTGCACACTAAAAGTAGTAATTTTTACAAGTAAAATAACTTTTCCACTGTCTTTAATGGTCAAGGTATACCTTACATTTCTTACAAGTCTAGTAATTACTGTAGAAAGATGTGTGGTAAGTGGTAGACCTGGTTTAAATTATGGATCTCACATCTTTGTGCAGAAGAAAAAAGCAAGCTTCACTGTATGTGCATTAAAGGGTCAGCCTTCTGTGTTTCAGCTCTAAATGGGCAGTACAAAACCAGGTCTGGTTTGCAGGCTTTTTTGGTGATTTGAAGAGAACATCAACAATTTTAAAATTCTTTCTGGAAAGATTTCTGGATACATTTAAAATCATGGCAGAAGTGGAAGAAGTTGCTGGTTGGTGCAAGTCCCAGTGGGCTGCAGCCCACTGCTCTGGGGTCAGGCCCAGAGTCATGTAGAACATAGAAGGTAATAGATGCTGTCCTTCTGGATGGCAGAAAGGCAGTCTCCTGGAAAGTTCATCAATAAGCAAGTGAAGGTAATAAAGGTGGATTTTTTTTCCTACACAGAACTGTGAGCTTTCAGCAAATTCTTATTCACAGCAATGTAGCTGCATCTTGTGAAACTGTAGTAGAACACAAAAGACAAAAATAAAAGAAAGCAAACAGAAAAAAGAAAAGCACAACTGTACAGGAAAGAAAAGATTTTTTAAGTAATGCCTGATGACAGAGATAATTATTTGAATCTTTTAAGTGTCTTGTTGACCAAAATTAGCTTAGAAAACAGCATGGAAGGGCTTAATCCTATATGCATACCTATTCCTAGGCAAATAGATAAAACATTACTGCTAAAAGCTTCTCAATAAGCTTTAATAAAGAAACGACCAAAAAAAGAATTAACTGCAATTGACTATGTTGAGGAAGCCATACACACTTTATGTACTCTTTCAGGAGAGTCTGTTTGCTTAGACAAAAGTTCTCACAGTTTGCATTCATCACAGACATACCTCATGAACAATGGGGAGATAAGAAAATCTGGCTTAGATAGCAGAAATTAATACAAAGGCATTAACATGATTGTTAAATTTGCAGTTCCATATACCTAGGCCATAAATTATATATAACTTAAGTCATAAATTAATCTCTGAGGCAGTTAAAGTTCACGTTATGTGTATAAGAAGAACAAGGAAAAATTATGCAAAAAAAATTCAAATGCAGATTAAATTACATTTGTTGTGCTTTCTGAAAGTCAGCCTTCTAATGCCAAATCTCTTCTTATTGAAGAAGCTAACATTAAAAAAGTAACATCTCTTCCTTCTCTAAAACCAGCCCAAATTACTTTTCCTTCAGCCATATGTTTACTGTAGCATTTTTCAGAAAATGAATATAAAAGTAATTAGTATGATTGACAAGGGTAGACATTAGTAGAATCCTACATGTCTCATTAATTACTGTACTTCATGGCACAACAGTTGTGTTTTCTATTTTTGATGTGTTGTCTATTTTTACTTTAAATCTCTTAGTGATTTGTTTGGGGTTTTTTTTGTCATGGGTTTGGAGACTGATTATATTTTTTTTTAATTCCTTGAAATCATTCTAAAGTTTTTTCAGAAAATAATACTTATTCTGCAGATCCTATGTGACTCCAAATTTATCTCTTACTTAAACCTCCATTTTCCTCAGTTTAGAAATGGATGTTTAGTCAACATAACATAAAAAGGTATTTGTAACAACATTCACCAAAAAGGTCAGAGCAATAGCTATACATTTGAACTGACACAAAATTTTAAAAGAATAGTTCCAAAATATTCTGCCTAGCTGTAATGTTTACAAAACGCATCACAGAAGTGTATCCATCAGTATCCTGCAGGCTCTGTAAATTTTTTTTTTGTTATTCAAGACAGGAACATGGTAATTTTAACCTTTTGATCCTGTCTGTGTTAAAGACATAGAAATATTTGGGCACTTGTAGACAGAGCAGAGAATCACATTGTTCCTTTTAAAGATAACGGGAGCTGAAACAATTAGCTCCTCACATGTCATGTCCAGTGCCATTCCACACCAAATCCAAACCTCATTCACTTTGGAAACATTACTAGTTAGTAAATGCTATGAACCTGACATAAAGATGAATCTTTATTTCAGAACTCCAGTGGTCCATTTTGAAAATCTTCTGAAAGGTTATTCTGGATCAGTGCTTCTCTAAAACTGTAGCTTGTTTTGTCTGCAGCCATTGGTAGAATGCATTAGACTGATAGCCACTCTTGGACAGAAAAGTGGACCTGAAGATCAGACAGGAATGTAATTTTTCAATTTTCCTTCTATTTTCTCCTTCCATTTATTTGTTCTGAGAGTACAGAAAGCAGGCTGTCTTACTACATTTTATCATGTCATCTTCTGATTCTGACATGAGAAAGCAAAGTTCAGAAAAATGGAAGCTAATAATTCCATACAGATACACTGCACTTTTTCAGAACCCCTAAAAGATAGCTTTGTTTCATTGTTGACTATGGTTCACATTGACAATTGTTTTTTCCTGATTCAGAAGTCTCTAAGACTAGACATCTCTAAGATGTTTAATTCACCTGCTGAATTGCACTGAATACAGAATAGGGAAGCTGAAAAGACAGCTTGATTTATGCTTTTTATGTATTCCTTTGGACTGACACTAATGTGTCAGAGTATTGTTCCCAAAGGAGAACCATTCTGATTTTCTCAGAGACAGCTGGATGCTTCACTCAGATTTGGATCTTGTAGTGAGTGATCTTCACTTTAATGTGTACTTATTTACAAACAGTTTATCATCTCAGAAATCAAGGAAGGAACTTACAAAAGAAGCTAAAGGAATTTCTAACAGCCAATTGACATAATTTTACTTAAGGGAAAAAAAAAATTTTCTGTTAAGGAAAACAGGACCTTGTAACATATAAACATTTTATGAAGCTGAATTGAAGAGGTCTTTATTCTATGAAATTGAATGGGACAGATTAATAAATGGTGCATAATTCAGATTTAGGAAAAAAGTATAGTTTTTAAAATTATTAAAGGCTGTTTTCTTTCCTAGAACTCTCCCTGGAACAACCAGAGGTCACTTAAGGTGGTTGTTAATTTTGTTATCTCTTTGCACTTGTCTGTGATGGGTAACATTATCATCCATGCTCCTTAGTTCTTTAATAGCCAAAATCTCAGAGGAAAGACCTATGCCTTTCATATTTTACTGAAGTGACTTTTCTGCTGGAGGTTGGAAGGATTAGGGAGGTTATGAAAGAAAATGGGATTATGGTTTAGTGGCTGGACATATGGGTGGCAGAGACTGCTCTAATGCAGCAGTACTTAGTGTCAGCCTGCTGCACTGCACCTCCTTGTCATCTAGCTGGGCCAACTGCCTGCCAGATGGGGCTCAGAGTGAGGGAGACATCATTGTGTTCAAACACGCCTCTGAAAGATTAAATAGGTTGTCTGAAATGTGAGGTTTTCATAAATTTCTACGTGGATGTCTTTGCATCCTTTTTTTTTTCTTTTTTTTTTGTGGTTATTCAGAATTCTTAAAACTATTTTCTTGGAAAGGTTCGTAATCCTTATTTCTCATGCAGATGCTGAATGGATACTGCATTTCCTGTAGTGCAATAGAGATGTAGAGATATTTGGAGAGAATAACAACCTTATGATTAATCACATCTAATAAATTTAATTTTCAATAGGGCTACTGAATCCAGCTGGTCAGCTGAGTCAATTCAGGTAAGCAATGTTTGAATCAAAGGCAGTAAGAAAAAACAGACAGTACTCACAGAAGTCAAGCAAAGGTTCATAAGATCTAACCCACTAAGCTGTAATACATGTACATAACCAGTTCATTATGAGCTCTTAGCTCTGAATGCAGTTATCAGCTTCAGGCCTGCAGTTCACCCTTCTTTGTGCCTTTAATAAGTACTTTAAAAGACTTCACTTCTCCATGGACACCCCCTTGTCCTGGGGGAGAAGCTTGCATGCCCTTATGAGGTTGCAAGCTGTGCTGGTGGTGGTTCATGCCTCTGGTAGGGTCTCCCATGCTAGTCAGGTCTCAACTGAAGGGTCAGACAAAG
>JAWWEE010000085.1:54508756-54556309 GCA_035221455.1 Xenops minutus
ACCGTGCCTTGCCAGTAGTGCTGACAGAGACTTTCCACTGTGCCTTTTGCAATCGGACTTGCCTATCTCACATTGGCTTTTTTAGCCACCAGCGTGCTTGTAGCAAGCGTGGGTAGAGCCCTTGTAAATCTTCGTTCATGACGCCTAGCCATGAAAAGACTTCAGCACAAAGACAGAAAAAATTTTCTTCACTTGAGGAAAACACAGGGTTTTTAACAACCTTTGCCTTAAACTGTGTTCTCAGTGTTGCTTTCAATTATGTTTTGCATGAGACTGCTGTGGAGCTGCTGCACACAGTGAACAGGTTATGCAAGTGCACCCCCTGGATAAAGCAAAAAGTGAAATAATTTCCTCCTCGTCATTCTTACAGGTTATTTTGGCAGATTCATTGTATTGCTTTGAATTGGCTTGTTTCACAGAATTGTTCTGTTTTTCCTGAGAACTGAGTTAGAGTGTGTGTACGTGTGTTGAGGGGCTGGCGGGAAATGAAAAAAGGTGGTTTGCTTTTCATGTTCGCTGCACACAGAGACATGATAGCCACTGCACAGAGTTTAACACAAAATAGGCTGGGTGTGGTGCCAAACACAGGCCAAAGCAGATAAACCTAACCCCACGTGGGGAAGTTTCCCAGTCTTACTTTTTTTTCTCAAATGCTGATGTCTTTGAAAGCCTGTAGCTGCTGTAATTGGTTGCATCTACAATAGCACATTTAATATGCTGGGGAATAAACGTCTAGTTGTTTGCATGTGCCACAGCCCAGTTTTGACCAACACTAAGTACAGTCCTCACAGACACCCAGGCACATTACCAAGGGCCACAGGTGGTTTCCAGTGAGTTGCATGAACACAGCTGCTGCTTCAAGGAAGGAAAATTTGATTGTAGTATCACAAGTTGGGCCATGCCTCTTGCTCTCAGGCTGAAGAAAGACTTCTCAGATATATTATTTCATTACTGGCATTTTATAGAATAAAACAACATAGCCCCATTGTAAAGTACTAATTTGCCATCTAAGATATATGGGTAACTGTTGTATGAAGAACTGTTAAGTTCTCCAAGGTGCTTATGATTACTCATTTCCAACACAACTGAGGTGTTTAGTTACATTTGCAGATCTCTATATATGCATTCATGGAAAGCAAAGTGAGGACCGGTGTGATTTTGTATGCCAACGAGTAGAAACATAAAATCATGCAATGTACTAAATCTGGTGGTCATAGAGACCATAATACTTCAAAAAGTAGAAGTGATATGCTGTGGGAAGATTATTTGTTCTTTAAACTTCTTTTCTATCTCCTTATATCTTAACCTGATTATCTGCCTATTCCTTTGAGAATTCATAAGACACAGACTTCCGAGGAAGCAAAACATGTGCAGTGCAGAATGAAATGCATAGAACACTTAATCTTGTTTCAATAAATGTCTCGTCTAGTATTTTGAAGTTTTACTGAGTGCATTTACTAAAATATCAGAAAGAGATACGTGAAAATTATAGAGTTTCAAAGGAGAAAAGAGGAAAATAGCAGTTTATATTTTTAATACTTTTAGTTATGACTTAATTCAAATGAGAAGGTGAGGACCTGCCCCCTAGCATGTGTGTTAAAATCTGGAAAGTAAACAGCTTAAAATAAGCTTCTCTGAAGAACAGGTTACTTCATCTTTATATGTCTGTGCCTTTGGCAACTCAGGACTAGATAGACATTAACTACTAAATACAGGTTCATCTTGCATCTATACTACTTAGCATAACCTTAGAAGTAGTTTCTCATTTCTCAGATATGAGGGATATGACCACACTCACAATGTTTAAATCCTTGTACAGCGTGTGTGCCCTTGAAAACTCAGTAAAGTCACAAAACAAAATGTATTTTTCTTTTAAGGCTTAGGTGCAGTAGTCATATACCAACATACACTCCTTATTTTGAGGTGCTGCATGATTAAAATAGAACAATATAGAAATGGACTGAAAATAAAATACAATTCAAAAGAACAATTGTTGAAAACTGAGATTTGTTTTGAAAGCAAATATCCAGTAACCACATCTCTGTAGGTCATAACAAAGATGCCCACAGCGGGAGTTTAAGACTTTACATCCATTGTTCTTAAGTGAAGCCTGACTCTGAATTAGACATTACTGGAAATGTAGCAATTGTGATTATGGGTGCTTTTCTAGAGTTTCTGGTAGAGTTTGCTATCATTCTGTTGCCAGGTTTTCATTTTCTATATCCTAAAAAACCCTTCTCTTTCTTAACTTAGCTATGGTGCTTTGGGGAGGCCCTCATGCACAAGAGCAGTAACAACAGAATATGATAACTGCATGCTTGTTAAAGACTTTGGAACAATAAAAAAATGAGTTTTATAGTTAAGCACAAAGTCACTTTAGTTCAAAAAACTAAGGAAAGCAACAGGGAAGTTTATTTCTTATTTCTTAAAGTAAAAAATCAACATCACTCCATTCAAAATTTTAAAATGTATTCTAAAGAACTTCCAATACTATTTTTAAAGTATTGCATGTATTAACCAAGCATAGTTTCAAGGTCTTTTGCATTCCCTTAGATGTCTTTGACATGACAAATCACAATGGACTTGATTTATAAAATCCACAAAATAACATGTGGAGATGTAATTTCAGAATTTAGTACTTGCCTTCTTTTAATTATATGCAGAGATTACATACAGGATCTACATTACTGTCTCAATATACTCTTCTTGAAAACTCCTTGTTAATGTAGAGAATAAGGACACATTCAAATTTGTCTTTCTCTGAACTGACATTCCCAAGAATCTATTATTTCACTTCCTAATCTCTCTGACATTTCCTCCTGCATGTAACATTCCCATGACATTTTCTGTTCTTCAGTGCATCTATCTCTTTCCAGAGAAAAACTTTGTGGTGATTCTTGTTTCCTGATATTCTGAATAAAATGATTCTTTTTTAATTTAAAACTCACAGAGGTGAAGTAGTTTTCAGGCTGGAGGGTATGTGAGAAGTTGCTTTTTATGGGATACAACAGGGATAATAACATTTGACTTCAGATGCTGTAAACTGTAGAAGTATAGTTGCTATTGCAAGTCATGCTGTTTCTTTCTTACTTTTTTACATGACAGCAGTTGGGTGGCAAATGTCTATAACATAAATAGATCTTCTGGTCCAGCCCACAAGTTCCCCTTAAATATTGTCATTCTGTAGAAAATATTGCTATCTAGATATGGATGCATACACACTATGGATGCATACACACAATCATAGACATATTAACACCTATTATGTGGGGAATGGACACATCACAGCTCACTTGCTATTGATAATTTGGATGCAATTTCTTGTTAGATAGTAAGCCACAGGTTGCTTTCCAAAAAGAAGTAATATGTTCTTATTTTTCTTTGAATAAACAGAGCTGCCAATTCACAAATCAAAGTAATCTGGTTTAATTACAGAAATACTAAGAGAAGTCACTTTAATAATTTAGATCTCCACTAACGTAGGGTGTAAGGACACAACACAGTAATGTGAATTTTCTCAAGGACACATAGGCTGCATGTCATGTTTGTTCTTACTACTTCTGAGGAGGTATGATGCTATGTCAGAATAACTCAAAAATGCATGTGCTTGTCTTTGGCTGGACTATCACAATAGGAGTATTTTTCAGTTTTCATTTTTTCCTACATCTTCCTTATACAAAAATAATTCACAAATGCTTCATTCTGGTCAAGGTTCCCTCATTCTGAATGCATGCTTAGTCCCTCCGCTGCACATTCATAAATAGCTTGAGAGCTTTCAAGCATCTGAGGTCATTGTGTTTCACACAATTGTTCTTTGTTGTGCTCTGTGAAGGAGATTACATGAGGGCAAGCTGGAATTCCTGGATACCATATTTCTCACGATTGAAGGACTATCTCCTTGAATAAAAAAAGCAATAAGGCTATCTGAAGTAACCTTGGCAATTGTTCATGTAATTTATGACATTATACAACTAGAGGTGAGTTAAAATCAAGCAGTCTTAGAAAATCATAGGGATCACTTTCAAGCTTGATAATGTCTCTGAACTGGTCAAATTTTGCTAGATGAAGAACACATTTTCTGAAATATAACATAAAACAAAGTATTTGACTAGTATTTTCCTGCATGATTTTAACCCTTGTTATCATATTCCATGTCATCCACTGCTGAGCTGTTAATCCCTGTGAGCATATTAAAATTAAACACATGTAATGGAAACAAGTTGCTGCTTGCTATGGGTAATTCTTACTAAGTAAAGCCAAAAAGTAAATTACAAAGAATCTCATTATTGCTAAATGAATATTACTCATGCAACTACTTGCTGGTAGATAATAGATAAAGTCTACAACAACATATAATACCAATTCATAATAGCAATAATAATAATAATAAATACAATAATAAAACCAACTTGTAAAATTGCTTTTCTTGTCTTTTATCTTAATGAAAATGAGACATGCAATGGAATACAGGGAAAAGAGTCTGCCTCCCCCTTTTAAAAACCTTTTGATACCATTCCTTAGTGAGAGGTAGGAGATCTCCAAGCTTCCAGACTGATAGTTTACAAAAAATAAAATACTGGGTGGTGCAGAGAAGCTATAAAGGCAGTGGAGAGGGAAAGCTGCCACAGAGACTCTACTTCATCCTGCACTTCAAAGAATTTGGTGGGAACAGGCAGATGTTGTGGCTGCCACTGGAAAATTTTCAGTTGAATCTTTGTTTTATTAAACACCTAAAAACCTAAGGATTCAAAGACAGAGCACACCACACTTCTAATCTACGTGCACACCAGTCAGTGTATTTGAACCTAAGCTGATTTTAAACATGATCTTGCTCTTTATTTTACATTGTACTGTTGAATGCGTCCACTTGGAGACCAAAATTTGTGAATCTGGTTCAATGATTTATTAAAAGGTGAAAAGCTTCCTTTCCCCCAAAATAACTCTGCTTAAGGAATTGAGAGACTTCCCAGTGCCAGGAATCACAGATGTAGATCTGGCAGGCACCACTTAGCCATTCTCAACAGGCAAGGTTCTGATTCAGGCCCAAAAACACAAAGCTTTACTGAATGTGGAAGCTGTAGTTTCCATTATTTTATTTACTTACGTTTCTTCCCACAAGATGAAGTAGGGTCTGTCAAGAAACTGTTGGATTGCAGTGATTGGAGTTTCATTGATAGTGGATGATAGCAGTTTGGATGGAGCCTCAGAGCATTACACATCCTCATGCACACTTTTAAAAAGAGAATGAGAAAGAAAATTAAAACTTGGCAATAGGATTTTTCTGGTTTTGGTACGTGTGGAGTGCTCTGGTGCAGAGCTAAACTTTATAATAAATACTTTTGTCAAACATACATATAGAAAAAATGCTCATAGTATATTCATAAAGAGAAGAGGATTTATTTTTCTTGTGTATTAGATTCTGCATATTATTTCTGTTGTAAACACTAATTATTTCACATGTACATTATATGTTTAGCACACAGCTTAGCCTGCATATTGTCCCCCCAAAAAGGAGGCCTTTTTTGCTTTTCCTCATCCCATCAAATCTGCCATGACAGTGGAGTCAGAGAAACACTGTAACTTGTTATCTTAGTTGCCACACCTTTTCTATTACCCTAAATTATAACTGAGAAATATCTTTTCAACAGCTTTCTGATTAAAAAAGCCGTATTTATTTAATATAAACATTTTTCAATGTGTGATATTTTTCTTTTATGAAGAGTAGAGCGTCATTTCAAATTAGAAAATTTCAACACATTTAAACACATTTTGATTGTGTTTTAAAACGATGTTTTTACTAGATAAAAAAGAAAACCTTTAAAAAGATGAATTTGTCAAAATGCATTATTTTAACTGACTAGAAGCTGTCAGGTTTCTTTGTTTATTTAGTGAGTTCAGGTTGATGTTCAAAGATTGGAAACTTCTCTAAAATAAAATGTTCTGGGTAGAGACTTTGCCACAAGCTCTGTATTTGACAAGTGCTTGACATTTTACTAATTTCAGGTTGCAGTTAAGAGGAAACAGGTACAAAAATAGCCCCTTTTTCAAGAAGATCTATTTCTTTACAGTTAGTAGTGTATAGAAGTATTGTGTGGGTTCACTGCATTTCATGAGATTACAGCTAGCTGTAGTGCTTCAGTAGTGCATCTGCTGAGATGCCATCATACAAATAGATGTTAGGTTAATGAGATTTCACATGGAAGCATGGCCTGAAGTCCAACATCCACAGCCAGCGTTGAGTGCACAGGAAATATAATGAAATCAAAATATTCTAATGAATAATCTAATGAAACTTATTTTGCTTTATTTGAATATTTTTCTACTCTTTAAACAAAATATTTCCATAGTCAAAATAATGTAATTAAGCCCTTCTAAGCCAAACAAAAGACAAAAATCCTCTGTGAATACACGGTCAGCATATGTGAAAAAGAGTACAAAATACAATAACAAAAAAACTCTCAAGCATTAAGCTTGCAGAGCCTTCAGTAAACAGTGTAAAGATAGACATTTAAGATACCATACAGCATTCACTGGAGTCAGCATGAACAGGGATTTGGTACAAATTACCCTCAAAGTGATCGAGGGCTAAGTATGCTATGATGATGCTTGTAGCTCCAAACTCAATTTACAAGCTAAAGAGGTGCTTATAGAATTCAGAAAGGTCACAGATTTCAGTCTACTTTGATATTAATTTACAATCAAAGTGCCTCCCTATTGTTTTTGGATTTCTGCCCAAGGAAGTGGGGGAGGAATTTAACATGGCCAGAAATCTCTAAAACCTTCCCATTTACTAAGAAGGTCTATTGTGTAAAGCCTTCGTCTTTGCTAAGAAGTTCTATTGTCAAACTTTTTTCTAGGTTTTCCAGTTTTCAACAACTATTCTCTTTTCCCTCTTCTTTGAAGAAAGATAACATCCTGTCCAACCTCAAGTAGGGAACCTCCCCCGGCATGTGTGCGTGCATTTAAGCATGAATGCAGTCCTATTCTCAGCTCTTGGTAAATACTAATGTGAATTTTTAAGAAACTGTAATTGAATTTGAATTTAACTGTTTGACTCAAGGGTCAATACACTCAGGAGTTTACCTGCACCTTTTAGCAGTGGAGAACACAGTAAAACCCAGTACATTCTAGTTAGAGAAAGTATAGAAATACAGTGAATCTGTATGTGTATATATATATAAATCATAGTTGCAATCACAGAAACAGTTGGATTTTCTGTTGAAGTAAGCCCGAGAATTAAGAGGGAAAGTCCTTAAAATAATAAAGGTAACTTCTTTCCACACGTAAGATACTGACCTCCTGTCTGTTTCTATCCCTATTTATTTTTCTGACTTTCTTTCCTTCCTGTCATAGTTGTTGTATCTTCTGAGGAAAAGACTAAAACCTGGTCTTGCCACATAATCAGTGTCTTGATGCTAGATATCTTGCTGGTATTTTATCAGCTGTCAGGGCTTCAAATGCACAGAGGCTGATAGAATTCTGTCAAAGTGTTAAGATTATCTTGAATTTTATGAAAGTCAGTTGAGGATTTTCATGGGATGACTGAAGGATTCAAAATTAATCTGTTGCCATCATGCCTTACAGCATTCTGTTTCATTAAAGTAGTTGTAGTAGTGATTAGACAAGCCATATAAACTCTTCTAGAATATTTCTGAGTAGTGAAAAATCATGTAGAGTTTTATCGCCTTCTTTCTGAACATTCCTATAAAAATTAGGACTTATATCCTCTTAGTTACTCAATAATAAATGCAGTCATAAATTGTTAATCGGGGAGCAAGGCAGTTGCACTGTTACATTACTTGACAATCAGAGAAATTTTGAAGATGTAGTCTCAGGTTCAGCCTATTTAATGTGAAGTACCTAGAAGAAATATATGTTTGAGGATTGTATCAGCCCTGTGCTACTTACAGGCCCAAAAATAAGTTAAAGATAGCTTCCAAGCTCAGAATGGGTTGCAGTTAAATAGGATCTTCACCCATATAGTCTCTAATTTTAGATGGCATGGGTCTCAGCCAATGCCCTTTCTTCTTAAAGATTAAAGTTCTGCTATGTGATGAGGTTATTTCTGCCACATCAGAATAAATCACAGCAATCTTCACTTGTCTGCAGTGCAGTCAGTCTGAATAAACATGGGAATACTGTGCAAAAGAAAATTCAAGCAGCCCTGAGGAGATTAGCTGACTTTCTCCCACAATAGTGAGGTTCATGTCTCTCTGTGTCATGTAACTCAGCTTTCCCCAGGTAATAGTGCTTATTGGTCCTATATACCATGCTATCATGGTCTAAGGACTGGAAAGGTTTTGTTGGTTTTTAATGTGCATTAGGGAATTAATCTTGCAAGATGATGAGCACGTGGTTTTTAGAGAAGACATTAAATGTGATGACATTGGCTATCTGGATTATTAAATCAGAGGAATTCAAGGTAAAGAAACTAAAGAATCAGACATATAAGAAAGAACAATGCATGAGCTATGAAATATCCACAGTATAATTAGCAGCTGTTGTCAGAGAATGCAAAACAGTTTTTTCTGACAGACGTACTCAGATCTTTAACCTCACAACATATATAAAATATAAACATATTTTTCCTTCCTAATATTATTTTGAGAGTACAAGAAGTCAAAAAAATACAAGTAAAAATGTATCACTGCAATAATACACAATTTACTAATAATTAATTCAACTAATAAAAACTATATCTGGATCTTGTGAGAAATATTTTATTCCCTTTGTTTTGAATAGCAGCTCAGAGTGACCAAAGGCCATTGAATTCCATAAGAAAATGAGTAAAATAAGGCAAAATACAGCCATAAAATCTGTAATAGCAAAAACAAAAGTGAGATTTGTAAACACTCTGGAGCATAAGATTAGAATTCAAAATTATATTAAAGAAAATGGAAAGTAGTTCCTAAATCTTACAGTATAAAATTTTCCAAGACAATAATAAAATACTATCAATAGAAAGAAGCAGCCAGTAAATAACTGCAAAAGAAAAGGCCTAGGTAGGCAGAAACACCACACAAAAGGATCTGGAACTGTGGTGATTGCAAATGTAGGACAAGTTAATTTTACGCTACAGGAAGGGTAGTAAAAAAGCTCGAGTTCATTCTGTGGTGTGTACAAAGCAAGAAAAAATGGAGTCTCTGCTTCAGAAGAGATTTGTGTTAGCAATCCTGGTTTCATATGTACAAACTACCTCACAGCAAAATACAAATGCAACAGTATTGATGCAAGCTCACTCTGCTTTACCCACAACGGAGAGCAGAGAAACCACAAGTTTGCCTTAGTACAGTCCTGAGCCCAAGTTAATAAATTTTACTGGGAGTCTAAATTTAGAAATTGTGGTTTTCTGACATGTTCATATGAACTTGCAAAGTGGGTTGAGTGTTTTCCTATTTTTTACTTTTCTGGACAGAGAACAAGCAGGGAAAAAAATATCTGCCTATAATGTGCATATGCCACAAAAGGCAAAAAGAAATTAAATATAAAATATGACAGGCCTTGGGTGGATAACTGGATAGAAAACATATGATCAAGTTGGCAATGACAGGAACCAGCTGACAGGAGAAGAGGTAAATAACATGTTGATAAAGGGAGAATAAGATTGGGTAAAAATAAGTAAAGGAGAGAAAAATTCTAAGCAGAGGAAGGTGGTGGAGAAAGTAGGTGCTTTGAAGTCTTTAGTCATGGCTGTCTTACTTGTCACTAACAGCAGCAAGTGTAAGGTGTAACAAATCAACCACATGGCCATTACCTCTGTTGGAAAAGGAAAGAAGGGTAAAATACCAGCTTCTTCCAGATGATGCTGTGTATGTTTCTGTACACATGATGAATATTCCTAAAATAGAGTTTGACTAGGATGCTGGCTGAATATGTTCCTCTCACAAAGTCTCTTGGGCTTTTTAAAATGTCACTTAGTCATCAGCATATTCCCCTTGTGTCTTATCCCAAGGGCCACATCATTTTCAACAGCAGAAGCACTCATAATACCTTAATTTAGTCCTCATTTAGTAATACCTCTGAGGGAGGACCCTGTTTTTCTTATTTAACTTTTCCTTCTCTAACCAGCAGACAATCCAGGGCAGCCCATTTATATCACAGCTGGGTCACACACACATCTTCTGGACCCTCCCACTGGTGCTAGCTACTTAATGAATGCAGATGAAAGGCTCCAGAGACTGTCATAGTTAAGCAGAGAGATAGTAAATTAATCTGACAGGTGACTGACTGGTCTTTTCTGTTGTTTGCCAGCTCAGGCACAGAGTAAACTGCTAGTTCCAGCTAAAAGAATTTTGCAGCTGGGAGTGGTGGATTGGGGGACTTGTCTCCAATCCCACTCCCAGCAATGCATCTGAGTAACTGCAGTGGGGAATACCTGCAAGTGAGGGGTTTGTACTTCAAGTGTAACAGAAGTGTTGAAACCAAAAATTGAGGATGAGGTTCTTGTTACTTACTGTATGTTTTTTCTTTCCTGATTTTCTCAGCAATTATGCTGTATGTTCTCTTCCTCCTTTGGGCAAGTGGGTACTGCTCATGTTATTTGGGGGGTTTTATACAAAAAAAAAAAAAAGGCTAGGTTTCATCTTTTTTCAAAGGGGAAAATGCTGTGATAAATGCTATAGTGTTTCTTGCAAATTACTTCATGGTGCATAGTACTATGCATGTTGCATAATATTATAATTTGACTTATGTATAAAACCCACTCAAAGACAAATTCATTAAAATGGACCTGTTGTAAGGTTGTGTTTTTAAGACGTTGCTTTCCTATGTCACTGTATCTTGTATCAAATAAGCTCATTCTGTTTGCAGTTCTGCCTCCAGTGGGAAGGCTTTAATACTGAAAGAACTAGCCTTACAGTAGGGGTGCTGACTGTCATTTTACTCTTGTTGTGGCAGCAGGGATGGCAATTTAAACTAGAGAGAATACTTTGAAGGGATGTCTTCATGAAAATAGGCTGTTTTGTTGAAGCTAAAATATACTAAGGAGATCTACTAGTTAGGTGTGAGGTTTCAGCTTTTCTTTTTCTTCAATAACGCAGTCTTCATCCTTTGAGAGCACAATCAGCCTTGAATGTAAGGATTCCTCTCCTTGCTATGCTAGATCCAGCCATCTGTTCTAAGCTCAAAAGGCCTCACACCAACTACATGCCATTTCTCCAGACTCTTCGTGTGGATTTAACTGCTGCATGGTGCTGACATAGTGACTCTAGGTGAAAGATCCTTATGGCTCTTATCCTCTTACTTGCAACACTTGGCACCAGTGAAAAATACCACTTTTCCCACTTAATCTTGCCTCTTGGATGTGTACTGAAAAACTGATCAAAAATTGTACATCTCCATTTTCACAGTACCAAAGGGGAGAGCACTTATTTTTACTGTGGAACAAAAAAAAACCCTTGAAAGTGAGAGGGCTGATGTGGAACAGTATACTCCATCTGAGTTGCTTTCCTGGTGTCCTGGTTTCAACTGGGATACAGTTAATTTTCTTCCTAGCAGGTAGTACAGTGCTGTGTTTTAGATTTAGGATGAGAAAAATGTTGGTAACACACTGATGTTTTAATGGTTGCCAAGCAACGCTTACCATAAGTCAAGGACTTTTCAGCTTCTCATGACGTCCCATCAGCGAGGAGTCTGGAGAGCACAAGAAGCTGGGAGGGGACACAGCAGGGAGAGCTGACCCCAACTGGCCAAAGGTATATTCGATACTATATGCTCAGCATATAAAGTAGGGGGAAAACTGGCTGTGGGGTAGCTGCTCAGAAACTGTCTGGGTGTCTGCCAGTTGGTGTTAAGCAGCTGTTTGCATTTGCATCATTTTCAAATAACTTTTATTATTTTCCTCTTCTTGTAATTTATTATTGTTGTTATTGTGTTATATTTCAATTTTTAAATTCTCCTTATATCAACCCACAAGTTTTCTCACTTTTACCCTTCCAATTCCCTCCCACATCCCACTGAAGGGACAGTGAGTGAGACTAAGTGTGGGAGAGTGAGTGAGTGTGGGACTAAGTTGCCTGCTGGGGTTAAACCATGGCATATGCAAAGTCAGAAAGATACACCCCTCTAAACTCACTGAAGCCACAAGGGAAAACAGTCACTTTTGTAATATATCCTTCACTTTTTCCTATGCAAAAGCAGACGACTCCAGTGATTAGAGGAGTATGAAACCTCTTACAAGTACTCAAAAAGAAAAGCATAAGAAGGAACTGACAATGGTGGGTTGACTCACACTTGATGCCAGATGCCCATCAAGCCGCTCTGTTGCTCCCCTTCCTTAACTAGACAGCAGAGAAAATACAACTAAACTCTTGTAGATTATATATAAGTGCAGGGAGGTAGCACTCACAGGCTAAACAGATTCAATTTGGGGAAATTAAAGTTACTTATTACCAATCAAATCAGAATAGAATAAAGAGAAATAAAAGCAAATCTTAAAACACCTTTTTCCCCGCCTCTCTTCTTCCGGGGCTCAACTTCATTCCCAGTGTCTCATTCTGTGGTGCAGGGAACAGGCTATGGAGTCTGCAGTCAGTTTATCAGAGTCGTGTCATCCCACATTGACACTGCCCCTGTTTTCTCCTCACTGGGAGGATTCATCATGCTATTCCACTGCACCACTGTGGAGTTCCTCCCACAGAGGACAGTTCTCATCTTCTGCAAGATGAGTCTCTCATGGGCTCCATTTTTTCATTAACTACTCCACTGTAGATTCCTTCTACAGAGTTCAGTCCTTCAGAAACAGGCTGCTCCAGCCAGATGCCCCCATGGGATCACAAGACCTGACAGCAAACCTGCTCCTCTCTCCGTGGGTACAGAGGTCCTGCCAGAAGTCTGCACAAGAAAGGGCTTCCCAGAGCATCACAGCCTACTTCAGGCATCCTCCTGCTCTGGTATGAGTCCCTCCATGGGAAGTAGGTCAGCTCCACCATGGACCTCCACAGGCTGCAGTGGCGCAGCTGCCTCACCATGGGCTGCACCATAGACTGTGGGAGAATCTCTGCTCCATGTGCCTGGAGCACCTCCTTTTCCTCCTTCTTCATTGGCCTTGTTTTCTACAGGGTGGTTTCTTTTGTTCTTTCTCAGCTGTGGTTGGGCAACAGTTTTTTCTATTTCTAAATACCTTGCCTCTGAGGTACTACCACCATCACTGATGGGCTTGGCCTTGCATACCAGCAGGTCCACCTTGAAATCAGCTGAAATTAGCTCTGTCAGACATGAAGAAAGCTTACAGCCACCTTGCTACCAAAACCTGGCCATGTGCAAACCCAATACCCTGACCTACTGGCCTTCAAAGTAATTTTGACCTGTGACTCTTCTGGACTATGGATTGTGGTTCAACAAAATAAAAATGTATGTTATGAGCTAGCCCAATTTATTTCTTTGGGTACTGCAAATTGCGTTTCCTGCAACAAGATCAATAGTGCTAAACAGCATATGTGATGCAAAAGATTTGATGTCACCATGTTGTAGTGATAATTTAAACCTGGTCAGGAAAAAAAGAAATTGTTCTTATTCACACTTGCTGAGTCTGTAAAATTGGAAATGTCATTAGAAAGGATGCTTCTCTGGAGTGCGTGGGAATTCTTTGTGGGTTTCTGCTGGGGCATCAAGGAGGTTACGTGGGATCTGGACTGCCAGGAGGCAATGGATCTGGAGCATCTCCAGCCTGTTACTGACTGTGCAGTCAGCAGTTCTAGCACTTATATTTGCAGCTCTGTTGAATGGATCTGCTGAATCTCCTGGATGAGAACCACTAGAGTTTCAACATGCCAGGCAGTGAAGCAGACAGTTTTGTGTTCCCTCATTGGACTGGCTGCCTGTCAGGGATTCTGAGGAATTTGGGCTGCCATCCAGTTTTGGTGGGACTGGGCTCTTCAGTATTTGCACAGCAGGTGGGCTCTGTTAATACTCTGGAACAGGAGTCCCAGTCTAAGGTTTGACCTTAAAAAAAAATCAAGTGGAAAAAAACCCAATTTTATAATGAAGCTGATTTGAAAAACAACTTCTCAAGTAGTCCATGTAATGGAATTTATTTGCTTAGACTAGCTCTTACTGTTATTCACTGCAGAATTTCTAGGTGTAGAGGAATTCACACTTCAGTCTCTTATTGACATAAATGTCTTGCTGTTCCCAGGAAAGGCTCATTTGTATGAAGAGGAATTGATAGACATAAATCTAGTGTGACTTCAAACAACAGGACTTTCTGTATGTAAGCAGATAAATCTAAACACAATCTAATGGGTGGAAGGACTTAACAGTTGTGTGTGAAATATATTATCAACTTTTAAATAAGCAAGGGATGGTGCTATTTTATCACTTAATTGAGAAAATTTGGAACACATTATATATGGGATGAAGCACTCAACAGTTAGAAGTCAGGAAGCTGATTAGACAATTTGTCTTTTAACCATTTTGCTCTTTGGTTATTAAAAGCAAACACTTGCAGCTGTGCATACTAACAGCAGGAGGATTTCTCATCTGTGGTGTAATTGATTTTCTCAGTCTGTTTCAATGTAAAAAGGTGCTGCTGCTTCACAGTAAATTTGTCCAGGAAGGTTCCTGGCAAAATACTGATATCTTGGCAAAGAAACAGAAAACATTGCCTATTTACTTTACAATAAACTTGCAAGGATTATGTGCCTGTAAAGGAAGGGAAGAGGGGATGTAGAGTTAAAAATCTGCAACAAATCATTTGCTACCAAACTTGTTTTACTTTAAGGTAAAATAAACTGGGTTTTTTTCTGGATTTTTCATAAATTTAAAGCACTTCCTCCCACTTAAATTTGCCTCAGTTAATTCATCCTCTTTGTATTTTTTAGGTCTATTTACGTTGGTTTAATCCAATAATCATATTTTTAAACAGAACAATTTGGATGTTTGGTACTTATTTTTCAAGCTGCAGTTCATGAGCTAGAAAATAGTAAGGAAATTTAGTGGTAACTCTTTTTCTCTAAAGTAAATTTTAATAATTTAAAAACTTGCTTAAATACTTGTTAAAGCCTGTAGATGGACAAAATGGGGCCAGTAGGTTTGATTTCTCCAGATTCTGAAGTTATAGATTGCAGACTTAGGCTTTTCATTCCAGAAAATATTGACCCTGAAGTTTCAAAGAGCAATAGTGTCCTAATACAGTTTTGAATACAGGTTTATAATTTCAGTTAGGCTATTGGTGATGTCAGTACTTTCACTCCTACTGCCTTCTCAAGACTGTCATCTCCAGCAGCAGCTGTTCCATGAGAAATGGAGGAAAAAGTACTAAAATTAGAATGTGAAGAGGTACATGTTCTGCAGGGAAAGCATAGGTCTCAACACAGTTATTAAAACTGTAGTTAGACTATGTTTATTTGAATATAAGAAAATTAATTTAAAGGGAGTTATAATTCTGGGTATTATTTGTTGTGACATGTTAGTGCTTTGTGCTCAGCTCTTGCTTTCTCTTTCCATTACTGACTGTGATAATTTCTTACAAAGGGTGGAGGTTTGCTATTATTAAAGAGCTCTTGCAGAAATAAACCTTAGAGACCTAACTAGCTGTAAAAGTTTGCTTATGTAGTGATAATAATAATGTGGTTCTCTGGCTGTGCAATTTGAAGGAAGTAAGAAACTGGGTGAAATTTTGGGTCCATTGTCGTGCTTCCATGTTCGGTTTGATTCTCTGCTGGAGAGAGTTCAAAACCACACCTGTCATGCTGCCCTAGGTACCAGAATATGGGCCACTCTACAGGTTCCTGCAGCTTGTTCAAAGGTCAGTAGGTAAAATGCCTAAAACATTCTTCTAAGTAGGAATTCTTCGCCTCTGGTAAGTAGAATGATTACCTGGCTGTTGAACCAAGCTGCCATTTGTTTTCTCTTTCTTGCCCAATGAATCTTTTTTTCTGCGCAGCAGAACAGCCTAAATGGGATGAAGCAGAGTGAATTCTGAAGCATAATAGCCAATAACAATGAGAAGAATGGACCTCACTCAGTACTTTAAGGAGAAAGACGAAGGTTCTAAGCTGCAGATCATGACCTGACAGAGGTACTACCTTACAGACCCCCAGAAGTGAGTTGATGTAAGTTTTGTTTGTGTACTCAGATTTTCCTGCTGGCTATTCCCAGGCAGCCTAATAATGAGCACCTTGTTTATTAAAAGATTTTTATAAGGGCTCTGAAATCTATTCAAACACAGTGACAAAACTTGCAGACTTTCAAAGCTCACATTGGAGCTGACCCAGAGTCCTTGATATCACATACAATCTGCTATACCATAGCCACTTTTTCCCTGCCCCCCTCACCCTGAAAAATCAAAAGGCTCTCAGCACTGCAAATAAAACTTTATATCAAATGCTGCAGTAGAATTTCATAACTACATTTTCATTTGTTTGCAAAAATGCTGCAGGCTCAAGGTACTTTGAATTTTAAAACAGGGTAAAAATTGGCAAAATTTTCATTGAATTCAGGAGTTTTGCATTGAGATATTTATTCTGAGAACCCTGAGAGATGGGGTTGCATTTTCTTCGTCTGATATATTCTGACAAATATGACTAAACCTTATTCTTGTGATTTTGTTGTTTTTGTTGTTTGGTTTTTTATTTGGATTGGTTTGTGGAGGTGTTTTTTTTCTTCCTCTGGTGATTCACAGTTTAGAGTCTATTGTTAATATTGGATCCATGCCACTTTCATAGCTGAACATATTGTAGAAATATAAAAACATTTCTGAAATATCTTGATGACAAAATTATTAAAAGATCTTGATGATATGCAGTGTATTTGTAGCTCATGAGTGGGGGAATCCATTGCATATTAACCATTGTTCAGAACTCATAGTTTGTAAGCACATTTGCTTACTGAGAAAAGGCTTTTGCTATGTGTTTTGTTGAAGTTAACAAGGTAAGTCACTTTCTTCACGTGGGAAACAGATGTGTGCTGAAAATGGCTGTTCTCTTAATAAGGAAAGGGTGTCAATGAAGCATTGTTGTCATAATAAGTTTATAGGACGCTTCAGAAATGTCTATTGTCCCCAGGCAGTAGAATATTTCCCCCTCTGGATTTCTCTGTCTGCCTCATGTTTAGTTCTTATCATGATAACTGAGGTCAGTCAAGTTTCCCAGAGAGTGACCATGATGAAGGAGTGTCTACTTCCTGCCTTTGCTTTTTAACCCTCTCCACAGTAATGAAGCTCCACTTTGTGTAGCAAAACAATTGCAATCTCTCCTTCTCTGTGAATAAATCCTCCTGCCAACATATTACTATCTGAATACTCTTAAATGTTAACTTGTATCAATCAGATGTTTATTCTCCCACACACAAGATTACATGAATAACTATTGTATTTATCTGACTTCAGGTGTTTGTACTCCTGACACTGACTGCAGTATCTGAGTGCCTTCTACGTGTTTCAGTGTTACAAAGCCAAAGTCACTCTGTATTTCACAGTTCATAAATGGTCTCTTTTAATTGGTATTGTAAGAGAATGATACCTTCATGATTATGTTGGCAAGATTTAGAGGTAAAAATAAGCACAAGTGAAGCAGTAGCTGAAATGCCTGAGGAAGTCCTATGGCTTCTGTGAAGATGTTTAATGAAGATGTTTCTGTTTTATGCTCTGGTGAAAACTTCTGGTCTTGAAAGTTAGGATTGGAGCTTTTTGTTCTTAAAAGCCTCTGAACAGAAGTGCGGTGTGTATTGAGCCTCTTTCTGGATGGATGAGAGATGCAGCAGTGCTGTTTATGTGATCCTCACCACTACAGGTGCTGGCTTTCACAAGCCCCCATGGATGAGAATAGTCTTTTGGCTGCACTGTAATCAATGGGTACAGCTGCAGTGGTCTCAGCATGTCCTTGATGTGTGCAGTCTAGAGAAGTACCAGTGGCTTTGCAATCCTGCCTGGGAATCTGGCGTATACTTGATTGCTGAAACCTAAACTTCTGTAGCTGTATTGTTATCATGTTTCTTTGGCTAGGCAAGTCAAAGTTACTATGGTTGTAAGTAAGAGCTGCAGAGGTATCTTGTAAAAAGCCTCAATCTTGCATATCTAGTTACTAAGGGTCAGATTATTTTTTTAAAAGTGTCCCTGGAACATGATGTCATTGTTCATTACTGAGGAAAGGCTCAAGATGGGTCTTGCATTATGCTCTAAAAATAGTGAGGTCACTCCCGTCAACAAAAGATAAGATTTTTCAAGTTAAGGAAAGCCCCATGTAATCTCACAAAGACAGAGCATACAAAACCAAGGCAAAGTGCAGGAAATACATCAACAAAATCCAACTGTGGGAAAAAAGTACATCTAAAGTACTTAATACTATGTTAATGAGAGTATCTTTTCCCTAAATCTTTTACAAAACTGAAAGTTTTGTAAACTTTCCAAAACTTCTTCGGTTTTTGGAGCCCTAAATGGATTTTAGATGACGCAGGAGAGAAATAATCAGGGAAATATGGTAATAAAAGCTATTATAAATAGAAAAATCATAAATTTTAACTTTGGGCATTAAATTTGGGCTAGTAAATTCAGTAGAACATAGTTTAACTACCCTTTCTCATTAGATGCATGAAGACAAGGGCAGGGCCATGCTCACTGAAATAGTATAAAAACTTAGCACAGAGGAAATAAAAGTAGCTGAAATATTCATGGTATGGGGTGTTCTGTGAGGAGCAAAGGTAATAGGAATGAAGAGGAGGGAATGCAATGGGAGAATCTGAAACTGCCATTGGAGTCCAAATCTCTGTAAATCATGGTTTGGCATAGGTGGCATTTTGCATGGAGGCAGAGCTCAGTAACACTATCCTAAAAGTAGGTCACAGCACTAATGACAGCACTAATATGGGCCCATGTTTGGAGGAATGGGAGGTAAGGAAGTTGTCTGCCTACGTTAATGAAATGAACTATGTGCTACCTGGCTTATGCAAAACCTTCTTTTTTTAGATTTGTTGACCTTCATAGTACGCAAAGTTATTTTGAGCACAATAAGTTTCTGATAAATATTTATTGGTATTATCTATCAAGTAAACAATTGTATGAAGGAAAGAGGAAAATGTTTCACAGACATTTTAATGTCTTTTGAAGTAAACAGCATACCAAAACAATAAAAAAAAAATCAACCAAAAATAACAACAAAACAAAATGAATAATTACCTTATAGACACTTTCCCACAATTTTAGTGGGTTTTGTGACTGGGAAATCAGTTGAAGCAGAGAATGTTTTTCTGAATTTGGAAATGTGATAGTGATTTTTAATAGAAGTATCTGGATATTAAAGTAATTGATGGCAATTTTCAGTTTTTGCGTCTCTCCACTGATTCTTGAAGGTACTGATTGCTGCTGCTGACTTGTGTGGATACTGCTCTTTTAGATTTCATATAATATTTGGGTAAAAAGGATGATGAATCTTTTCTTTTATCCCAGCAGACTGGTTATAATTGTCTACATCTGCCAGGAGTTACAGGTAATTTCAGTAAAAGAGGCTAATTTTTTTCTTTTTCTTCACAATTCCAGGTGATTCCCAAATTTGCTGGGTATGCTGCGATGGTTCTAGGGTTTATATCTCTCCTAACACATTGTTTCTCTAAAGTCCCAAACTCCAGATGAGTTTGAACCATGAAAGATTTGTCTTGACGTAAATATTCAAAAATCAAACCATTAACAAAACAGTTCAAGATATTGAATTCTGGCTTTGTATTTCTCATGAACATAAGGCATACAATACTACTAGTTTCTAGAGATTCCAAAGGCAAACTGGAAATTCAAGAATTTGGTGGTTCTAGGGAAATTTACTAAAACAAGTATATGAAAGGCTTTTCTTTCATTGCCTCAGCCAGAGAGTCTCTGAGCAGATTCATAATTTAACCTGCTGTTGGTAGCAATTAGGAAGGCTTAGTGTTGAAAATGCATACAAATATGCAAATTTCTAACACTCACCAAACTAGGAGCAGGATATTCTAAGTATTATTTCTGGACTGGTTTATTTGAGTTTACTTTTTGGTGAAATGAGAATTATTGACTCTTCTGATTTTGTGCATTATCCACCTCTCGCTGTTCACGGCCAAGGCAACTAAGGTGCAGATGGCTGTGTGCAAATGAATGCAACCAACACAGTCTGGGTAAAGACAGAAACATAGTCCTTCATTCTTGGATAGTTTTTTTCTGTCATAAAGCTTGTGTTGAATGTTGTAATCATTGCTAGGATGCTGAGAACTTTCATCCAGCAACTTGATACTACCAGTTCTACAAGGAGGAAAATGTATGCTTGAGACATCTGAAATTGAATTTCTGTTGCTTTTCATTGAGGGAAAACAAAGAAAGTAGAATTAGTGGGATAATGATAGATGGAAACTAAATTTAAACCAGGCAATTTGGTTGTATTACCTGGGAAAACAACGTCATGATTAATTTAAAAAAAATTATCTGAAAATCCAGAACAGAGTTTCCTTAGAGATATTACTCTCTTCGTGCTTTTATTCCCTTTCAGTATCTTAACACAAGCTAAACATCCTATACTGTTTTATGAGTTGAAGAGAATCTTCTACAAAAAAAAAAAAAAAAAAAGAAAAGCTACTAAGTTATTAAAAAATATATGGCATATTTTCAGGATGGCAGATGCTCTGAACTGACTGGTAGAATCTTAATCAAGTATGTCAATGATCACTTGAAAAAAAAATACACCTAACAAATATCTATATGGATTGAAAAAAAAAAAAAAAAACATTAAGGGCTGAAAAAATGAGATAGCTTCCTTGGTATTTTAAACAAGCTAAAACATAAGGGGAAATGATAGAATGTCTTTTTATGGGTCACAGGAAGTTTATCTATAAATAGAGCATGAATTTATTTCATAGCTGGCAGACTGCAGAGAACAGCTTTCGGTGCAGAACTGCTCTATAGAAAAGGCAGAGTGAACTGCACTGGTGCAAGTTGTATTAATCTACACCAAACTGCTCCTTCTTAGGCTGGAAAAACCAAACTAGAAAAGGCTTTACCTTTTCAGATTTTTATTCTTACCTGCAAATACTCAGAACTTTAGAAAGAATATCTCAGTTCTGCAGGCAGCCGGATACAATTACTTAATTGCCTGAAATTCCAGTTTATGTCAATAAGTTGCTAGCTTGGGAGAAATACTTAGAGTTTGTATGACCTAAATGTCCACTGATTCCAGGGTGTTGAAAGTGGCAGTTCAAGTCAGATGCTAAAATTCTGATTTAAATCCCATTCTATGTAAGAAAATAATTGGAAGACAAATAGCTCTTCTATTGAACATTAGAAAGAAATAGTAAATAAGTACCATAACAAATATAGAATATGTCTGTGTCATTCACCAGCATAATTGATTAAAAATAAAAATTAAAAAAAAGAGAGAGACAAACTATAGTTACAGAAATTCAAAATCTCAGGAACTGTCACTTTCTGGTAAGTTAAACTCAACTTTGTTTATAGGAACTCGCTTATAAATATTCTGGAATTTTTTGTCATCTACTATACAGTTGTTATACAGAACAAAGTGCTGCTGCTAAAGACACCAATATAAATGTAACCAGCCCCTGTACCAATTATGTATGATTCTTCTAGTCAAATTGCTTACAACATTGTAGGAGCAGAACATTGACCTGATGATTTGCTTGCTTTAATGAGGTATTAACATGTTGACTAAATTTTTGTAAATGACTTGATTTGTCAAACACTACTTAGGGTTAAAAAATAAATCTGCCTGTGCACATTCACATTTCTCAAACTCTTTGCACTGAAAGAGTGAGGAAATGATTCAGTTAAAATTCCCATGTTTCTGAACCCTAGTCTTAATGGGACCTGCCAAGCAGATGCCCACCACCCTGCTCTCAGACTGCCACACCATGATCCTCCCAGATCTGTGTAAAGGGATGTGACTGCTGTTGTGCTGGACTATGTGGCACATAGAGAGAGTACTGTGCAAAAGAGTAGTTTGTGCTGTTTTTCTGTTCTTCATGGAACTTTCCATACCTAACCTGCCTTGAAAGCATCACTTGCTTCAAAAGTTTTTTGTGGTTTACACAGCACCATTTAACACATGCAATTAGGTCTCTCACTTTACCTTGGTTGACCTTTGGGATGAAGAATTTGCCTCAGAAAGACACACCCCACCTCAGATTCATCTGAGAATAAAAATATCTTCCAGGCTCCCTTGTAGCCTGTGAGCAAAGAACTTAATGACTTGCAATGCCCTACTCGCACTTCTACATTCACAGGCAGCTCAATAAAATGTTTTTCTTGCATGGCAGGTTATTGCAAATAGCAACCACATGTTGTAGGTGCTTTATAATTAATGGTGACTAACAACATAGCTTTTTGGCTCTGATTTCAGTTACTTCTGTGTCTTTAATTCACAAAGAAACACATAGACAGTTGTATCTTCAATGAAGGGAAGTGAAACAGGAGCTAAAGTCGGGAATGGGATTGTTTTTGTGCCCTATACAGAGCTCTGTTCTCTAAAGGTTCATGTGGGAAGGTCAGTCAGAAATACACTAGCAGGAACTGTGAGTGCAGTAGTGGGGAACTTGTAGCCACCAAATTATTTTTTGTAACTGTTCAGAACCCATACCTGGGAGCTGTGCACAAAAGCAGAAAAGCCTGGAAGTCAGTACGATGCAGCTGTATCATGACTGCATGCATCCCTGGTTGTTTGTCTGAGGTGGAAACTGATTTACCCTGTTAAGTGGTCTCTCAGCATGCTTCAAATTAGGAAAATTTTTGGTGGCCTGTCTTGGTGCAGACAGAAATAACAACATTGACTGAAAGAAGTAACGTCCAGATGTATTCTAAAACTTCTAATTCCTTTTCAAAGTAAGTACTTAAATAAATTATACCAGGGTTTCATTTGCTTGGAGACTTTTGTTAACTTGATATATCTTACTGTCTTGGCTTTCTTCTGTGTGAGTTGAAGTGATTAAAATCTCACTCTATTGCTAAGCCAGCTAAGGATCAGTTAAATGAGGCAATGTACAATTCATGTTTGATAGATGTGTTAAATATCATTAGCATAAAAATCAAACCAAATCATGCAGAGAATTACTCTTTTGGAGAGATAGAAATAGCATCTACAAGTGGATGTTTAAAGGCAAATAGAGAAATAGAGCAGGTATCCAGAATCCTTCTATTGTCCAGATTTTATGTGAAGGAAAACTGAAATAACAAGGTGATGCTATTCTGCCCTCTCTTTGTTCATCTGGTGCTATTCATAGGGGGGTTTTGGTGGAAAGTCTTTCATCACTTCAGATAGGTTCTCAAACCATCTTACATGTTTCATTTATCTTGGGCAGAAGTGTATAAGGTGTCCCTTGGCTTTAGTCTTTGTTACGCTGTACCACTCTTGTGGAAAGTACTACTTCTCCATTCCAGGTCCAGAGACTATCCTGTTTTATTTTAGTCTTTAGTATCAAAATGTTCATTATGTCATCTATCTTTATTCTAGCTTATTTCATTAATATGTGTAAGAACTGCAGACAGGAGGTGATTAATGTTGTTACCTCTGATATAATTTATAATAGATACGTAAATATTATATTAGAAAACCAACTCTTTAATTCTGATCTCTCTAGAAAATTCCAACACAATCCTAATTACATCTCAACTATCAGCTATTGAGCAAATCATGTCTACACTGGAACCAACATAATTGCTTAGATTGCTTGTTGCTTGCATAAACTGAATGGTGTGCCAAATAGAGGAGCATTTTATGAATGTAAGTGTTGTGTAAACAGAACACAGATTAAATGGGTAAGGGATATCATTTCTGAATAACAGGTCAAGAGATTCTTAAGTGCCTACATTACCTAGTATGAAATACCATTTTTCTGAGAGCTTTTTTGTCTTGTCCATGTCTGATGAACAAGAGACATTCTTTGTATTATCATAGTTGATTGTAACTCCTAATATTTTATTTCAGACTTCCCTCCACAACTGCATTGTTATTGCATGTTTGCTACCAATATTCCTCTATTATACTTGCAGCTTCAAGTTTATTTTTTCGTCTAAACTCTTATTTCTTAATGTTTACTCAGTGTCTCCCAACTTTTCCGAAAACAGAGTTAGTCAAATATGTACCAAAAAATGTACCCAAACCCATCCCAGCAGATGAATGACACCTGAGTTACATGTTTGCAAGTTCCCTTATTCATTGTCACTTTAAATCTGTTAGGGTACTGACCAAGAGTTTTATTCAAGTTCTCAAAACATCTCATAAGAGCCTCATAATATGTTCTTTTTTTGTTAAATACTTTAAACAATACTTAAAGTACTTAAATAGTGAGATGTCCAAATACCTGAAACCTAAAATTTAAATTTACAATCTATAGCTTCTCTCCTTAGAATTGAGCTTATCTACATTTACATCTCTTTCTCAGTGTTGTTTGGTTTGTTTAAATTGGCAGAATTTAACATTATTCAATGGCAAGCATTCAGCATATAATATTAGAGCTTCCTATAAGCTTGCTAGAGGTAAGGGGTCCTTGGCTAGCTCCTATATGGTGTTAATAAAGCTATGCCACACTGCATGTACAGAGTTATAGCCTCCTTGGGACTTGTTCAGTATCTTGTGAACCTCTGCATCCCAGTGAAACAGTCTTAAATCTTGTCCCTGCTCTTTGAGACCCATATCTGTGGGTTGATGCTTTGTTTAATTGTTCAGAAAACCTCCATTTTAAATATTGAGACCCTGCAGTTCTAGGGTTATGCAAACCTGATCTAGGAACATGTGCCAGCTCCTACAAAAGGAGACAGTGTCAGAGGTTTATTGTTTATGCTGGTCTGCTGGATTTCTTTCATTATCTTTTAGAAGAATTTCTAGCTCAGTGTGTCTCTTGGGACATATTTCCTCCCAGCTTTTTAATTTATGCCTCTCCTAATGAAGTTCTTGAGAGTCTTCAGCTGCCTGTGACAAGTGTTTCCTGAATGTTAACTTATGGCTGTGTCCTTTTGTGGATCATGGTAAGAAGACACAAGAATGTTAAGTAAATGCATTTTGCTTTAGGAAGCATACCAGACTGTATTTTCAAATCTGTGAGTAGGCATATTATAGTTCCTCTCCTGTGCTTTATTTCAGTGCTTCCTACTGAAAGGAATGAAACTGGATTCTGTATTAAAAAAAGCTACCTGTCCACTATGGAAAACAGAAAACTGTAACAACACTTGTATTTTCCTGACCCTAAAATAAAGGGCATGGCCACTAAACCTGCTTATTGAGAGGGGTCTAACCATTCCAGTAGCAATATTCAATCTCATGTTTTATGTTCTTTCTATTAATGAGTTTGTGGCAATAGGTATGTTCACATCTGAGCTTCAGTTATTACATTAGTTTATTATACAAGATGAGGAAGGAAGAGGGAAAAAATAGTATTTGCATTACACTGTAAGTGCAAAATATTCCATATTAAACCACTCATTCAAGCAAATGTTTCTAACCATTTTTTTTACTGTTGTGATATTAAACTGCCAGTGCCTCGTAATCTGGCTCTTCTAGATGACACTTTCAGTTTCTGAATGCCAAAAAAAAAGTGAAGCTGTAAAATGGGAGTGACTGTCTTAACACCTTAAATATACTCAAAAATGTACAATATAAACCATTCAATGTTTGTTTAGAGAAGCCTTAAAAGCAGAGGAAAGAGACATTTTTAGCAGTATAAAGGAGTCCTCTCCTTTTGAGGGTAATTGAAACATAAAGGAAAGGTGACTGATAGGAGACAGAAACTGGCCTACTAGGTTGGTGTCCTTACTCTTGATCACTCAAGGAACTTCAGAGGACAGAAATGGCAGGAGTTATGGCACACCTGTTTCCACTAAATGCCAAAAATGCCCATAAAAAAGTTTGTAATACTCTAAACTGATATAAAATATAGCCTAGGTTGCATGAATGACAATTCAGTGTCCCACTAAGGTCTGCTAATTCAGTAAGAAGTCCAGACCTTTATCAACATCATGATATACTGATTTTTGTATCATGTCTTCCAAGATGTCTTGAGACATCATGACATTGCTGTACTCATGTTTTGCTGAGTCTCTGCTTTAATTTAACTAATCAGGTCAGCAGGGTGGCACTGAGACAAGGCATGCGTTGGTTATCACTCTTTTAGCATAGTTCCTGCAGAAGTAACTTTTCTAAGGAAAGTTGTACCAGTTGTTTGAATACAAGCAATTGTCTCCTTTTTAATCAAGATTAAGTTGAATTCATACAGGTGAATAATGTATGTAAAATATATTATCCAGTTTCGGTCCCAGCACCCAAATATGTGATAGTGTTCAGGACAGCCTATTCCCATTCACAGAATACAGGTAAATGTCTGAATCACAGCATTATAAAACAGTTGAGATTGGATGACAACTCTGAAGATTGTGTATTCCTACCCCACTGCTCAAAGCAGTATGCTTTGATATCACATTGCTCAGAACCACATCCAATCAGATTTTGAGCATTTCCAGGGAAGGACACTAAAGCCCAGTGGGCCATCTCTTCCCAGTGTTTGGCCCCACCATCTTTTGTCTGTATGTACTCTCATATATTTGACTTTATGCCCACTGCCTTGTGTTCTGTCTCCACTCCCCTTAGAATGATCTCACTTCCCCCTTAGTCCTTCTCTCCCATCCTACTAAGAATTTATACACACCAGTAAGATCTCCTGAGCCTTCTCTCCTCCGGACTAACCACTCTGAGATCTGTCTGTCCCTGTATGGCAGATGCTCCAAGCTTCAAGCTTTTTTTCATGGCCCTCCACTGGACTTACCCAGGTCTCTTTTGTACTGGTGGGCACAGAACTGGGCACAGATCTGTTCACAGCATTTCAGGTGTATCTCATCAATGCTGAGTACAGGGAAAGGATCATACTCCTCAATTTGCAGTGCCCTTTCTTAAAGCAGTTCAAGATACTGTTGGTTGTCTCTGCTCAAAAGGCACACCGCAGGTTTCTGTTCACCGTCATGTCTATCAAGATCACCAAGTCCTTCCCTTCAGAGCTAACTGATAAGATCAAATGACTAAACCAAAGCAGATTACCCAGGGTTATCTCATATATAACTCTTCATAAAATTGATCATTGCCACAAATACTGAAGTAGATGTGCATAAACAGCACAGAATTGCTATTTAGTTAACTGTAAAATGAAGGGGTTTTGGTTCTCCCGTGCTCCGTATTACACTTTAAGGTGTCAACAGTTGCCAAAACAGCTGCCATTTCCAAACATATAACAAGAAAATACACAACCCTAATAGTTTTAACTACAAGGATACTGCAATGCACAATAACTTAAATTGTCAAATATCCTTTGCCACAAGCATTGTAGTTTTTCTTAAGAGTTTATGTACAGCTATGGCAAATCACTTTTTCTGTTGAATCTTATTTTATTTCCTTTATATCAAAAGATAAGGACCTATATTATTATTAACACTTGTATATTAGCGATGACTTTCCAGATTGACTTCTAATCAGCCACCATATAGGCATTTCATATAAAAACAGGAACAGTAAGTGGGGAAAAAATAAATCTTTGAGAAATACCAAAGTCATATGTTATGCTATTTAAAGCACATAAAAAGCACAAAAAGCCATTCACAACCACCCCACAAAAAATTTAAGAAAGTATTGAAAAAATATATAGTGAAATGCAATAAATTTTTAAAAGGAAAAACCACTTGAGTCTATTGCTTGAATGTGGTAGGACAGAAGGGATGGTACTAGCAACAAGGTGAGTACCACTGATCCCCAACACAGGTTTGCCCCTAGCACATAGTCATCTTGCTGCCAAGAGACTTCCACCAACTTCTTGTGTTTAGCTCTCTTTATATCTTTCAAACAGAAATAGAAAGAGCAAACCCACATGATTTGTGTAGGGAACATAGGCAGATGGTTAAGGGTTGAACGGCAGCCTCCTAAGCTTGGTAACTAGAGCTTGTGGTGCAATCTGTTCTGTGAAATATCCTTTATCATGTTATTTCTGGCTGTTTCTGCAATGCGTCACCAAATGCTATTCATACTATGAAGCACAATGATTGCATTGCTTTTTAGTTCCCCTTAAGCTTGTCGAGACTGTTGATTAAATAGTGTGTGGGCTATGATTAGCCTCAATGTAGAATGCAAAATTGAATCCTACCTGCACAGGGGAATCACCATAGCAGAAAATGCTTTATTTTTTCTCTCTTAAAACATGTAATGAGTTCTAGGACCATTAATGCAATAGTCATGCAAATATAAGCATGAACTGACAATACAGAATTTGTCTTGGTCAGAACCATAAAAAAAATAAAAAAATTTTCGAATTTACCTGAATTTTCAAAATTATTTAGGGTTTATAACTGCTGCTATTACAGCAGTTTTGTCCTTCATTCAGCACTTTCTTATTCTTCTCATTTCTCCCTAGACAAGTACCAGACAGGTACAGCTAAATAAGTTCTGTTGTGACTTTCTGGCTTCCAAAGCCACAGACTATGAATATTTTTGATACCTACTGACATGCTGGGTACTTTTCTAATAATGTCTGTCTTGTATATGGTATGAGACTCATGATATCAGATATCTCATGGTATCTGTAAGATTTTTAAACAAGACACTTTTAAAGTCTTATCAAAATTTTCATTTTGTTACAATTGAGTAGTCTGTTCCATGGATAAGGAATTGATTGGACAGTTGCATCCAGAGGGTAGTGGGCAATGGTCCAGTGTCCTGATGGACATCAGCAACAAGTGGGGTCCCTCAGGGGTCCATATTGGGCCAGTTTTATTTAATGTCTTCATCAATAACATAGACAAAGGGATTAAGCACACCCTCAGCAAGTTTGCCAATGACACCAAGCTGAGTGGTGAGATCAACACTCCTAAAAAGTCAGGATTTCATCCAGAGGGACCTGGAAAAGCTCAAGAGGTGGGCCCATGGAAGCCTCATGAACTTTAACAAGACCAAGTACAGGTCAAGGCAACCCCTGGTATCAGTACAGGCTGGGGGATGAAGGGATTCTGAATAGTTCTGCCAAGAAGGTCTTGGGAGTTCTGGTGGATGAGAGGTTGAACATGACCCAGCAATGTGCATTTGCAGCCTAGAAAGACAAATGTGTTCTGAAATGCACCAAAAGAAGTGTGGCCAGGAAGTCAAGGAACATGATTCTGCCCCTCCACACTGCTCTGGTGAGATCCCACTGGGAGTGCTGCATCCAGTTCTGGGGTCCCCAGCACAAGAATGACATTGAGCTGTTGGAGTGAGTCACCTCAAAGACAATTAGAGGAATAGAACACCTCTCCTATGAACACAGAGAGTCATGATTATTCAGCCTGAAGAACAGGGGTACCTTATAGCAGCCTTCCACTGCCTAAAGGGAACATAAAAGAAGGCTGAAGAGGGACATATTTTTAAGGGTATGTAGTGGTAGAATAAGAGGGAATGGCTTTAAAATAAAAGTAGATTTAGATTAGATTTTAGGAAGAAATTGTTTATTGTTTGGGTACTGAGGCACCGGAACAGGTTGGATGAGTAGTGGATGCCCCATTCCTGGAACTGTTCAAGGCCAGGTTGGATGGGGCTCTGAACAACCTGATCTAGTGTAAGGTTCCCCGGTCTATGGCAGGGCATTGGAACTAAATGATCTATCAGACTGCTTCAAATGCAACCCATTCTATGATTCTAAACTAGTCCTGACTGACTAATTTAATTCTAAATTCTAGAATTAAAATTCACAATTCTAAATTCTAGATCACAAATCTGTATCAGAAGTTCAGTCTTTTATTGCTTAATCCTTTTATTGCTATATGTAGACCAATGCCAGAAATGCCTAACCCACATCACCTGTGGTATCTAATAGTACCAGTGACCAAAAAGATGGCTGTGACTTACAGAAGTTTATAAACTAAACATGAGGGGTCATGTAGCTCAGATAAAGCGTTTGTTGAAAAAGAGAGTGATAAGAAAGTGGACAAAGGAAGAACTGGCATAACTATTATGGCAGTTTAATATATTTTTACAGTAGTATATCTGGATGAATATTTGCACTGGAGTAATGTATTGTTTGAAGTAGGTAAATGGGATTTGTTTTGGATGTGGTTTGTTTTGGTTCTGCGGATTTTTTTTATGAGAAAGACTTATACATATGGTGTTAAGTAAAGGTGCCCTTTAAAAGAATCTATCAGTTTTAGGAAATGTGACAATGCACACTTTACATTTGGGTGGGGGAGGAGAAAGCTCTGTGCTTTGAATTTAAGTGGATAGATTAGTTCACAGTGTCTGAGAAAGACATATATGCCTCTGAGTTTCTGGCAAGATCTTTATGAGAAGGTATCAGAATAAGACTGAGAATTTTAGTAAGAAGAAAAAGTGGATACTGAAACTTTTTAATCACAATCATGTTGGTTGGAACTTACCTCAGTTAAATCAAAGTTGTCATCGGCTGTGGCTCTATCTAGGTGTGATGGAAATTCCAGGCAAACCAAATTCAGTGATGCATCTACCACCAACAAAGCCAGGAGAATGGCATAAGACAAATCAGTGGCTGGGAGGTGAGCCCACATAAACTGAAGACAGACACATTTTTAAACATTAAGCTCATATTTTAAACAGAGAGTGTTTAATCACTGGAGCAAAGTTTCAAGTGAAGTGATAAATGATTCATTTCTTCATTTCATTCATTTCTGATTCATACACAGACTGCTTTTCTGGCATGTATATTAACATGTCCAAGATATATATCACGAAAGTGCAAGTTATCCTTTGCTCTGAGAAGGAAGAAGGAAGAGAAATTTAATGTTTGTGATATAGGGAAGTTCAGGGAAAAATATGTTCATTCTTCTTTCATGCCATCTATGAATTAATATTAAATGTGTATGATTGTGTGCACAAAAATGAGCACACAATGTCTGACTTGGTCATTTTATGCTGGCACTCACTTCTGGGTACATATTCTGAACATCTGTATTCTTTTATGGCTTCAATGGGGTCATAAAGTAGCTTTACAGTGCCCCTCCTCCTCTAGACTCCAAGGGAGACCTTCAGAAGAAAGCACACAGCCTGAAAGAGATCAACAAGAATTTCTGCTTCTTTTTAAAAAATCTCCTGAATCATAAGCTCATCCTAGTTCTGGAAATTCATTATGGATTGCTTATTTAGCATAATGGGTCATTGCATTTCTCATCACTAAAACAGTTCCTTCCAAAGTAATATAGTCTTGTTGGCTGGACACTATGGAGCAGCTCTTGTTTCTGTCCTGTTTACTGTGCCAATTTTTAGACATGACTTCTGAGATCCTAATATGTTCCAGAATGTAAGTATCTGCCCAATGATGGTTACTGGCAACAAGGTACTGTAAAATACAGGATTGATTCTAATTATTTTCTGTGGCATTTTCCACTCTTGAATCTTACATTTTCTAGTCAGGATAACAACACCTGGTAGAATGGAAGTTACTCCCTAGATTTCTAATTTCCATTAATGGACAATCTTGCTATTTTCTTTCTTTTCATGTTTCCTGTTAGGTTGGAACAAAAAAAAACCTTACGAAATAGCAATTTTAATTTTTAGAACAGAGTCCTGTTTTGTCACAAAAGAAGTCAAATATCTAAACATCATTTAAAAAGACACACACTGAGACCAACTGAAGTCACAGCTGTTGTTGCATTGCAATATTAATGAAATCAGAAAACAAAGCTCTGAAATATCTTAAACAAAAACTCCATGAAAAAATAGACTTTTTTAAGTGGTTCTATGAGGATATTAACCAGGTTTGCATTGTTCTCTTCTGGTAATTTTGCTACAAATCAAATCATTCCCTTCAGCTAAAATTATCTTGTTCAGACAAAAGAGAAAATAGCAATAAACTAGATTTTAATCCAGTGTAAATGGATTTAATTCTTTTGAAGTCAAAGGGCTTATCCCAATTTCTATTAACTAAGGAAAAAGTGCAACTATTCGCTATTAAAAATTTCCCACTTTACATCTCTTAAGTGGCAGAAGCTGCTTGGAAAGCATCATATCATATTACTTTTCAGGACAGCTTTTATTTCTGTGTTTTGCCTCAGCAGAATATTCTACCAATAGTATGGGCTGTGTGTGCAGCATTCAAGTGTGGTGCTTGCTTTTGGTTGTTTCTAACAGTCACTCTTTACCATCTCTCCTCTTAGCCTTTAAAGGAGAAGTTTGAGCAAACAAAGCACTTGTGCGCTTCAAAAACTCCCTGTAAGAGATGAAAACAGTCCTTAAATCTTGATAACTGAGAGAAGCTACAAAGGAGGTATAGTATGTCTCTGAATACTCAACTCTGTTTTATCTCATGATATGTGTATGCAATGGGACAATGTGATGGCTGAGCAAATCACTTCTCTGGCTTCTCATGATTTAAAGTTTAATATTTTCTTACCTTTCCTTTTTGTCTTTAATGTGTTTCTTTGTATTCCATGAAGTTCCTATTTCTGAAGGTTTTTATCTCCTACAGCACCTTAACCATTCAATAGCAACTGCTTGGAAAGCAGCAAAGAGAATAGTATTTCAGACTCCCCATTGACAGGTACTAGTAGATGGGAGCAGTTGAGTTGAAGGGTTTAATTCTACACTTGTTCTAATCATCAAAAACCTGCCATCATTTCTGTGACGGAGTGTCTTCAAACATTTGTCAGTTTCCAATGAAGAAGAAGAGGGTTGAGCCAAAAAAAAAAAAAAGAGGGAAATTGGGAAGTTCTCTGTGATGAGTTTAGTATAATTTCTCAGTGACAAGTTCTTTAGCTATGCCCCAAACCCTATGTTCAGTTTTGAGCCCCTCATTACCTCACTACAGGAAAGATATTGAGGTACTGGAGTATGTCCAGAGAAGGGAAAGGGAGGTGAAGAGTCTAGAGTGCAATTCTTATGAAGATCAGCTGAAGTAACTGGGGTTATTTAGTCTGGAGAAACAGAGGGGTGAACTTACCCTTCCTACACCTACCTGGAAGGAGGTTGTAGCAAGGTGGGTGTCAGTCTCTTCTCCCAGGTAACAAGTGACACGGCAAAAGGAAGTTGCCTCAAGCTGATCCAGGGGAGGCTTAGATTAGATATTAGGGAATTTTTATTTTTTTTTCACAGAACAGGTTGTAGAGCATTGGAACAGACTTCCCAGGGAAGTGGTGTAGTCATCCTCTCTGGAAGTGTTCTGAAGACATGAGGATATGACACCTGAGGACATAGTTTAATGGTGAACATGGTGGTAATGCTATGTTGATGGTTCAATTTGATGGTCTTAAAGGTCTTTTGCAGCCTTTATGATTCTGTGATTCTGTTACTTACAAAGCAAGCAATAGCTTCACCATATCAGGAAACCAGATCATCACACCTCTTTCCCACGGCATGAGTAGATAAGAGAGTAACTTAGATAGTAAAATCTTGCTTTCATATGGATGACAAATCTCAGCCTGCCAGTTATCTCACTCTCAACAGGTATGCCACAGGTATGTGCAAGATACACAGCACACAAGAGTTCTCATATATAAATGAGACCAGGATATTCATGTTCCAATGCTACTCATTCACATATTGACTTATATATGTCCTGTAAACAGCCTGGATAAAAAATTAAAATTACTGTTTATTCTGCAAGGAACATTTTAAATATATGAAGAAAACCAGAATGGGAATTATCAAGTGCTATCCAGACCACATTTGCTAGTTAGCTAATTTCAAAACACATTTTTGTACTTTGCTCTTTTAGGAGAATACAAATGTAACAGTAGACAAGGCACAATAAGTGCCTGTGAGTGTCTTGGCACATATTTTTTTGAGGAAACTTGTCCCTACACTTCCACTGATGCAGTGCAGGGTCTCAGCCTCACCACCTGCCAAAGAAATCCCACAGGATGACATATGCAGAGTGTCTGCTTCCTGCTAAGCAATGCCCTGTGACCCTTGGCAGCAGGAACCTCTTTCCCTTCAGACTTACTGTGCTGCTTTGTGTCCTCTCTGGGTGAGAGTTGAGAGTGTAGCTCTCTTGGAAGGTCTTGGACTAAAGACCCAGGTAGGAAGGAAATGATGCGCAGCATCTTTTGTCAGAGATTAAATGCAATTAGCCTGCAGGATGTGTGAGTAAAGGAAGCTTACAGAAGAGTCACATGACTCTGATGAAGCATTTAAAGGCACTTGTCTCAAAAATAGGGTAGAGTAAGATAGACTACAGGAAAGGTGTAGTCTTCAGGTAGAGCCATTCAGTGAAGTCCAGGCCTCAAAACCTATCAAAAAGTACCTTTAGCCCCTATGAATTTTCACAGATAAGGTGGTTGTGATGTCTTTCCTCTCTTTGCATATGAAGTCATAAGAATTGCAGATCTAAACTGTGCAGTTATATTATTTTGAAGATGTAGAACAAAAAATTGTGCTTATAATAAAATATCTTTATTATATAGAGTGTCATGCCTACATATAATCTTTAGAAAGAGTAAGTAAAATAAGGTTTGAATCTGCTTGGAATTGGCATTTATTGTTGGAGTCCAGGATTTTCAGTATCAAATCTGTATTTTTCAGTTTCAAATCTAGAATAATGAGTTTACTGCTTTAATGAAGTCAAACTCCTCTTACTTTTACGGTCCTTCTTTAATTGAAGAACTTAATAATTTTGTATGCTGATAAAAATTTAATTAGGAAAGTTTTATCTTACTAGATATGTGTGTAGTTCTGGTGGACTTATGTATTTGGTTTAACCACCTTTATGACTGAAAGTGTCACTATAGGCAGAGAAGAGAGGGAATATTTGAATAACATAATAAAAACTCAACAGAGGAACTGAATGGAGTAAATTGACTTTCAGCAGAATGATTTTCCCAGAAGGTCACCTCACTAAGTTCATTTCACAAGGGTTATTTTTAGCAATTTTGAAATTTCATTTGAAACCGCCAACTTAAATGTAGTGTTAAAATTGAAAATAATGGCCACAGATTTGTAAACAGGAAAAATCTGGTCTAGTATCACATTATATCATAACTTTGGTTAATTATGCCACAAATAGAACAGAATTTTGGCCAAAAAATTGATAAATACATAGCAATTAGAGATATAAAAGTGATTTCAAAGCATGTTATTTTTATTCAGTATGATCTATGTTTGTTTACCTCAGTGCAGAATCATTTTAGTTCTGCTCTTCCTCTTCTTTCTCTTGGGAAAGTAAAGAACATTTGAAAAAGGTATCTCCCAGCAATGGGTTCTATTGACATTTCAGGGATTTTCTGATAATGATACTATTTAAATAGATACATGTCACATTTTCTTGAACAAATGAGAAAAGGCATATGAAAATTCTGCATGAATATTTACAAGATCTGAGTTGTTCCCAGTGGACCCCTGTTTCCTCCACAGGTTCAAGCTATGATTAGTGCAAGGTTGGACAGCAGCCATCATCACTTCAGGAAACTGAGGTGACCAGCCACTGACCGCAGTGTGTTCTTTCACTCATAGCAGATCAAGGGCTGTTCTGGTGTGCTCCCAACTTCCTCATCAGGATGTAATGATACATCCAAGCCATGAGCCATTTCCTTTGATTGCACCTCCTCTGCTAGTGGTTGGCTAGATAAGGGATATTGTATAGCTTCCCAATCTCTTTGATGGACACAATTTATCAAAGGGACATCCTACCCTTCCTTGTGCAAGTAGCACTACGTAGTGCTGTGTACGTGCTCCCAGTCATGGGACACTGAACTGTCCAGGCAGTTCTGCTTCTTCTAAAAAAAATGCCTAGTAGTGGTAAAACACCAACACATGGGTCCCAAACTTGGCACCAGCAAGAATCCACAGTGATATTTTTTTAGAATTTATATGGTACTTGATCCCTAAAAGTTTTGTCATAGCTGGCCTAGATAGCTTAGGTTTATGCTTGCTTATTCACAGCAGCTGTAAAATTATTGCCATTAGTCATCACAGTAACTTATTTAAGAAATGACACTGAAGTTTAATGCCACGATATAGGCACAGATACAATGCTATATGATAATGAACAGAAAAAGTAATGTGTCTGCAAGATTTATTATTTAAAACTATTGGCTCCCAAATTTACTTTTGCAGCCTGCTCCCATTTCGATTTTCTTACAGCCTCAGTTCTGTTCATGTAAAAGGGATTTGTGATATCCACTTGAGAAGTACATGAGACGGCATCTAGGTCCAGGCAAGGGAGGAGACTTTGGGAAGATGCTGGTTAGCAGAAGACACAATCTTCTGGGCATGAAGACATTTTCAAAGTTCTAACTGGGTATCGTGGCAAAGGAGGAAGTTTTGCGTTTGGGTTTTGTTGTTGTTTGTTGTTGTTTTGGTTTTGGCTTTTTTTTTGTTGTTGTTTTGGTTTGTTTTTTTCCCCAAGGAGTTTCTTTTGTACATCAGCTACAGTATGAGAAAAAGCAAGGAATGGTTGACTGAGAAATTAAAATCTTGGGGGTGGCTGGTAGCACAGGTACACTGGAATTAGAAGGCCACAGTCACGCGAAATGAGAAGGAAGTCTCTTTCTTTACCATTAAAGAAAAAAAATTTTAAAGTAATGTGGTTGAATTGTCATCTCCACATTTCTCTTTATCTTCACATGGGAGAGAACTGATATGTGGTAAAAATAGCCAGTGCTATATCCAGGTGGGGAGGCACTGAGATCAAGTTAGAATACAACCTGTTAGTGGTGTCTAAATGATACAAAGAAGGAGAAGGGGAGAAACTGAGAAGTAAATGAAGAGCAAATCAACTAAGAAGTTGACTAACTTATAATCCTGGGAAAAGCAAATGGAATTGTTTACAGCTAAACTCAAACAAGAAACTATTTTCCGTTTAGAAAAATATTCTAATCAGTCTCCCCTTGTTATGGACCAAGAGAAAGATGCAGAGGTTGAAAAGGTTTTGTCGGTACCATCTAGAAAAATAAAAAGCAAAAACCATCAAACCTTGTATGTACTGTTGCTGAAGAAAGTATTAAATATACTTTTCAATTAACCACTCATTATGTGCTTAACATATGAAACAAACAACAGAATTAAAGCAGAGAATAAAAAATAGTTCTTTTCAATACTCAAAAACTGCTGATGATAAACATTTAATCCTCAAACTAAAGTGGGCAGATGGACAGTCACACAATCAATAAAACAACTATTTTTGGTAGTGTAAAACTAAAAATACTTTCATAAATGATGCAAACTGTGTTCCATGAAGCAGAAATAGAAGTGCTTTTTTTCTTTCTGCATTGAATGCAAACTTCATCAAATAGTAAGTCATACTAACATATTACAAGACTTGCCAATCATCTAGTCATCTCTGTTACTAAATAGATGTATTATTGACTCTCAAGATTTATTATCCTGCCTCCTGGTACTCAAAAAAAACCCCCAAACTATTTCCTGACATTTTTTGCTCACATTTTATTCCTTTTTTTTTCCTATCTTTGGGAAGTACACTTTTTAATATTTTCTAGAGTTGATATTATTCTCAAAACAGCACATCTTATTACATTATAATATAAAAATGGAACAGGCCACAATTACATGATAATTATTTTAGACTTAATGCCTGCTCAGCTTACTTTGATTTCCCTTATCTGAATTTTTTATATCTGAAAATTCTCTAATTATTGTTTTAAAGTTTTTAATGATAACATTCATGAGAAGATCTGGCACATGGCCTACATAAGTTCACATAAGTAATGGCTGAGATTTGTTTCTTCTTTCTTTTCAAACAGAAAGTGTTCAGGAGGAGCTTCACTTGACATGGTGAAAACAGTAAGATTCTGAAAATTTGGGTTCAAATCCCACAAAGCCCTGTGACACACACTTAACATTAAATTCTGGGATCACAATAGAGGCAATAGAACCATTGCTTTAAGCAAAAATAAGTGCTCAAGTGACCTACTGGATTAGAGACAATATTTTGTTCAGAGAAGTTGTGAATGCCCAGTCTCTGGAAGAATTCAAGTCCAGACTGGATGGGATTTTGAACAACGTGGTCTAGTAAAAGGCGTCCTTGACAGTGGCAGGGGGTTTAGAACTAGAGGATTTTTAAGGTCTCTTTGAACCCAGACCATTTATTATTCCATTTTTCTGCTTCTTACAGAATGGAGCACCTTAGATCAGGATTTAACAGTAAATTCAAATAAAAAACTAAAACCTCCATTCTAACTCAACTACACCTTTCACAACAATTTATTCCTACTTTTCAGTCCCAGAGATTAAGGTAGGTAAGGAATTCAGTATTTTAAACTATCTATGACTGGACAAAATCCTGAAAAATCTCCATATTAAAACTTGAGGAATACACAAGCTGGGCCCAGAAACCCCATAGTGTACAGTCCCAGCCTTCAGGCAGCTGGAAGGATATATGCCCTGCAAGTGCAGCAGTCTTTGACAAAGCACTGTTCATACAGAGAGAGGGCTTTGAATTTCTTTGTAGAGTTCTAATGCTAAGTTAGGGCTTTTCAGGGATATGGAGAAACTGAAACAAGCGTGTATGAGATACTCTTTCAATGCTCTGGTCCTCATTTCTGTATGCACCCTGAGATGTCCTATAGGCTGGATAGAGATAACTGCTAATTGGATGTAATAATCAGGTAGTAAAGATCTAATTATTTTATCCTCCACTGAAAAGTTTGAGCAGGCTGAAGTTGAACTGCTAGAAATTAAAGATTGCTGTGATTGTCACTCAGTACATGTGTTTCCTCATATTTCATTTTGTTATGGTAACAATGGAAAGACACATGAGGGGAATACTTCCTGTACCCTAAATTTAACTTCCATATGTTTCCTTTTTTCTATATTTTATAATCCCTCTTTTTTGCTTATACCATTCCTGAGATAAAGTTTTATTTTATGCATTGCTGACAGCATCCAAGTTTGAAAGAAATCCAGTTTAAATTTTTCTGACAATTACAAACCTGATTTTTATTTTGAACAAAGTGCTGGATGAATTTCAGCTCATGTAGACTTTTCATTCCATTCCAGAACCAACATTACTTGTATCTTTTGTCATGTCAACTCATCTTCCTACTGTCTTCTTTTCTGTAGAGAACCAAATAATGGGGGTCTCTTCTTTGGTTATGCAAAGATAGGAAAAATGTTTTGAGAATACTAAAGTGTTTTGGAGGTTATCCATCCCCTGTTTTTCCAGAGATATCCCTTGGAGACCTGCTAAAGAAGCGGTTCATAAATGATACGGCCATGAATCAGCTCTCTGTGGTTCAGTTTGACACATGCAACTGGAGGTTTAGGTTAGATGTCAGGCAAAGGTTTTTCACCCAGAGGACCGTTGGCACTGGAACAGAAAGCACTGAGCATTGGAATCATAGCATCATAGAATATGGTGAATTGGAAGGGACTCGTAAGGGTCCTTGAGTCCAACTACTGGCCCTGTGTAGGGCAGCCCAAGAATCACACCATGTGCATGAAAGTGTTGTCCCCATGCTTCTTGAACTCAGACAACCTTGGTGCTGCGACCACTTCTCAGCTGTATCCCCTGCCAAGATTTTGCCCACCCCCAGCCTACTGGTGAGGGGGAAATGCTGGATAGACAGCACTGATGCTGTGTCAGCACTGCTCAGCAGCTGCCAAAACACAGGTACGTTGCCAACACCTTTCTAGTCACCAATACAAAGCACAGCACTAGGAGGGCAGGTATGGGGAAAATAAATTCCATCTCAACAAGACTAGATACAAGCACTTGCCCATTTTTTGAGGATATACCCTTTCTGCTCTCTCTATCTATATTTTGGATTTATAATTGTTGACATGCAATCCTTAAAATAAGCATTTTCTACTGAGAAGTCCAGATACACGAGTACTTGAGAGACAGATGGAAGGAATTTGAAAGAAAAATATCTAGAAGGAGTGATTTACTAGGACAGGCTAAGTACTAAACGACAGTTACTGGAGAAGAAGATGAACCCTCTTTCTATTTAGGGGGAAACCTGTGAGCAGATGCAGTTTTAAACTAAAGTGGAAGGGCCTCTCAGGTCACCACATCCATTTCCTTGTTTTAATAAACTGAGACAAGTAACTTCCATGGTTTTGGAAGGATCATGCTGAAGATCAGAGAAACAGTGACTATACCAAATCCTAGCATATGTCTCTGAGGATAGAGTACATCTATTCTTGTTAAAATCTGTTGCTCCATATTTTGGTCATTTTCCTCTTTAAGACCACAGTTAAATACATTGCACTGAAGCAATCCACAGTAATCTTATTGACAGACTCCAGTACTGACATATTTATTTCTAAAAACCACCAAGATGTTGGCGTGGAAATTTTCTATTATTTCAATTGCAATTCAAATCAGAATTAGTCTGTTTTCTTTCAGATTTTCTCCTCCTTCTCCTCCTCCTCCTCCCCACTCACAGTGATTCACTTCTGATCATCACACAACAGAAAGAAAACTGCAGGATTGCCTTGAAAAGAACTTTAATTTGCTTGATGCAACTGTATTTTACTAAAATACATTGTGCTCAAGATCCAGCACTAATGGGTGGTCACTATTAAGCAATAGACAAACCTATTCACAGAACATTTATAAGATCCTGCAACCCCAGCAGAGTCTTTTTGAAAACCTCTTGAAAATATTAACTTATGACTATCATAGCCATGCAAGGTATACTATCATGCAAGAAGCATGTAGTAAAAACTGGCTCTTCAAAAACTAATTTCAGGGTAAAAAAGCTGGAAAATCAAAGTGAATGAGGGACAAAGACAGACAAAATAGTACATACATATTTTAGAAAATTATTATTCAAATCATGGATCAACAAATAAAACAAGACCACTCTAAGCAAGACAGAACCAGGCTCTTTCCAGTGGTGTCCACTGGTGGGATGAGAGGCAATGGGCATAGAATGAAAGGCAGGACATTCCCTCTGAACATCAGGAAACACTTTTTTACTTTGACCATGACCAAACAGTGACACAGATTGTCCAGGGAGACTGTGCAGTCTCCATTCTTGGAAATCAAAAACCATCTAGACGCTGTCCTGGGCAATCTGCTAAAGCAAGGGACTGTACAAGGTGACTTTCAAAGATCCCTTCCAGACTCCACCATTCTGTGATTCACAGAATCTGAGATAAAGATGCTACAACACAATGCACAATGTGAAAGTAATGTAAGATTTCTGCTGTTATTTTTTTTTGTTTATGTTCCCTCTCCTAGAATTTTCAGTAACGTTTTCCCTTAGAATACGTTATTTAATTTGGAATAATTTTTATACTATGTATTGACACGAAGAACAGTGCTTAACTGTTGAGAATAAACAGTAGTACTTTTAGTTTACTATGTATAGGCTGTATATTAAGGTAAGATTAATATTTGCTACAGCACTGTTTGCCTGGTTCCACTAAAGCATAATAATTATGTTCTCGCAATCTATTTGCCAACATTTTTATTTTGGTTTCTATATACTCATCTCTTCACAGGTCATTTTGGAAAGATGAACCATATTAATCTAAGTGTTTTGTCTATTTATATGTGTATATGCACTATGGTCCTGCAAACATCTGAATTTTCAATGTCTCTTTTTTATTAACTTCAGTCCAATTATTTCTTCTGACATGTTTTTCTTCCAAAGACTTTCTGTTCAATTCATGGCATAGTTACTCTATTAGTGCAAAATACATTCTGTGTAGAGAAAAGGTTCCTTTTGGCTCTCTCACTCCTGGAATGTCAACAAACACTTGGGCATACATGCAAACTATTTTCCCACTAGGGTAGTAATACTTTGCATGTTGTCATCTTTCTTTAATTTCTTTACCGTTTTTATTTCCAGAGATCTCTGACTAAGCCTATCAACTTCCACACTTTCCCCCGTTTATTTTTAAAATAAATCACTGGTTAATTTTCTTCCTTCCATTCCAGCTGTAAGAGAGGGAAACACATGAAAGAGAATTGCATTTCTTCCTGATCTCATCTTCTAGTTAGTCTTTCTTAGTGATTGACTGTGCTTTTTCTTAAAATTCATTACTACTCTCTCTTTTCATTTTTTTGTTTTTGTAAAAGCCTTCTCTGCTCAATTTATTTGTCATCTGAACGTTTTCTCTCCATTCAATTTCTTTATGTTTTCTCCTCATTTTAAGAATTCCTCCAGTCTGAACCCCACTGAATACTGATTTACTAAAGGTTAAAGAGATTAAGACCATTGGACTGCCCTTTTCTCTGACTATTGTGGGACCTGCTCTCCCTTGAGTCCACAGTGGCCCATCAGCACAAGAATCAGATTTTCATCAATTTCTGAATCGAAAATTTTGAGGAGCCATAGCCATGATAATGCAAATATTAGGGTAATATATTTAGCTAATTGTTTTACCTTTTGCAGTAATGATTATATTTTCTTTTAGGAGAAACATTCAGGAAAACAAGCCTTTTTAAGCTGGTTATTTTAGAAAAGGAGTCTTTCTTCAAAGAAATAACAGGAAGAAGCAAATGGTACCTAATCTCAAGTGCCGAAAGGCAGCAGCTATTTGCCCCTGGCTTCTACATTTGTTCTTTTTCAATTTCTTGAACTCAGGCTTTGCCAGCTCCAAAGTAGAATTTTTATTTTCTGGAAATTTTCTATTTTCCAGATGTAACTGCAGTCTTTCCAGAACTTTTACCAAGTATGAATTACGGCAGCTCAAACATTACTGTGAATTGATTAATCAGGTTTACAACCCAGACAGGAAAAATGTAGCCTTCATTTGATTTGTGTCTGGCTTAATCTATAATGTCTTCAGTATGTCATTTTTTATTTCCTTCTCTACTTCTTGTGCTGCTAGTGTCCCTTCCCAGTAAAGCATTTATTACTGCATAGTTACATTTTGTCTGCCTTTTTTTAATGTGCTGGTAGCTCAGGCAGGATTCTACACCTTTAGTTTCATCAGCAAACAGCACAGGCTGCTACACATGACTGTTGTCTGAGATCCAGACTCAGATTTTATTTTAAAAGAATCCTGAAGCCCCTCAGCCTAAGCTTTTTTAAATTCTTCATATGTAATCCTTCTGCACCCTGCAGATCTCTGCAATTTTTGAATAGAATAGTATTGCTGAATTTCTAAGTAAGTTTTCGAATAGAAAAATAGTATTTTTTTTTCCACTTAGGAAAAAAAATATGTTAACCTCTCTATTAAGTTTGCCCTTTTCTTGAGATTTCTGATTTATTTTAGGCAGTGTGATGTTTGTTTTGGGGGTTTTTTGGTGGGTTTTTAGTGGGTTTTTTCCCCCAAGAGGAAAAGAAGAATATATTCCATGATGTCTTGGTGGGGGTAGGTGAAGTGCACGCCTTCATGTTAAGGAAGCAGTTGCAGCTGATTTGTACTAAGTAAAACCAGCATAAAAAGACCCTGGCAATGTAACCCATGACTACCTCATTTATGACTTCTGCAATTTACTGCATTTCAAAGTGTAAACTCTGCACTCTAAATTATACCACCTGGCAAATGGGCCAGGATCAAAACTCCATTCTCACTGATCCTTCCAAAAGGGTGTAGAAATCCTACAAAAAGCTCTATAAAAAAGTATCTGTTCAGAAGCTTTTTGGAGAGCCTCTTTGACATAGACTTCCAAAAATAAGCCAAAGCTCTTCAGAAATGCATGATACTTTGAAAACTGGAGGAGCTGGTGTAATGAGATTGCCTTTAAAATATTTTTGGTGTATTTCAGTTATGTGCTTCTCTTTATAATTTCCAGAGCATCACATTTCCTTTTTGGTGAATTATTTGTAGCTTTATTTTTCTTTTTTTTTATGTGCCTTTTTCATGTGACTCTACATTTTGGGACTTAAGGAACATCAGTTCTCAAAATATACATTGTTTTCTGTACTGCAAGTTGTAGCGCTTAAAGAAAAACGAAGTAAAAGGCAGACACAGCATGGATCACACTGCCTAAAGATGTAAGTAAGCCTGTCTAATGTCATTAACAGTAATATAAATGATCCCTAATACAGTCAGAAGGGAACTTCTTCATTATCCAATGGCTCAGAAAATATTTCCCAATGGTGTAATGTTTCACTTTGCTTGCAGGTTTGACACACTAAGTTTATTAATTTAGTTAAATGGATTTCTAGTAGGAGTGAACTATTTTTATAGACATTATGAAGAGCTACTCAGAGTATTTACAGCAAAATATTTCTGTTGAAATTAGTTATTACATTCAAGATTTTTTTTTTTCCCCTGCAAATGACATTCTGGATGCTTCAGGAAAGGGGCCTATTTTCAGATATTTAAATCTACAAAAAAAGGGTTATGTTTTAGCAGTCTTTGATCTGTAACAGGAATTTCAAGGGCAGCCCTGCTTAAAGAATAGAAACAGTATTGGGTTTAATTGGATGTTACATGTAAGATTTTGAATGTGCTGTTTCCTCTAACTACTATAGCCATTATGAGAGCTTGACACGACTGTAGAAAAGTGTATGCTCTATGCAGTGAGAGGAGATTTAGGGAGTTTGTTACATACCCTAAATATGTTCTCTTGAGGTTACTGAAAGTGGAAAAGTAGAGGAACCAGTTTGATTTCTACTGCCTACCTTGATTTTTACATAAAAATACTAAAAATTGAGATTACATGAATAAAAAAGGAAAATTAATCTCTTTACATTGTTTCTCTTCCTTCTGAATTTCAGTTTTGCTGGGCTTAAATGACCTCCTTCTGAAAGCACCAGCAATTAATCTGATTGCATACATTTGTTGCTTATTGCAGCAGATTTTTCTAAAACATGCTTTAGTGAGCAAGGAGGAATAATTTTCTCAAGAAAATCCTGGGCAGGAAATCAGACCATAAAATGGTGTCTCCCAGCAATAAAATCTGAGCTATGTTATAAAGGAATTTCTCAACAGACTGCTAATAAAATATATAAATAAAACTTTGCAAGATTGCTTCCTGAACATAAGGCTTTGGAAAGCTGTCAAACACTTGAAAACATAGGAATGAATATATTCCTTCTTCATTATTTTTAGGCCCTTCTCAGATTCTTAATAATGAAAAATATGTACCACACTATGTACTAAAACTGCGCTAAGTACCATATCAAGCAATGGCAGAGCATGCTCCTGCACAGTAATTGGGTCAGTCATTGGGAATTATTTCAAACAAATTGACAGCATGTAAATTCATTAGAAAAACTCTCAACCACATTATTGCTTACTTGGATTACTGCAATGTGAGAAATTCATCACATAACTTTCACATTCGGTCATACTCACTTTTGCACATTGTTTTATTTTTTTCTGTAAGGAAAGTTGAAATGCAATTGTTAATAGGTGCTTGATTCAGAATGCTTGTAGATATTCACTCCAAATTCAAAAAAAAAATAAAAATTCAGGGATATCTGCTTTCCACAAATACACTATTGAGTCAGATTACTGGCAGAAACATTTGCAAAAGCTAGTAGTTTAAGTGAATACTGGAGACTATTTTCAAGAGAATATTGATTTTAGAACCACTTAGAATTGTTTTTTCAGCATATATTCTGTTTTGATCCATCCAGTGCACAAAAAACCAAAATACTGGTTTCCAAGCAAGGTTCATGTTTTCAGAATTAATTACTTGCTGAAAACTGTCTATGAATAGTTGCTAAGTTATTCAATAAACCATTTTAAATCTTGGAATAATTACAAAATCCTTTAAGACAGCTGATACATTCAGTGACTGGCAGTATGTCACTTTATCTTGATTTGTCATTGAGAGGATCAAGGGGCAGATGGTGTTGTTGTGTGGGAACAGAAGACATGGTCTGGAAAAGAAAATAGAAATGTGCCAAAATAGAGGTTAATCAGGAGCATAACAAAACATTAATTCTGTTTTTTCATACTTCCACTTCCTTTCTACGACCTTTCCTCAAGCCCTGAGATGAGTTTGGGCTGTGGCACTGAAACACTGTGAGCCTGCTTCTGCATGCCAGAAAAGGATTCCAGGGACTTGCACCATGAAACAGGAGCTGTTCCCCTATAGAGCTCATACTCACCCTGTAGTGCCCACACGCCAGGAGCACTGGTGATGGTGTTTCCATGCTGGGACAGGCAACATTTTAAAGATCTGCCCTACCCTCGGAGTCATGGAAATGCAGGTAAACAGATCAGTTTTTAATCCCCTCTTCTGCCTATCATGCACAATACCTCTCCAAAGAGCGGTGGTATCTGCTAAACATATATGCAATATTACTCAGTCACAGCTGAGAATTGGGTCAGTCAGTACCATAAAATCAGATTCCACCTATGTTCTTTTTTAATAAACTTATTTTTATGCCAGTTATAAACATTGAAGGTGAAATACAATTTAAGTTATTTATCAAAAGCAGAGTCTGTAGTTTGTCTTTGTCCCTGGACTGTCACAATATTGAGCGATGTCTTATAAACAAATTCTAAATCAGATATTTAATTTTATAAAAGCCGAAAATTAATCTAGTAAGGCAGCTGTCCTCTGCATCATAAAGGACAGGCTGATGAAAAATCATTAAATCACTGTAAAAGTGCTAAAAGTGGTCAGTGATGATTGGACTATGAAATCAAGAACTTTTTGTAGAATTGTTGCATAATTTATATAGTTAAAGATCACACTGATACTCCCAAACAAATCAAACAAATTCAATTACTCATATTCACCCAGTTCATTAGTAACAGGTCTATTGTTTTATTTTTCCTTACAAATCTTAGCATTAGTTTTAACTGCTGTCATGCAAGGTTGTGCTGTGTTTTAAGTTTTATGTCATTTGACATGTTTTCTTTATGGTAGGTGAAATTCTAGATGCAAATACTTATACTTCACAGTGAACTTCTAATTCATAGTCTGTATTTGAACTCATCTTTATTTTTTGAGCACATGTTCAAATGCTGCAAGCTTACTTTGAGCTATTTCATTTTTCTGTGTTTGTTTCTGACCTCTGAAGGGAATATCTTTTATTTGCTGAACTCACCTGCAGGTAAGCTAATCCATGTTCCTTCTCTTTCTCATTTGCTTGCCAGTCATTATACTTTGAAGATTTACCTGCTTTAGACCCCATTGCAACTTTCTTTCTCATCCTTGCTGCAACAAATAAAACTGAAATCTGATTTGAACTGTCAGATGAAATTATAACTGCATGCATACTTTTTTCTTGTGATTTAAAACATTCTAATCAATACAATTGAAGGAAAAAATTCTAGTACTCTTGAGTTCTTATATCTCTTGTACAATGCCTGAAGAATCACAGTTTTTGGTAGTGACTGTCTTTTGCACAGAGACATGAGTGAAGAGGAAGGTGTTCAAGCATCTGCCTTGAGTTGTGTTGATCTGTATCTTCTTCAGTCCTTTCTTTTTCTCACTCACTTGATTGTCATGCTCATTACAAGGGTTTTAGTCTTCTCTACTCTGACTAGCTTGACTATAGACAGTTGTGTTACGTGGATCTGTGAAGACAAATTCTGGTGCTCCTCCAAATCCCTGAGAAAAATAAGTGGCCTAAAGGAGGAGTAGCAGGAAACTCATCATGAATTAGAAAAACCACATCCCTCTATCCAGGCATTCACTCATGCAAGTTCATGGCCTGTAGTTACATCCTGCTTTCACTTTTCCATTACTCACCTATTTCTAGACTGCTCAGAATTCATTTCTAGTGTTGCCTTAAGGAGAGGGGGAAAAAAACTTTCCAAGACAACTTTATGTGGGTAAAGTAGAGAAGAGTTCTTTTAC
>JAWWEE010000085.1:54560955-54575130 GCA_035221455.1 Xenops minutus
CTTTTTAGCCACCAGCGTGCTTGTAGCAAGCGTGGGTAGAGCCCTTGTAAATCTTCATTCGCGAAGCCTAGCCATGAAATAACACCAGTCCCAACATGGACCCCTGAGGGGCACCACTTGTCACTGGTGTCTGTCAGGGCTCTGATCCACTGACTACTACCCTTTAAATGCAACTGTCCCATCACTTTCTTATCCATGGAACATCTCTCCACAAATCCATCTCTCCACAATTTAGACAGAAATATATTGTGGGGGACCGTGTCAAAGGCCTTACAGAAGTCCAGATAAATGACACCTCTATCCCTTCCCTTGTCCACTGATGTAGTCACTGCATCACAGAAGGCCACTGGGTTGGTCAGGCAAGATTTCCTCTTGTTGAAGCCATGCTCGCTGTCTTGAATCATCTCCATGTCCTCCATGTGCCTTAGCAGAGCTCCTAGGAGGATCTGTTACATGATCTTACCAGGCACTGAGGGGAGAATGGTAGTGGCCAGGGTCCTCCTTTCTACTCTTTCTAATGCTGGCTATGTTTCCCCTTGCCAGTCACCTGAGAGTTCTCCTGGTTGCCATGACTTTTCAAATATCATGGAGAGTGGCTTGGTAACTTTGTTAGCCAATTTCTTCCAGACTCTGGGATGCATCTCGTTGGGTTCCATAGACTTATGTACATTCAGGTTCCTCAGGTGGTCATGATCTTTGCTTGCAGTGGGAGAGACTTTGCTCCCTCACTGCCCATCCTACACAAGAAGTGTGAGAAGACAGTTTGCCATTAAAGTCTGAGGCAAAGAAGTTGTTTAGTACCTCAGCCTTCTCACCTCCTGTTACTAATTTGGCAGCATTTTTGTGGTGGTACTCCTTTGACCTTCCTTTTCTGGTTAACATACATGTAGAAACTCTTCGTGTTGCTCTTTGCATTCCTTGACAAGTTAAGCTCCAGCTGCACCTTGGTCTTCTTGACCCCATTCCTACACAACTGAACATCATCTCTGTACTTTTCCCAGATTACCTGTCCTAGATTCCACTGCCTGTGCATTTTCTTCTTTCCCTTTAGTTTCTCCAGTAGGTCCATGTCAGCCATGTTGGACTCTTGCCTTCCTTGCCCAATTTCTATTGCTGGGAATTGCTATCTTTTGCTCTCTATGGAAGAATGTCTTAAAGGTCTCCCTGTTCTGTTCCACTGCTTTGTCCCCAAGGGCAGTATCCCAGGGGATCTCTGACTATATCTCTGAAGAGCTGGAGTCTACTTTCCTCATGTTAGGGGCCTAACGTTACTCCTTATCTGACCTGTATCCCTCAGGACTGCAGATTCCACCAGTGCATGATCACTGCAGCCCAGGCTGCCTCCCATCTTGATATCCCCAATTAGCTCACTTGCCTTGGTGATCCAGTAATACATTACCTCTGGTAGGGCTATTACCTTTCTCAAGAAGTTATCCTCCACACATTCCAGGAGTCTCTTGGATTGCCTACAGCTCACTACACTACTTTCCTAGAAAGTATCAGGGTGTTTGAAGTCCCCCAGTAGGACAAGAATCTGGGATCACAATGCCTCCTATAAGAGGCATATTACATGTAATAATAAATAACAGAAAATTTTCCTAACTTGTATAATGTTATAATAATGAAATTTCAATTAATCTACTCTCTTTTACCTTCCATTCCCATCTCAGCTGAGCCTCATAACCTCTTAAGGGTCTTACAAAGGAAATTCAACATTCAATCTTAACATTTGTTCAAACTGTCTCATCTATTGTTTTTCCCATTTTTCTTCTCTTTCCTTTTACTTTCACCTTTGAGATCCATTCTTTGTTTGATTTCTCTCCCCTCCTCCCCCAGCACTGGTATTAAATCTCAGGGGTAGATATTGAGCAGTTGCCCAGAGAATCGTTCCCCCTGTTGTTAGTAATAGCTAATGTGACTGCTCATTAGTGGTAGCTGTTCAAATCTTGTCAGTGTCATTTTAGCCAGGTTTCTTTTGTAAGAAAAACTACAGTATTTCAACGTGAGGAGCCTTTTTTTTTTTTTTTCACTTTTTTCAAAAGAAAGATATTTAATTACAAATTATACGTGAAAGGCCCTAGTTCTCCATTAAAAACATTCCTGATTGTCAAAAATGCATCATATTAAATAACTCACCTACAAGATTATCTTCTATTATCACTTTAGAAGAGCCTGCCCATATTTTAGAGGGTCTGGTTAAGCACTGTAATGTTACATGAATTTGGCATAAAATGAAATTTTGTCATCATATATTTGTCACCTGTTCATCAGAAGGTTTCTGTTGGCTCTTTTTGTTGTATTCTTTTTTGCTTTGGTATTTTGGTAAGTACTGGTGCTTTAAGAGATGCCTCAGGGTAGATAAAGTATTACAAGAAACATTTAGTACAAGGAGTAGATTAAACTCAACTGTCTTTTGATCCCCAGGCTGTCAACAAAACAAATCCTCACAGAACTTGCATTAAAGAGCTGGTAACACTGCTGAAATATTAAAGCTCCCTATGCATTTGTCAGTCCACAATTCAAATTGAAAACTAACCATAAAATGTAATGTGTCAAGAACATGAGCAAGTCAAAAACGTCAAGCTATACAATGTGTTACAATGATTTTTTTTTGACCAACTGCATCTAATTTTACTGAAACATGCCTACAAACATGTTTTTCTAAGAAGCTGGAAGAACAGACTGGTGGTACGATCGAGTGTTACCTGACCAACTGCAATTATGTTCCCATTATTGATCAGGCCTTAAAGACCAGTGTTTTCCCTGGGAAACTAGACACCAGAATCAAAACTGAGTAGACATGATAGAAAGCTTTTCTACTTTTCATAGCCTCCAACTCACATCCTTAATCAATGAATATTTAGAAGTAACTGAAGTAAAAATCTAATGATTTTGAAGACATTCCAGTTTGTTGAAAGATGTTTAATAAGTCAAATCACGCAAACTGTGTGTTCCTTTGCTCAAACAGGTAAGGTTGAACATGAAGCACATCTTCACAAAGATTTTTATATTTCACAAGAAAGCTTTCCTGAAATAACGGAACACAACCAGGAAGGAAACAGTATTGGGAACATTTTCAGAAATAAGTCTTTTGAAGGAAGACTTGCAAGGAAAGGCTGAACTTCAACTAAGCCATTAAGTATAATTAGAAGAGAAATTATTATTCTGTAGTCTCACAGATGCCAACTTCATCTCTTGCTGCATTTTTGGTCTTTTCTGTTCAACTGACTACTCAAAAGCCAGGTTAACAGCTGGCAGAAACAGTATTCCCACGAAAGAGCCAAATGTGTTTCACAGTGCTTGATGTATCATGAATTGTCAGTAACTCAGTGAGGGCTCCTCACTTGTAAAGGGTCAAAGGAGTTGTCTAGTCTAAGAGCTCAGTTTCAAAATGCAAGTCCATATACAATTTCTTATTCTTCCCAGTGGAGAGAGACATGAAGGACTGAGAATGAAAGTCTAACCTACATACAATCTAGGCACCCAAGGGAATTTTTTCATATTATCTTAATTAGGTCAGGATCCCATAGAGAATTACTTCCACTTTCTCATTAACGTACATTAAAAGACTTTTGGCCTGCACCTCAGATAAACAAACAGGCTTTCTATTTTGGAAAATCTGGTTTGAAAGAAGATGTAATATTTTGTTTGTTTTGGATTCAGGAGGGTTAGTTAAAGACTAGGACTTTGCTGCACTGAAGACATGTGCTTCCATGAGCTTCTCTAGGTTGTTTTCATTAATGTAATTCTGCATAAATAGATTTGCATCCTCCTCTGAATTGAATTAGCTGGCTAACTAGCTAGGTTTAGGTCCTGCTGTTTTGTCAGCAAATAGGCACTGAAATCATGGGGACGACATAGTTTGCTTTGTAACTGTTTTACTGTCTTAAGCTAGGCATCAAAATTTTTCCTCCTCAAATTATGAGAGTGATTTATAGGGAATAGAAAAAAAACAGAAGACATACATTTAAATTAACAGTCAAAGACAGGAGAACAAAAGTAACTGCAATGCAAACTTGTACAAATTAGCCTAGCAATACTTTACAGTTGCTCAGACCAATCTTCTGCATTGCCCATTATCTCCTATCATTTATGCTTTCAGTTCTTGGCAAGACTGTCAAAGTATCAATTCTTCAAAAAGGCTGGGAATAGGTTAACAAAACCATTTCACACAGGTTAATAGAGCTGTCCAGTATTTAAGCTTGTAGCCATTTGTGTCAGTAAAAAGTGTGAGGCTTTGCTTCCACAATTCATGCAGAAAAGTTGTTTTTATTGCCTCTCTGATGGGAATGCACACTGTGACAGTCTGAAGTTGCACTCATCACTCATTCAGAGCATGCTATCATGCCAACCCTCCCCGCCAGCAGCGAAATAAAAATGATAACACTTAGGAGTGAATCACTCAAATTACTTATTCTGAAGTATTGTCAACCAAAAACACCTCTTTTCCATCAGATTTATGTATGTTGTGAGTGACCTAGTAGGTAGTCTCATGTGAGCTTGAGTCCAACACAGTTTGAAATTTCAGTCAGACAAACGATGCCTTGTATTTCCAGGGGAAATGGCTACAGGGAGAAACCAAAAGAAATAGCCTAGGGATTGTATTTATAACCTTTAGAACAGTTCCAATCCACTTTTCTCTGTGCATATTTACTCAGTTTTTTGGGTTTTGTTTTCTTTTTCTAATAGATATGCCTTCCCACACTTCTCATTATGCGATGCAAGATCTCACGGCTCATGGATTTATTTTTTTTTTAATTTTTTTTTAACATATGGTCCTTTTGCTACCTACTCTCTCTCTAGAACTCCATTTGGAAATGATGCATAAATACATCCTGTTTTTCTCAGCTAGAAAAGTCACCCTGCTCAATACTCTTCCTTATTAACACCTTTTCATTTGTTGATGTAGTTGGATGCATTAGAGGAGATGTAACATTTTCATTTCATATCTAGCAAGTGAGAGGTTGTTTGTTTTTTTTTTTAATTTCCTCACCAAGTGCCAAGATGCTGTGATGCTCTTAATATGTTAATATTTCAGCTTAGATCTCAATGCTTTGTCTGAGTCCCACCTTTATTTAAATACTTCCTTAACATTTTAGAAATTAACACAATGAAAATTTAAAATGAGACAGACAGAGTGAATCAGAACTTTATTACCACAATGTATGGTTATGCAATAAATTCAGAGTCATTTTAAAAGAAAGTTACACTAAAATACTGAATACTAAAACACTGAATAAATGGGGTAGGAGACTTTGTAGCATTGGGGTTTACATATCTTAACTATAGCAGCTCATCATAATGACTATGATAGGTAAGGATTCACTATAATTTTTTAAATAAATAGTTGGTTTGGTGAAATGCAAATGAGCAAGCTTTTGACAATTCTTGTGTGGGACCTGGTTTAGAAGTCACCAAAGTCATCAAAATAAACCAGAATAGCTCAATATTAAAAATACCCAACATTCAGCACAGGGAGATCACTTCTTTCATGAACAAACTTTTCTACATTCCTACACTAACTGGCTCTTTCATGTTGAAATTTTGTGTCTCCAAATATCAGGTTGTGAGTCTAACTGATGATTTGGACTCTCTGATCAGCAAGAGGTCTTTTGTCTTTGCTTAATCTTAGGGGTCACCTGAAGAAGCTGGTTCCTGAACCACAGCTGAGATCCATCGATTTCAGATTCATTATCTGTCAGCATTTTCATGAAATTATGTGTTTTAAACTGGTGCATGAAAACACAAGGCCTTTGTCTGACTCTGATCATGTATCTGTATGAGGACAAGCCAGAGGCTCTATCAGAGTTCATTGTTGCAGTTCTGTGAGGGTCATGGGGAAAATAAAGCACAGATCTTCGTTCTTCTCCACCCAAAACCCCACCAGAATGGGCTCGCTTCAGAAAAGCATGTCAGTTTGCACTGATTAGTGCTTTCAACAGTACTGCATTTCTCTGGAAATGTTCTGACCAGGTCTCTGTTACAAATGATTGATTTTTTAGTTTTAATTTACAGAAATTTTTTAAAGATGTCATAATCACCCCACCATAAACAGAGGGGTATTTGAGTATTTTGTCTATTATCAGACATATCCACATCTCCATTTAAATACAAGGGTGACTATGCATTATACGTCTCCTTTATCCACATGTCTTTGTTACTGTGCAAAAACTACTTATTTGAAAACTCTGTAAAGAGTTAATTACCTATGTGTGGGGTTTTTCCCTCAAAGTCAATGCAAAACTTAGGGCCAGTGTCAGCGTCTGAGCTCTCAGTATGTTTTTTTCAGGGTAAAAACATCAGCTCAGAAATCACCATCATTTTAGGGAACTGATGTTTCATAAGACTGCAGATTTGGTAAGTAATTGATAGGAGACCCTAACAAAGGCTCTCGTGAGTGGATTGGCATTTCTGAAATAGTAGGAGCTGCCATTGCACTAATAGTAAAACTATGCAGCAAGCTAGCAGGTCATATATTTTTGTAGGAATTTTATAGTTTTCTTACACTATCACATCCAGGTTTCCAGATTTATTTTTCAGTTAGCAAGTAAGATGTATATTTCTAGTAGTCAATATTTCTGAAGAGAATATTGTCTGATTAAGTAACTGTTCTAACAGCTGAAATTGCTAAAAGTTTGCTGACAACTGTGTATTCTTTAAGGTATTAATGTGTCCTTGTATTGTGCTTGTGGTTTCTACTGTGTATCTCTCAAGAGCCAGTCTAACCCTAGGGCTAGAAAACTGAGGGACAGACACCTTTTTCAAGTCTGTCCTGAAGATCTGAATAAATAATCAATGAATATCTGAAAGAAAACCAGTTGTACTTCAAATTTGTATGTATGAGCTCTATGTTCTTGAACATATTTTTGTAATTATAAGTTTAAGACTCCTAAGAATTCTATCAAGGACGTTTTGACAAGCTCTTTTCCAGAACTGTTAACCATTATTCCCATTTTCATTTGCTGTACCTTGTAAGCAAATAAAGGGTACCTTTTAAAATGTAATAGAAAAAATATACAATTTAAAATATAAAACAGTTCTGGCATCTTTAGCAAAACGTAACACTGAACACTGATTGTGCATTTAGCTACCAGCAGTAAGGAGCTGAAGTTAGTATTTTTCCACAGTGTACTGCCTTTGCAGGGTGCTGAAGGGTCATGTAAAGTTCATAGGGTCTACATAAAATGTTGGAAATTAATACACTTCTTAAAAAATGCAAATAATGTCGTGATATTGAGCTGTCAGCTTTCAGGTGACCTTTTCTATTTCTTCTGCCATTATATTTTTGAAGAGAGAAGCAAATGGAAATTATGTGTTTGCTAGACTCCCTCTTATAGTCTCATTGAAAGCCATTGGGTTATACACATGTATAAATGAATAAAGATGAAATTGCACAATACTAATATAAAACAGTGTAAACTGCTATGGAGATGTTCAGCTCCAGTGTACTGAGAAAATAAGAGCCCATTTCTTGCAAATAATCCAGCTGAAGTAGTGGGTGAAGCAAATACAGATATAACAGCAGCAATGCAAGAGGGAGTAGAAGTAACATACTGGCTTATTTCTCCAGTGAGCTTGGTTAAATATCATTAGCAGACCAACTGCTTGGTTCACACAAATTAATTATCTACAGGTTTCTTTTCTGCTGTGGTGCCTGAAGCTGGTAGCTCCCATTTAGAGAACCAAATCTCCCCTCTTGTTGCAAGAATATATCAAAGAAGATACTGGCATTGTTTTTTGTTTGTTGGGTTTTTTTTGTTGTTGTTAAATATCCACCATTCTTTCATGCATTTTAAGAAAAAGTAAGTAAATCTATATGTTTTGTTTTCCTTCCAGTAATAAAAGTTGGGGATGATATTAAAAACCCTGTCTCAAGCCATCACCAAATTACCCTTTTTTTAATGCATTGCCATTACACAGCCTAACTGCCTATGCAGATCCTGTGCCTCTTGCATTAGGAGGCCTACAGAGTTACCCATTTTCTAACTAAAGTTCAAATCTCCTTGCTGTCTATGCACTATCCTATACCACCTCACAGTCAAGAGGTTCCCATTTGGTTTAAGCAGGACAGTCTTTAGTAATTTCCTGACTTTTCTGTGGTTCTCTGTTGAGATCCTGTCATATGCACTGCCTGCTTCTGCTCCTGAAAGTTTGTTAAACCACCACATTATAAAAGCCTATTTCAAGTTGAGTGTATTTTCTTGTGCTCTCCAAAATAGAGTGAGTTTCAAGGGATTGTTCACAAGCTGTGATGTGGGCAACTCGTGATGACAGTGTCAGTTCCCTGACATACACCACTGTTGCAGTTACCTGCTCAGTACCATTTACACTATTGTGGTATCAGCTGTGCTGATCCCATACAGATACCATTCTTCTCAATAGGCTGAGGCACCAGGTCTTGAAGTCTAACTAGCAGAATGGTGGGAGCTGCTCACAGAACTGACTGCAGCCTTTTAAATTAGAACTGAGATCTGGTGTTTTTCACAGAGAATCACCACAGGAAACAAAAGACTTTGCTCAAATGCCATACAAGGTGAAAAAATGAAAGGTCAGTGCTGAAATGCAAATTAAGTTTTTCATGTGTGAACCAACAGAGGGGACTTTTAGTAGGAAAGACAAAATAACTTCTTACTTTCTGTTTCTCATTGCCACCCTTTCACACTAGTGTGCTCCAGGGTGAATCCAAAACATACTGTTGGGAATAGTTTCTCCAGAGCGATACTAAAAATAAGTTAGTGCTAGGAGTGCCTTTCTGCACACGACTTTCAATACTGTTCCTGGGTGCCAAAGGGCCACTGAGCCCTCTTTTGGTGGACTGTGACACAGGTGTCTCATGACTTCAGGTACTACAAACTGGGGGAAAAAAAAAAAAAATCACATCAAATATTAATAATGCTAGACATTGAAGCTTTGCAAGCTTCATGGTCTGACTCAGAGCAGTCAGTAATCAATGTGCAAAACCCCTGTCTATGAGCCATGATGCACATGGGAAGGCTGAATTTGACCAGTGTCAAACACTTCCAAAATATCTTTGCTACAATTCTGTGACACTACACAGTGCCTCCTGGGAAATGTTACCCTGAATTACTGTATGCTGTGATGGTCTAACCCAAGAGAAATCTCTCACACCCAGAGAGCAGACAGAGCTCCTTCTGGCAGGTTGTTTTCCTCCTACATCTGAAATTAGTTGTCATTTTCTCTCCTTGCTTTTGAGTGTTATTGTCAGCTTCTGAGTGTTGGCTGAAACACAAGCCCATTGTTTCCAGAAAAATTATTTTCTTGATAGAAAAGTAAACTAATTTTCCTTTTATTATTGTATTGTATGTTCTCATAACTATCTGAACAGTCTGTAACTGATAAAACATTTGTTAGATGGAAATTAATTCTCTTTCACTTAATCTCGTGTTCTTCTTTGATGAATTTTATTTGTAAGGGGGCAAAAAGAGAAATTATATATAAAAAACCACCACTGATAAAGGCATACACTGAGAACTATTTATTCTCTCACTAACTGGTTTTATGTGGTGTAAGTCTCTAGCAAAATAATCTCGTATTCCACTTTTTGTTGATGAATGAATTCCTTCATTTGCAACAACTCCCTACTTGCATTCCATCCTGAACCCCGGGTCTATTTTCCAAGAGCAGGATAGGCATAGTGATGGGTAAATTATACTGAACCAGAAGTAAATCATTCTCTTCCCACTCAGACGTGTGGATGAGAAAATAGACTTTTAAGATTTTCACAGAACAGCAAGAATATTTGTTGAGGCATTTTGAACTGCTGAATTGCTGCAATTATCTCAAATGATACAGAAAAGTTCTGCTCCTCCTCCATAGCATTTAATATGATGCTGTGCTCATGCTGTGTAAATAAGCATTTGTTTAAACAGTCGTGGTGCAATGCTCTCACCATGGGCTGCCAGCAACCACGCTTCATGCAGTGTAACAGAAAACACAGAGGACCCTGAACACCAAGAAGGAAAGTCTTCACCATGAGCCCAAGACTGGGAGAAATGAGCACTGTCAAGAGTTGTCACACTGCTATTAGCAGAGGGCAGCTGGGCAGCAACACTCCCCAAGCAGCACAGGGTGGGCACACTGCTACATGCCAGGCATGGGAAGTACACTAAAACAGAGGCTGTCTCTTCACCCAGGTATGCCGTTCTAGAACAGTTTCAGCAGCAACACTAAGCATTCCTCCTGAAAGGTGAATTGTGCCGAAACACCACAAAAAGAGTTCTGTTGGTAGTGCTGTTCAGAATTACATTGTTCCCAAATTAGACTGATTTCACCCACTACATCATCTCTGCGCTCAAGCTCCAGAGCTGCCAGCAGAAGCCAGAGAGCCTAGGGCTATTAACTGTAATTGAAGACACTAGAATGTTTGGCTATTAAGTACTCAGAGGAATATCTCTTACATCAATGTAGTACAAAGCAAGTTTATTAATTATGGTGGGACTTCTAGACCCCTAACCAAATCTTTCTTGGAACAATGAATCCATATGAGCATTTTAGCAGTAGGCTAATGCTGGAGGAAAGGTTTTTAAAACCTGAAAATAAGTGACAAAACAGAAATTCTGCAAAATTTGATTTTCAAAGTATGGGAACATCACACAATTTTTAAACCAATTATGTAATCTGTCATTCTTGATTTTCAGTTTACTGAACTGTTCAAGTTAGTTCAACATCATTGTACATCACTAGTTTGTACTGCTAGCTCCAGTTTTCCTTTCGTTTTCTTCATTCAGTGTATTACTACATAGTTTAGACAGGTTAGAACTGTGGAAAAGTGAATGTGAGAGACCATTAAACTAGGTATGATGATAAAAAACAAGGCAAACAGGTTTTTAAAGTCAATAGCAGAAATTCTTTCACAGACATACTGAAAATTGAGTAGTATTTCTCTGGAGAAATCTTCAATTTCAGAAGAAAGGCATTTTGTCTCTGTTAAACACTGCAATAAAAATTGCTGTTCAGTTCTATTTTCAGCATGTGCTGTATCTGTTCATGCACAGATGGAAAATGTCCCTGTGCCAGCACCCCACCCTGCAGTGACAATGGAACTGGGAGGAGCACGAATGCCCAATGAATGCCCAGTCAGCCAGATTTCATGGTCTGGGAGGGCTGGGGATCTCCCACGTGTGCCTCAGACCCTGGCAGCCCATCCAGCCGAACTCTGTCCATCTTATAGCATCTGTCATTTTTCTTTGAGAGTAATACAAAGATTCATCTCCAGTTCATTATGAGATCCTATTCTTGCTTCAGGAAAATTTCGGACAGCTCCAGAAGCACCAAACTTGTTCACCATAAAAAGCCACTGGCTGACTTAAGATCACACAAATGCTTAATGACTTTTAAATTAATTTTGTCTTTTTGTGCTTTTTGCAGGTTAGCTGTGCATATGAGTCCTTAAGAGAGATTTTCATTTCCAATAGATTACTTCAATGACTGAGAAATTCAGCAGAGTATTATAGAGGACATTAATGGTATAAGAAAACAAGTAGATTTTCGACAACCAGAAATCATTCTCATTGGCATGACAAGACAATTGGCTTCCCATTAGGACCAGCTTGGTCCTATTTCTCAATCATGTGCATGGGAGAACAGTTTTCGCTTCAGGCTGAAGGTGACAAAAGATGCTGTTATAATTTCAGACATCATAAGTGTTTTAACACCAAAACATGCAGTTTACTGTAGTTGTAGTACTGCAATAGTGCATGAAAAAGGCCCTGGCCCTTTGAATACATCTCATCAGAAAATAATTCACAAATTACCTCTTAAAAAAAATCTTTTAAACAGGTGAAAGCAAATGTTTCTTTTACCTTCTGAAAGGTCACATTTTTGATATTTCTGCTTTTCTGTTTTGATGCCACTGAGGGTTTTCAAAGTGTATTACACTCATATAGATGCAAAGAGACACAAACACATGACCAGTGAACTTGCACAGAATGGTATTAAACCTTCCTGGAAGTTTTCTTTTTCTGCAGCACTTACAGTTCATGTAAGCGATTGGATAATGAAGCCCAGTGGGGTACCCCACCTACAAGAATTAGTTCTTTGATTAAAATTCTGTTTGGGAAAATTAATGGGGTTTTATCTGAAAAAAAAAAAAAATTGTGGCAGAAGTGCCTAATTTTTCTAGTAAAAGCTGTGGCAAACAAACAAAAAAAGATTCACAGCTATGAATTATTTTTGTATGCAAGATTATTCTTTCCAGACAAGTGATATTTTAAGTGAATTTTACTACTGGTTTTAACTACTAAATCAACTTAAAAGTTAGTGATAATCAATCCAAGTAATTCTAGGTTTCTATGATAATGTGGGACAGAAAAAACTGAACCAACTTCCTTGTCCCTGAGTCAATGGAAAAGCCAGAAATAGAATGAGGGAGATTTGAGCAGGACCCAGCCTATGAGTGGCATCTCAAATACCCGACTGAAAAGCGGTTGGAATGACTGGCATCACAAGCCAGCCCTCATGGGCAGTTCTCACACAATGGCATCCCCTGGAGAACAGGAAATATCTGTGTTATCTAAGATCCTGTTGCGTGGCAACGGCCAGCCGGAGAGTGTTGAGTTGTTACCAGCACCCACCATACATTGGAGTGGCATCGCCAACATAATAAAAAGTTCATTTGCAGCAGCAAAAGTCTAAGATTACTTTTAATCTATCAATCAAACTGTAGATTTTGACAATTTCACACACAGTTCTCAAATAATAGGCAATAAGGCTTAGATATTAATCACAGAGACTCTTTAATCCATGAGAAAGCATACAATAAAGACGGTAAGTATTTCATGGTGGCTAAATTATGAGATATTTTGTCATTATCAAGCTGCAGATTGTGAGTCATGCTATAAAGACATTTTTGTGCCTTTATAAATACATCTTTTTATTATTATTATTTTTTTAATTTTTTGTTTTTAATGTCAAGGCCTAAATTTTGAACTGGGGTAGCAACATCAGATATAGCCATCCCACGTGGTTTAACAGACATTAGTTCCACATGCATCTATTCAGTGTGTGGGCAATAGGAACCTCTGAGTTGTCTCAGAGCTATAAAGTTCTATATAGATGTGAGAGCATGAGCTGAAAACATGAGTCAAACTGTATTCCTGGGTTTCCTAAGTCCTTAATGTCTTAGACAGAGGAAAATTTATAATACTTAAATGTCAGGAAAATCTCTTTATTAAATTTAGAAACATGGAAAGTACCTGTGAAACAAAGAAATTGTGACGGAAAGTTTATTTGCTTTGCACGCTGGGTGCCTCAGGCCACGGGGGTCTGGAAGCACACAGCTCGTTTGAAAATTGTACCTTTTGTAGTTTCCTTTGGTTACAAAGTCACTCCTTTTTTACATCAGCTAATGAATATTCATTAAATGCTATTTTTGCCTTATGGTTGTTTCTCTGCCTTAGGTAATAAGGGAGGGGGTGTTACCCTCTACTTGATTGGTTGAGATGTACCCCCCTGTACATGATGACGGACCCCCCTGCACACAAAGGCTACCATATGGTGGGGAAGGTCTTTGTTTTAGCTACATTTTTGTATTTATTAATTTCCCTATTTCCCACTGCAAAAATTCCCTGGCACCAGGTTCAGAGCGGATTGGGCACTTTACAACTTTGTGATGCAGCTGTAAGTTAATAAAAGATCCCTCCCTGCCAAACTGGTTTGCTTGAAATAAAGCCGTATTGTTTATTTCTCATATTAAATGCCTGTACATACATACATGTACTCTCAGGAATCTAAAAATCTGATTCAGTGAAAGTTGTTAAGTAAAAATAGCAACACTGTAACTCTGCTAACACACTTTTTACCTGTATTTCCTCTCTCTGCCGTATGAATATAAGAAGTATTTTCTCAAGAAAAGCTAAAAAAACATCATTTTCTGTTTCAAGTATTATGTTCCAAAAAGGAGAGATAATTGTCTGAGCGAGTACTGACTGTAAAGTATTGACCTTTATTACTGAGATAGGAAAAACATCCATTTGGATTTCAGATCCTTCATTTTCAGCACTAGCAGATAGGAAATAAAATTCTTTCTACTCAAGTTAGGCAAATTTACTGTGAAATTAATAAAATAATCCGTGTTGCTGTAAGGTTTTCATGAATTTGTAGATTTTTATACTTCTATGCAGTTTTTCACATATAGAGCAGCTAACAACCTCTAAC
>JAWWEE010000085.1:54579619-54603299 GCA_035221455.1 Xenops minutus
AGGGGAGGGAGGAATTAACTATTTTACTTTGCTGGTCCTTAAATTTAGTTCACTCCAACCAAGAAAACACAGCAGTAAGGTTAGCAGCAGAGCTTAAGGTACTCAAAAAAGGTCCACAGACTTCACTGGTTGCTGCTTCGGGGAAGGTGAGCCAGAAGCTGCAGGCAAAAGCAGGGCAATAAGGCAACAACACAGGTCTGCTAGCAGTCATGGAGATTCCAGCAATAGTTTGGGAGTAGCAGGGGTCAAGGCTGGGAGCATGCACACCTACATTATAGCTCGGGGCTGGGCTGGGGCCCCTGTACTGTGTGTGCTGTCAGCATGGCACAGAGTTGCCTGACCAGAGCCCTGACTCTGCTATAGTAATACCAGCAAAAGGCAAAGAACAACAGAAAATCTAAGCAACACAAACCCTCCTTAGCATCTGCAAAAGTTATCCTTTCTCCTCTTGGATGACTTCATCTTGAAAAGAGAAGGTCTTCCAGAAATAACACAAAGGCAGCTGCACAGCATATTTATTAGGGTCAGATACACAGATTTAAATGACCACTTGAAAGCCAATAAGCTTTTCTGAGGTTTAAAAGTCAGATTCAGTACTTTGAAGTGTATTTTTTTTGCCTGAGTACTTCAGCACTTTCTGCTCCCTGAGCAGCTGAGAAGAGAGCATGTGTAAAATCTCAGGAGGAAAAGAAGGTAGGCTCTTGGACATTTCCCATTCAACTCCAGCCTGCTCAGAGAAGATCTAAAACAACCTCTGGGTTTTCAACACTTGCCTGAACTGAACTTCTCAAACTTTGAAGTTTGCTCATTACTTTATCAAATTGAAGTCTAATTTATGCTTCATACTCTTACACTATGTAAAAATTTAAGAGGACTTGGGAAAGTAAAAAGAAGGGCTGAATGTGATTATGGAAATCTTTTTCCTTCAAACATACTCCTAATGGAGTTTGCTGGGTTCATGGTATGAGTATGGCAAGCTCTTTCTGTACAACAAAGTGGTGAAGGTAGAAATACACACTATTTAGAAATTTCCTTCTAAATAATCAGTGCTATGCCACCAGCAAAGACACAACATGTAGAGCCTCTTGCATAGCATGTACTCAGATAACAGCAACTCAGGCAGTTTCTCCACTAAGTGTGGAATTGTACTCAAGTTGGAAATGAGAGTGTTTCAGAATTTTGTATTTTCCTAGATGGATTTTTAAAAGTGCTGAACTGTTAGTGCACAATAAAAATCACACTGAGCAAATATGGCAAGATCTCAACACTAGCGAAATTGTCCTATGAAGCAATAAGAAAACTGTTAAAAATTACACCATTTTGAGGTCCTTTTCCAGATGGCAAAAAATAATTATATAAACTGGTTTTCATTTTAGTTTTATAACCTTGTATTACATTACAAGAAATACATCACATGTGCAGTCTCTTTACTGTAAGACCTGCTATGGGTAACCTATCAGACAGATGAACTTTCTTGAATCTTAAAGTTCCTTTTCTAAATGTCCCATAGATCCTTCTGCCACCAAATCGCATCTAATCATCTGACAGGCAAAGAGTTGGAGGAGAAGCTGTGAGAGGTTTCACCAATTCCTCAGGCAGCAGCCAACTCCCAGGTCCCCTCTTCTGGGGCAAGGCTCCCCAGGGCCTCGTCCATAAGCCCGGATGCCCTGCATAAACCAGGCAGCACTGGGAAGCACCAGAACAGAGGAGCGGGCTGGGTGCTGCTGGTACAGGCAGGGTCTCCAACAGACCCATCTGTCGGCACATCCATCTTCGCTGGCACACAAGACCAGAGGGGACAAAAGTGTCCATAAGAACAGTGGTCAAGTTTTGATGTCCTCTCCTGTTCCATTACTGTTAAACCAAGGAACAAACTTTCACTGCATCATTGCCAGGCATCTCATGTACCATTTCTTCTAAAAGCCTTTCAGTTGTCCTTCAGAGAAGCTTATGACATCCTCTTGGACTTTCCTTCAGGCCTATTCCTTCTGCTGCCTGCAATAGACCTTTTCTTCTTATTCTATTTTCTATCCTCATACCAGCATAAACCCACTTTATACTACTTGTACCTCCCCACATAAACATACGAATAGATATTTCAAATCTCCTTTGTTCCTCTAAAGAAACATCTAAATGTAGCATCACTGGATCAGATTCTCAAAACTATTGTTGGTTAAATATTGACCCAATGATTTTTATATTAAAGCACCCATTCACACTTAATGAAATCAATGGCATATGTTATATTCCCAGCACTGCAGCAGAATTCTGGGTGCTGCAGGGTTTCTAGGGAGAGCAAAATTTATCTTTGGGCACCAATGGTTTCATGGAATCAAGAGTTTATTTTTTTTATATGGATTTCCATCATAATGTCTTTAGAAGCCTCAAAAGAACAGGCATGTGTGAACCCCCACGTGCATTTGTATTCAACAAAGTCTTTCTGATAATGGAGGAACATGGAGGTTGCAAGGGTGAAGGTAATGGAGGGGAATAGTCCATTTTCACATTCTCCTCCCAGTGCCAAAATATCTTGCTGTGGCTTTCTGCCAGAGCAATGCTTTCCACATTCAGGAAGAAACAGAGAGGGAATAGACTTTAAACAGTGTTTTAATAAAGGAAGACATGAGGTATGCCCATTCAGGCACTGGAGCAGAAAGCATGCTGAAAAGGGCCAGTGTCATGTGATGAGGTGCATAAAACTTTTTTTGTACAAATAATTAAGACGACTGGCAGAAAAAATTATTTAGAGCAATATAAAACTTGCATGTGTTCTGTTCCAAAATTCAAGTTTTTCTTTAAAGAAAGGAAATTTGTCTCTTGCTCCAAACGTATCGCTACCAAACCAAGACCCTTTTTGTGAAAATAACAGGAAAAAATACAGAATCTAATTTTTATTAAAGGATGTGACATGGTGGAAATTCCTCAGGTAGATGCAAAGCACAAAAAGGCTTTGTTAGAATAAAAACAAAGAAACATACAGAAATTTTCAAGGGTTAAAATATTTCAACTCAGTTTCTCATTAGTTCCTTTCAAAACCATTCACAAATTAACCAAATGACAGCTTTATGATAATCAATGGCATGCAAAGTTGATTTGATCTTATCAATAACTCCCACTTAGATTAAAGATGCATTTCTTTCTGGTCATCTTTCTCTCAAGACAGTACACCTTCCTGCCTTGCAGCAGTTCTGTATTTATTACACGTTTTCCTCATGGTTGACTCCAGACCTCTATTACACTCACTGCACAGTGTTCAGGGTAAAATTGAATGTGCTTTTATCTCACAGTTCTCTCTCCAAATATTTAGTCAAATGTCCAGGACTTCCAACTGCCTTCTTTACCATTTGCAATGAAAGCAAGAACCATCTGCAGCCAGAGAAAGACACAAGTGATGCGCTGTGAACAGGTCTGGAGCTTGAAGGGTCCAGGCAAATTCTTCCCCTCTGATATGCTGCTGTCTAAACTAGAAGACACAGAAAAAAAGAGATCAGGAGGGACAGCACAAGCTGCAGATCTCTGTCACTACTACTACCTGATATCTTCTCCTGTCATTCAGTTGCAACTAAAATCCAAATACCCAAATACAGCTAGTTTTCATATGCATATTGATATTTGTTCCCACACTGTTCTGAGTTTTAAAGGAGACCAAAACACCCACTTATTGTTAGCACTTGGCAGCTCTGATTATGAATGTGTTAAGTTTCACACCATAGGGATTTTAATTTTATAATATTCTGTTCTGGATAAAAACCTTATGATTGCCAATCCAGCTGGAATGGAGGGGAAATGCCAATGAGTAGAAAACAAATATTTGTAACAGAAATCAACACTTTCTACTATCTCAAGCTAGGAAGTAGAGAAGGCTATTTATAAATCAATGATTATTTCTGATGAAACATCGAAACTTCCTGCAGCACAATCTATACAATTTATGAGGAACAAAATATGCCAGGTAGCAACAAACATTTCCAAGATCTATAGCAAAGTAAGGCACCATGTTACCAGGTTTCAGGGGGTCACCTTGGGTACTGGCAGACAAACATCATGGGAATTGCTACAGGTATAACAAATGGGAACACACACAGATCAGTAACTTCCCTGCCTGCCGTTAAATATCAACCAAATTGCTTTGAGGGTGATCTCCACTTATGAGAGTCAGCTATAGTCCAGGTTCCTCTGCACATGACTGCAGATATATCTCCCCAGCCTTTAAGCTGCAGGACACACCCTCTCATTAACTATCCTGCATTTGTTGTGAGTGAATCTGCCTGGCTGGCTTTACCTTCAGAAGTAGCAGAAAGGGAGCGCAGAGTCCCTAAATGACAAAAGGCAAATATAATCTTTGGCAGCCAAATTATCAGGTGAGAATAAAATTGTCTTGTCCAGGCAGCTCTGTGTCCTGTTCAATCAAGACCCTGTGGGCTGTTGCCCCATATCCATCAATCTGCCTTTGTGACTGATCATCCATTAAAATATTTTGGCAGGCTCTTTCAAGAGGTCTGCAAGCATGTCTGTCTGCACCATCAATATCTTTGGTATCCTAAATGCTCTGAGAACAGCAAAGTCTGAAAGCCAGCTCTTCTGTACAGCATGGTGTGATACTTAAATTAGTAATTATGGAAGGTTTTATTATATGCCTCCTCCATCATTACCTTGACAGCTGATCTTCCAGGATCAAAAACATGTTACAGACCAATGCTGAGAAATTTGGTGACAAAACTACAACTTATTTTCTGTTAATTCCGTGAGTTCCCTTGTTTATATTCTGGGACCTTCAAACACCATTCAGGTATTCCACCTGAATCTGGATGGGCTGTCTGCTCATGGGAATGCTACAGAACAATTACTTGGTCACGCTACACCTGGAGAAGGATGTAGGCTGTAGACTGTGCTGTTTCTCCTGCGCTACCTATTCTGCTGTGCCCGTGCCTGTAGGAACATATGTTACAACATCCAAATATATCAAAATTCCTTTATGTTCACCTTTTGCACATATTGTACAAGCACAAAGATTTATTTCAGAACCTTAGGATACAGTCACTTAGGCCATGCAGTCATGAGCCACCACTATTTTCTTGCTGTGATGAACACAAAGCAATGAGTAGTACACTAAGACACAGGTAGCCTAAGACATATGAGTACCATTAGGGCTGCTCTCAGGGCAGAAAGGTCTGCTTTGCACAGTGGTAGAGAGAACAGAAGGAGTCCCCAGTCACAAAGCCAGCATTTATGCAGACTCCAAGATACCCACTTTGTGAAGGCATGGGAGTTGGAGAAGGGTTTTGTGCCTGAACTCACATGGTGCTCTTAAGACTGGCAAGTGCTTTCTATCTGAATTCCTCTCTGGAGATTTGTAAGCCACTGGAAATGCCTAATTGAAACAAATTAGCAAAGTCACATTCAATTCAATGAGCCTTGGATTTTTATTCTTAATTATTTACCAAAAACAATACCAAGAAAATTCTTGAGACTAGTTTGCTTAAGTGTTAGCTGGGATAAGAGACAAAGAGATAAAACAAAACTGATCACTAGCTCTTAATGGTTGCTTCACAGTTTTAAAAAGTGCTCTTAAGGGCTCCATGGTAGTTTTTATGAAAGTAAAGGATGAAAACTAAAAATCATTGATTTTATAATGTATTTAGTTTTCAAAATCCTTCCCACGCCAAGTTTCTGCAGGCAGTTAGCTATGAAACAAAGAAAGATGCTCTTTTCTTGAGACAACAGCTAGGAAGTTCTCCCAGGGAAGTAATCCTGTGTTTCACTATGAAAGATTCCAGGCACACTGAGGCAGCACTTTAACAAGGCAAATGTACAAAATGTATACCAGGTTACTCTCAGATAGATTGTCAGTAGTTCCCACTAAGATACAAGCCTCAGTTAAGATGTAACTGGTAACGATATCACTGACCCTAAATGTGTTGTTGTGGACAAAACTGATACTTTTAGGTGAGTCTATTGGAACAACTTCAGCAAATATCCTCATGGGAATAGAGAAAAATTTTTAATTCTTCAAAAATTTAATATTTGTCAGAAAATCTTCTGGTGGTCATATAGGGGGGAGCAATGGGAAAAAAAAAAATCCCAAAATACAGAGTTCAAACTTAGTGGGGGAAAAAAAGATTAATAAAATATTTAATTCACAATGTTTTTCCAGTATTTGTTTCATTAGGAGAATGGGAAACAATATTTCTATGTAAGTCTAGAGTAATTCTTTTAACTTGTACAATTTAAAATAATAAATGAGTCAGACAGAAGCATTCCTCGTTTCATTATAACTATTCATTTATTCTGGTGAAAATAAGCATTCAAATGGATGATGAATAATCCAAAGTGTGTTTAAGACCTTTCAGATTACCCACTTCTCTGAAGAGGAGACAATTTTGGGATATCTTCCAGCAGCAAGCTGTTGTACACTAAATAAAAGTTTCTTTCAGAAGTTCCCACATATGAACATGGGGTGTTTTGGTAACAAAACTTTACAAAATTATTTCTCAGAGTTTTAGCCTGGGAGGAGAAACACCACCGTACAGTAAAAAGATAGTATCAGAAAACAAATTTTGTCACAACAGTACATTGTGGGAGAAAATGCTTGAAACATGTCATTTCATAGCATTTCAGATATCTGCTCAAAATAGATGCAAACTTTATTTCTTGAAGAAAAAACTATTTAGACATGATTGTTCCATCATTTAAAGCTTTTCTTGACTGTGCTGCTGAAACACTTGATGGACTGAAGTGAGAGTACAGAACTATGCAATTTCTTCTGTACATGGTATGTTTTCCTTCTGGATAGAAACATATCCTTTTGGACTCACATTTTTAAAAATTACTCAAAATCTAAAGTAAAACACATGAACAAGAGTAAATTTGACAGGTTCATTCAGCAGTCACATCATTTTTTGAAAGTAATGTATGTCCACACAATTATATAAATTATTTTTCTTCAATGCCTGACAAAATTTCCATATTACTAAAATCTATTCTTTAATAGTGTGTTGAAAAATATAGGATTAATTTAATAATTTTTTCATAACATACCCTTTAGCTGTGAAAAAATAATCCATATTTCTTCTTCTGATATTTTACATTTTAATTTAAAATGTTTTACTGCATTCTATTAAGACTTATGCAAAGAGGTGAGCTAATTTTCACATTAAAAAATACTTATTACTGAATAGGTTTCTTTACTCAGTGTGGAGAGATTTGTATTGCATTGACATTTAGATCCCATGTTTGGGAAAAAAGTAATATTTATTAGAAGGAATTGGATATTGGATAGCTTGTGGTAACCTAAGAATGCGACTTTCAGAAAATGTTTCTGTAGTTACACAGAGTATTATGCTGCATGTCTTTTATGCACCATCAAGTTATAACAGTCCCATAAACATGCAGTCACTGAAAACAAAAGTTACATTCAAGTGAATCTGAAAAAAAAAATCAGTATGGAAAGAGAAAAACATGAGAACCACCCAGATGAAGGGCTAGAGAGACCTTGTTTTTAAAATTCAAGATCTTTGAAATTCTTTTTCACAGAACAGAATACTAAAAGAAAAAGAGAAAAGAAACTAAAGAAAATTAGTGGATTTTTTGACTCAGTGTGACTCAGCAGAAAGGTGGCAGTACAACAAAAAGAGTCCACCCCACATGAGCTCTTTGGACAGGTCAAATCAATACTTTTTCTGCTTTCTTCTGAAAAGACTGGGATACAGAAGGTGGTCAAACCACCTGCTAATGTGCTAATAGAATAGTTTAGAGAAGTAATTTTCCAAGAAGTACAATTAATTGGTCCCCACAATGCATCTCCTTCAGGTGAGGTGTTTAATTCCTTTTTGGCAAGCTGCTCCTCTAGCAGAGTCTTACTCTTGCTGCTCATTTCCTGCAGCCTTTAGGCATCAGCACCCTAACTGAACACCCAAAGGGTAGGTAGTGGGACTGCTCTCCTCACCTGCTTAGTAACTCATCTGAGAACTGTAATACTTACACTGGCAGCCAGGAGAAAAGAAGGTGCTTAGTAATGTTTTGCAAACTCCAGTTCTTTATGAAATTATTTTAACCTTTAGCCCTAACACTGTGCTTCTACTTGGGGCCAGACCAGGCATCATGCTAGAGATGGTATCATACTCAGAGCCCTTTCAGAGTTCATCATTCACAGACACATCCACTCTGTCAGGAACTCCAAAAGCAGGCTGGAGCCCCAGCTGTGGTAAACACCAGTCCCAAGGTAAAAGTTTGAAAAGCACATTCAGGGGCTTACAATGGGTGGCTGCCCACTGACATCTCAGATGTTAAAATGACAGTGCTGCTGTGCCAGACCTCATGGATACTACAAAAACCGCAGTGCTGCCCAAAGTTTTATTTTACTTGCATGTCCATCAAGATAGGATGCCAGAAAATGTGACCACATTTGGCAGGATTAGATCTCATGCAGTACACCTTCTCCTAACACTTCCGCTGCTCCCTGGAGCTTTACACATGCTTTTGCAATTACTTGGTTACTTCAGTGCATGTGCCAGTTCTAAGGAAAACACCGTCTATTTTACGTGCAGTCTGCTTAAGCAATTTTTCCAGCTCAACCTCTCTCCCCAAAACAAAGGCCACCTCCCTGGCTGCCTGCCCAGCTGCCTGGGCGGGCAGGGCTTCCCGCCCTGCTGTGTGAACTGGTGGCAGTGCTGGCACCCTGTGCCATTTCTGGGCCAAGATGAATGGGGTTGATAGTCTACAGTAAACATCCCTTTTCCTATTATTATCACAGACTGTATCACTAAGCACAAGCTCAGCTGCATATTTCAAAATAACTTTAAGTAAATGTTTTCTGTCACTGCTTTGAGTGTGTAAGAGTGCAAATTTCAAGCAGTATGAAGTGTGCAGTTAAACCAACCAAACCAAACAGGGCCATGATACTGGCACCTGCCTATGCAATATGCCATGGTAGTTATGAAATTTCTGAGACTCCCATAATAAATACCATAAAAATAAGGGGAATAAAGAACTTCAAGTGTGTGAGAGTCTCCTTTGCCTTCTTGCTCATGGTATTTGTTTCAGAAGAGATTTATCTCAGCTAGGTTTACACACATATGCATGCATACTTACTTTGGTATGTCCTCAAAGTGTTAGCATTTTAGGATGAGCTGATAACTTTGAGCACTTCTGTCAGCCATGGTCTTGGCATCACTCCTGTTTCATCATTAGTACGACTTTCTTTCATTACAGCAGGACTCCTGCCATGATTCACAGGGTTTAATATTCATCTCTCCCAAGGACTTGATGTAGACAGATTATTTCATTTGCAATTTAAAGTTTACATCAACTGTTTGCCTTTGTTGTTGTTCTGCTGATGTCTGAGTCTCTCCCAAAGCTAGTAATGGTTCCCAAGGCAGAGGAATGTTGCACTATTTGCAATCAACAGCCTCCGATAAAGCTCTCCTTGGCGCACACTGATTACCTCCAGCTCCCACAAAAATCAATGTAAGAAAAACTGATGCTTGTTAAACCCCTTGTTTAAAATAGCCTCAAGAGAAGTTTTAATTACTGCTAAGAGAAGCCAAAAAATCCTTGACAAGTAGCCCACCAAATTACTTCCTGGTCCTCAGGCTAGTATATGTCCTTTAAGGAAGATTTCTTTTGAAATCCTATTTGAGAAAGACCAAAGTTAGCAAATTATATGGAAACATTATACGTATTCCCTCAGATAAAACCTTGTAGATGTCAAGAACTCACTCTCCCTTTTAAACAAAACATGGCAAAAAACCTGAATTTCAATGAAAACACCCTAGCTTCTCACATTTGGTGATTGTTCACAATCTGAGATCATGAACACATCAGAAAATAAATCCTATAGTATTCCGTGAAACAACAAACGTATTCTTACAGGATTTTTACCAGTTGCTTTTTCACTTAGGTACAAGCCAAACACATCTTGCTAAAGTATGTCATATTCCTCCAGATGCTTAAAATTTCTTGAAAGAGCCTTCTCCTAAAATCAATGCTGTTCTTTCAAATACATTGTCATGATTTTTCTTGTTACCGTAGGCATAAAGGTATTTTCCCAGTTCACCACTTTCTAAGAGTGATCTTTATCTGATAAGCTTACTAGCACATTAAGAAAATAATTATTTATTGATAGGTCATGAAAGATTTTTTTAAAAATATAGAAGATGTAAACAGTTGCTTAAATACCAAATAGTATTATGAGCTTAGAAGGCTAAAGAAGTCTCTGTTCCAGGTTCTCACTGTATCATGCCTTTTCTGCAGTGAAACACATATTTGTAAGCATGGAGACAGTCCCAGAAAGAACTGTTAAACAGTCATTCATAAAAGGTAAATAAAAAGACTGTCTTCACCCTTAAATCCCAGTTAGCACAAAGCAGGTAGTTAATACTGTACCTTAACAGTTGAAAATAAGGTAATACTGCCTTTCCCCGCCGCCCCCCCCCCCACCCCCGAATAGTGCTGCACATTATCAGAAAAAGTTGTATGAAACTGAAGTCCATGTAAAATATCCCAAATATCCGTTTTGCAATAAGGTCTACCTGCAGCAAACAAGGTGTATATTTTCCAGAAACATACTCATCAAAATCAACTGGTTTCACTATAATTGCTGATTTACTACCTTTTAGCCTTCTAGTAGAAGAGATAAACAATGGCTTCAAGCAAGTAGTAACTACAGTTGCAAGGATAGGAGCTAACACTCAAACTATTACAGCAGTGAAGCATTTGCAACTTTATAGGGTTATTTTAGTACATTTTAGGTACTTTTGGCTTCCTAGCTATTTTCACTCCAGAAAATCAAGGACTGTAAATGATAACTGTAGGTAGTGCTAGTGTTGTTGTGAATGCCCCAAATGTAATTTCAATCACAGGAAGTGTTGGTGTTGATAATAGAGCGGATGAGATTCATGCCAAAATAAAGGCGCAAAACTATTCAAACTATTCAAGGGTGTACCCAAGAAACCAAGAGTTTAAACTCAAAGGATTAATCACTTGCAAAAACCTAAACTAGAATTCTTACTGAGTACTGACAGCTCTTGCAGGTTTGGCTATTGTTTTGTTGTTTTTTTTTTTCCATCAGAAGAAGTAGTAACTTTGGCTCTGAATACAAACAAGAAGTCCAGCAAAACACTAGTCCAGGCATCTCCTGCTCTGACTTCCGCTGCTGGAAGCCAGCCTCCCCCTGTTTTCACTGTGTTTCTTGTAAATGGGGAACCTTATTTCCAGATTTTTCAGTTTACAGGAATTGAACATATTTGCGCTTAGGTTCATCAGTGTAAGATGGCTGGATGTACACAGACTGGTCTTTACAGAGAGAGGAAGCCTTCTTCCAAGTTCTCCATGGCTGCATTATGAAAATGCATAACATAGACATACTTTAGATTATATCATTCTTGCCATCTCTGTGCAATTGCTTGAAGGCATAAAAATTCCTTCCTCTTCTGGTTCCCATAACACACCTGCTTGGATAAACCTCAATTTCTCTGAGAAAAAAAAAATTGTTCACAGAAACATTTTCCTTTGACCTGGGACTCCGCCTTTTCCCTGAGGTCAGCTGGCAAGGCCATATCCTCCTCAGCTGTTTGAGTAACACCCAGTAATCATAACTACCAAACAACTGGTTATTTGGGCTGATGGAGGTCTCTAGTGGAAAATCAGCAGAAACACAAGTTCACTTCAGATATTCAAGATAAAATCAGTTTAACAGGAGAAAAAAAAAAAAAAGTTCTTCCCCATCATGGCTTGAAATAGGGCAGACAGCAGAAACCTTTTATTAAACAATTTGTTCTGCAAATAAAAAGAACTATTGGAGAATCACCTTCCTGGGCGGGGTGAAGCTTTGGTGGACATCAGAGTTGAGGTGTGGTTAGGAAGAAGAAACACCCATTGTCATCTCACTCTTGGCAAGAAACAGTCAAATATTTTTTGAAAAAAAGCCAAGAATTTCTGGGCTTATTCTAAATGCAGTAACTTGTGATCAGGGCTCTATTTTGTTGACCTCAATTTATATAAAATAATTTCCCTCTTTGGAAAAGGTAAGATCATATTTAAGGGGAAAAAAAAAAAAGAATTACATTATGCACATAAATATTATGCAACTGTATAAATTACCATGAGTTTGCTAGTAATTTTCTTAATGGCTAAATTTCTTAGAAGCAGCATACAAACATAAGCATAACTAACTGTGGCTAAGCATAGCAGTCCCATTTGAGAGTCTCTCTGGCAGCAGCTGCAGGTGGGTGTCCTACCTCCTGGTCCAAGTAGACATCACAGCAACACAGAAAGTCAGTCTTGTGCTGCCTCATACTGAACAGGCCTTCAGGAGGACAAGAAGCAAACCACAAACCACACACATCTCTGTCCTTGATTTCTTTTTGGAAAGTCATGTTATTTACCAAAAGTTGCTGATTAATAAGAACCAATTACACTGCAATTTAGAGCTATCATCCATATATATTCACCTGGAAAATAACTACTTGTTGAAGACAATTCAATTACCATAATATGCTTCATCTTAGCATGGACAAAAATTTAAATCATACCAAGAGTGGGGTTGAAAGTATTCAGCAGGTCTAGAGAACTCCTCAATTAGAATCAGCGCAACTCACCAGCCCCGGGGACATGTAATTCCCCGGGGAATGTTATTCTTACTAGAGGAACCACAACAGGTTTCATCTCCTGTCTGGTCCAGCACCAATTTCACACACCTTGACACTGATAATCAAATCATCTTTTAGCTCACTAAATATTCACTCTGGGCCAGTAGTATTGTCTTAGAACAGAAGAGGTTTATGATGAATAAATTATGAATGAAATAAAAGGACCCAGCACCACTGAAATTTACATAAATCTGTTTTATAATAAAAAAAGAGAACACATGCACACAGTTGTACCAATATAATGAAAGTGTTTAATAGAAATAGTCTGAGGAAGGTAAGAAATATTTCCCTATTACACCTACAGTCAATTATGCACTGAAGAATAGAAGTTGACAACTTGAATACTCCTTTTCTTGTCTTCATTCAGTAGTGCATACTATGAGTCTTATGCAAGTCAAAGAAATCCAGTACTGGGCATTTTACTCATGATATGTCACAGGAATTAATGGTATTTCATAGTGGAAAAAGGTGGACAAGAGAGAGTTCATCACTTTGCTACCAGTAATTTTTCTTTGAGTGCTTTCCTCATTCCAAGTTCCTTTCAGTCACACAGGCTTTTGCCAGTAACAGAAATTGGTCTTGGATTAAAATATTAGTTACCTTGCTTCCTGTTATCCCAAATTTCAGATGGGTATAAATTCCTAAATATAATCAAGCAAATAATTAATGATGAACAATTTCTCTCTCCCTAAATATCTTCCAAGAAGACATACTTTCCTCACTGTTATTCAAACAGAGGGCTAAAATATTTTTAACTGTGTTATGTCAGCTTTCAAGCAGCAAAGAGAACTCAAGAGTTGTATACTGTTGCTACATGGTCAGAGGTCTCTTAAATCATGGTTTTGGGTTTTGTTTCCAGTCAGAGGTGTAAGCAAAAAAATTCACAATACAACAAGCACAATAATACAACAAAACCTTCCTCTGTCTGCCCAGGCACCCCTGCATAGCCCACCTCTCCAGTGTTCCACAGCTTTTCCCAGTTGGCTGTCACCCCCAAACGTGGGCGCTGAGGGTGCATTGGCTCCTATTGGCCCAAATATCTGTATCCTCCCAGAGAAGAGAATGCTTAGCAGCATCAGTTCCAGCAGGAACTGCCTGCAACCAGTCATGGGTTAGACTATGGGCCTCCTGGACTTGGAAGGAGATGACTTTCTACGGCTTCAGTGAAGGCTTATGCAATAGTCAAGGGTCCTCACATTCCTTGTAAATGAATGTGAGGGAGCTGCAAGCACAGTTCAGACAAAGTCATTATAATTCTGTCTAGATTTTGCAGCAGTGTTTTTCCAATATTCCCTTTACTTGAAATAAAAGATCATTGCAAAAACATCAACTTCATAGCATAATTTAACATCTTCAGCTATCTATGTATTTACAATACAACTCAGAGATTAATATTTTACTCCAGGATTGCCTTTAGGAAAGAGACTTGGCTTTACTTTCCTTGAGTCTTAAGTAACTTCAGTTGTATAGGTGTTCTATGAGTTCTGGATACCCTCTTTGCAGAGCTAAAGTGTTGTTTTATCTGTCCTCGTATCACCCTACAGACTTTGTTCAATATATGATGAAGTGTTACTGTACCAACAAAATCACTGCTTTGCAAAATGCAGTACTTACAGTGATTATGCGAGCTACTAAAATCTGTTTTGCACTGTTCATTTTTATTATGAGTACAGATTGGTACAATTCCTCACTTTCAGTCTGCTGAACTGAAACACCTTTTATTTAGCAACAGAAAACTCAAAAGGGGGAATATAAATAGCAAAAATATTGTTTTCTATTTTCAAGTGCCTAGGTTAAGAAGCAATTACTGTTCCAGATATTGAGGGCACCACAGTTAGGACTTGTCCTTAGATATCCACTAGAAAAAGGCATGAGTTATCATTGCTTTTCTCAAAGGAATTTTTTTTCATTCCTGGACTGAACTAGCTAATGACCACTTGTAGAGTAGGAGAAACCATATCTTTAATAGTCTTTGGTTCTCAAAGACAAAACATCAGAAAACCTGAAAATTCAGTATTCATCTGAAGTTTAAAAAATAAGAGTCTTGAAACATGACTGCCTTCAGCCACGGGACACATACAAAGCAACTCACTGACCCTCAGTCAACCACAGGCCACCGCAGATTTTCCTTTCTCATTGTTGCAATTTTTGTAGAGCAGTGCTCTTGAAGAAAAAACAGTTATGAACAGTTTTAGGGCAATCACTCATCCTGCCAGTTCCTGTCATACCAGTGGAAGACATGACTGCCTCGTGAGGCTCACAAGCACCCCGCCCAGTGTTGGCTGCTAACTTCAGTCTTCTGCTGCTGGAGGGAAATATATGTAGGTAGATGGACCTGGCTATAATGTCTGCTCAAAATGCCCCACCTGGTTTTCCTGGTCACTGTAGGATGCAAGGGAGCAGTGTATGGACTGTCCAGGAGGCCACTGTGCTGTGCACCAGCACAAGGCAGAAGAGCAGTGGTGAGCCAGCAGCAGTGGTGACCCTTCTGTGAGCAGGGCACCCCAAAAACCATCTGTGGTCTCAAACACCATGCGTGCACACCACTCCAGATATTCACTGCCGGCTGACCAGGTATCTTCAATGCACAAAATACACTTCACTTTATCATTAAGCAGATTTTGTCACAGCTGCTAAATCCCTGACTTTGAAGACACAGGCACTGCTTTGCATACTTGTGGAGAAGCAGAAGAAAGGGTTGCATGGAAATCTATCCTGTTGCAAGAGCTCCAGAAACACTCAACCAGACAGACACAGGTGTGTGGCAGAGTATCTTCAGAAGGACTGAATATCTGCCCTAGACTGATTTTAGCTCTAGTGATAAAGATCAAGTGAAAATGTGGGTGCAGGAGTTAAGAAACAAAGGAATGTGTTTTGCAGCATATGTTGCAATTCTGATCTTCACACAGCAGGAGGAGGGAGAAACATCTGGTAATAGCAAATACCCTGAGGATAAAGACATTATACATTAATATTATGGGAACTATTCAAGACAGCATTCAGTGTGTTCTCAAAACTGGCCAACTGGCATACTGTTTCTTTTCATTAATCTGATGTAATGGTGGAAAAAAAATAAAAAGAGTTAAAGAGAATATGAAAAACCAGTGGTGGGACTTGTATTTCACTGTCAGAGGCCTCATAGGGGTGAGCAAGTGGTGTTGGAGTCATGGGGGCAAGGGTCCGGGGGTCATCATGGCAAGGACCCATCTGCTTCCAAGGGATCGTTCGCACAGTGCAAACTGGTTTGTGCACTCTGCAGAGGAACCCAGCTCCAGGCCAAACCGGCTTGGGAAACAGGTCAGTGCATTTCCACTTAAGTCAGATGACTTTCACTCTTGACAGCAGTGCCAGCATTTCATGACCTGTGTCACTGAGGTTACCATAGGACTTAATTTCACAGCACCATAGCTTGCAAACTCTGGATGTCTGCACTAGGTGGGTCTTCAACTCCCATGCTGTTAACAAGTGATAGTGTACACATATTCCTGATTAAACCGTCCATAAGATTTTCAGAATCTTGGTGTTGGTTATGATTAAAGTCCTATGGAAATCAAAATTAAAATAGATAACACATTAAAGGTCTACTCTTCCCCCTCTCTATTCTTTAAAACCTTACCTGGTGATAAGTGGAAAAGGCTTCTTTGTGTATGTTTCAATGAGTGAAGAGTATCTTTGTTCACAGTTGTGCTTTTGCCAGGTTCCCAGGGAGGCAAGCACGGTGGTGTCATCATCCCTGTGAAACTGGAGGCAAAGTTGTCAGGCAGAGCTTGTCAGGACATCTTCTGAGGTTTTACTGGGAAGCCTTCAGGGTGAAGAAAATTGGAAGTGACCTTTATACAGAATTACTACACATGCAAGTAGGTTTAGACAGAGAAAAGAGGTTCAGGGAAAGGTTTCTGTTAGGTTTTACTCATACTTCAAGCCAAGTAAAGCAACTTAATTTCCCTAAAAAAGCACTGCCATATGGAGCAGGATAAAAATCTATTTTAGTCAGCAAGAATTATTGGATGTTGTACCAGAAAACATTAGTAGGTGTCTGCAATATTACATAGGGTTTCAACTTGCTGCAAACGTGACTGGTCCCTGTTATACTCTACTATTGCAAATTACTAGCTCACCCTAAGAAAATAGAGGAAGGGTGGGCCTAAAGAGCAGGAAAGACTCAATATACACTAATGAGCTTCAGGACTGCCACACCAGGAAAGCTGTAGAAGCTTCTTCCCTTGAACTTTTGAATAGTTTCTTCCAGTATCCAAGAGGAAATCTCTTTATTCACCCCTTGAAATGATTTAAGGAATGTTTGTCTGATTTACTTAATGATTAAGATGTCCTAATTTTTCTGAGGAAAAAAGATCTGTGGGCATAAAAGAAAAGCTGTTTATGTTGCTAGTAGAAATGAGGCTTAAATTTGAATTTTACTAGCTTTATTTGACCTTATTTCATTCATTTTATTACTTATGTGAAAAGACAAAAAATGTATAGACATATCCTAGTGTTACACTCACAGTTTTTTCTTTGCAAACAAATAAAATGAAGGGAATAAAGTAAATACAATGAATTAAAATCTGAAGTCTGAGTGTGGCATTTTATTTATATTTTTGGAAAGTAGTCTAGTGACCACATTTTGATGTTTTTTGCACGGCAGGTATAGAAACAGAGAAACAGAAGATGACATCCATTTGGGGTTTGCTCTTTTATTTTCATAATAAGGTAAGTGCCACCGCAGAATTCCTTGGATTGATTACTTTCAGGAGAAAATGTGGGACAGACCCTACAGTGCAGTTCAGGACAATGCAAATCACAACAAATTTCATTTGTGAGAGTGCTGCTCTACCTCTTTGCATAATTTTCCATGTGGATGATCTCACCAGCAGTGCCTCTCTGGGAAAGGAGCGCTGCCATCTGCTTAGTAGAGCTGACTGGGAGCTCCTGCATGTGTCCTGCTCCCCCTGGTGCAACTATAGGGATTGCTCCTCTGCCTGCTGCCCCTCATGCTGGTCTTGCTCCCAAACCCAGACTGTGAGAGCGGCACACTTTAACATGCCCGCTGCCGCAGTGGTATGAGGCAGTTTTCCTTTTAAATGCACATGGCAGCATAGGCCCCCACTCCTACTGTGAAGGGACAAGCCTTGGGCAGTTTGTGGAGCAGGAAAGGAGAGCGTATGCTCCCTCAGGACAGAAGCGAGGGCAAGGAAACAGCAAAGGGATGCAGACCCTGGGGCAAGGAAGGAGGAGATGCGGGTGCAATGAGGAGAAAATTTCCCCTCACCGTGTGGGCACCATGCATGGCACAGGGTTGCTCACCACAAAGTGAGGGGGTGAACCTTGATTCTGGCTAGTAAATTATTCCAGTGTCAGTGGATGAAGTACAGCAGTCCAAAACTCATGAGACTCTACAATTCCTTACAAAGCCCATGTGTCTGGGTTCAAAGAGCCCCCTGCTGGCTTTCATGCCTCTAGCTGCAATCAGATACCCCTTTGTTCTTCCAGGTTCAAGAGGAGTTTTGCTTTACTGATCAGATTTTTGACATAATCACATTCCTTCATGTGATCTAGACCCAACGCCATGAAAAAAACACCTCATCTACCAGTATGAAGAAAATATCGCGCAGCAATATGAACAAATGAACAAATCCCAATAGGTATACTTTAACTAGAGGCTGAATGGCATGTTCACAGTAAGTAATTTTTAAATGTGCTCTCCCCTTCTTCTCTTTGTAAGCTGTTATTTCAGTTTTAAATACGAGGATGTTTATTTGCATCATGAACCTACCTGTTGGCAGATGCAGTTGACACACTGTATCTCTTCTGTCACATTTGGTCTGACTTTGGCATCGAGCAAGCTCCACAATGCTGCAAAAAGGCTGCTAAGAGATGAACAGGAGTCTCAGCACCACCTCAACTACAACTCCACAGCACCCATGATCATGGTGCTGCGTTAAATTTGATGAAAGAACACAGGAGTGATATTTGTTGCTTGTGTAAAGAATAATATTCACAACCATTCTACATTAACTTCATAGCCTGTTTTGTCTTTCCCTTTTTTCACTAAATCATATAACAAAACTCCATATGTGTTCAATTAATAGTATTAATTTTAATTCGGTTTATATAAATAGAATAATTTTGACAAGAATTAAGAGGACTATGTGTTTGGAGTTGTCCAAGGATATTAATCCAAACCCAGACACATTTAGTCAAAAGTGCTTGGGGCTACTGTATACTCAAACACTACTGTCTTTCTGACAGTCATTTCCCTCCTCTCTTCCCTCCAAAAGTTTATACACCAAAAGTTCTAATCACAAAATGATGTTCGACTAACCAATATAATTATGATTTATCCTTAACGTGGAAAAAGTTGAGTTTAGCAAGTTCTTAAGCAATTTGACTTATTACCAGTTTCTCAAGAAACTGGGGAATTCTTTCTTAGCACAAACATCGAAATGAACTCCCCCATTTTCTTGAATTTATAGTTTCTCAACGAGGCAATTTCATTTAGAAAAACTAAAAAGAAATCTCCTTGTAAAATTTCTTATACAATATTACCAGGTCAATAAATGCCCCAAAAATTCCATTATCGTTGGGATCAGTGCAGAATTCTAGATCTTGCCTTAAGTTTGGTCAGGATGGGTAAAATGGTCAAACGACTGGAAGCTACCTTCCAGGTATTTGGAAATGAAAGGTGATACATCTGGGAACTTTCTTACAATCAAAGGCAAACACCCACTCAGTGGATTAAAGGCAGATGAGAAGGAGGCAGTAAGATATCTGCAAGATATCTTACTGCAAGCAATTCTCTGATGACAGGTTTAAACTGCAAATTGCAGACAGGTGACTCATTCTAGAATCCAAGTGACAGGGTAGGGTTCTGGAAATAAGTGGAAGAATGCGCTTTACACAAAAAAAAATAAAAAATAATGTCATGATATTATGAAGTAATCCATACTGAGGTTTATGTGAATAAGTACATGTCTTTATAGTGACTCTGATATTCAGAGTCTTAAAAAGAATGTCGTGGAAGTTCTACCATGAAATAAATAGCTGCTATATTTTATTGTGGTGCTATAGGAAGATGAAAGGTGAGGGATCAAGAAGATCAATACCAACCTGATGTGAATGCAAGACCTTGCATTTTGATTCCTTGCCTTCAAGGAGCCTAAACTGAAGGTGGTCTCAGAGGAGAGTGATTCCATTCACACTCAGAAAGGTAAAAAGCAGTTAAATGAAAAGGGAAAAGGACCTGACTGATACACTGAGTATATTTCCATGTGTTGTATTACTAGATTAAGGAGGCATTTCTTATTAGAAAAAAAATAAATAAAATTATTCTTACATCAAAGAATTTTTACATACATAGATCAACTCATACCAAATCACATACAAACATGTCACCACCACCAATGTTGCTAAAAGTTGTCCACAGACCAAATTTGACTTTATGGAGGTACCTAAAAGTAACTCGTTTTTTAACTTACTCCTTGCAGTTTCTTCCAGAGATGCACAGATACAGAAACATATCCCTACAATTTTACTGTTCTTGCAAACATCACTGCTGGGAGGAAAAAAAAAAAAAAAAAAAGAGACTTGGTATAATCAGTACTGGTCACATAGACACAAAACAAATCACACTTATCTCTGTTCAAATTACCTATTTTGTTGTGTCTGTGCTGTACAGCCTCCATGCTGACTCATGCCATTACCTCATGAGAAACTCCTCTAAAAAGTAATGAGCAGTACTTTTGTGATGTACATACATGATGTCATTACTTGCATCTGACTTTAGCACTGCTGTTGTCCTAATAGCTAGAACTAAATTTTCTGAGAAATACTGAAATACCAATCAGTAGATAGAAGACAACAAAGAAACTTGGGGATGAATGAAGAAGGAAACTTTAGTGAAATAATTTTTTTTTAAAAGTGGAAAGTAAAAAAATCCATGGCATTATTTTCACATTATGCAAATATGAGGAAGAAGAGGAACTGTGAAATTATTCTCCCTTGTCTCTCTCTGCTGAATTGTTTTACATTAGGAGCCACCAGCCGAAAAGAATCATCCAAAAGACAGTGACCCACTAACTTATCCTCTTCTCTGTGTCATATTGACTGAGCACCTGAGGTGTTTGTAAACAAGAGAAGTGCTTGTGGGTACAATAGATTGGATGTCTTTTGACAAAGTATTTTGGTTATCAGAAAGCAACAATTCATCAAAGCAGAAACTGCTTGTGGGAAGGGACAGACATCGAAGGCTCTCTCTATTTTTAAAAAAAACCTTCATTAAGATACATACATATATTAAACCAACTGATTTGACATCTCCATAATTAAACCTTCACTTTCTATTCCAAAGCAGTTCCTCATTTGAAATTTGAGTTGGTTTAAATAGTTTAAAAACACAAAATTCAAAACATCTATTTACTTCAACAAGAACTGTTGCAGAAAACATATTCAGTAAGCTGATCAATGTACTTTCCTCTGCATTCAGCATAAGAAGCATGTCCAACTTCTCCAAGTTCACATTTGGAAAATTCTGAGCTAGGCTCTCTTCTGTGGTCAGGTATAGTCAAATCCGTACAGACAAGAAAGCCCTGTCCTCACGAGCAAGCCCTGCAAGCCTGTATTATAAAGCATCATGGGAAATGTTTGTATCACACTACTGCAATGAAGCAAAATATTCACAGCAAAGTGCCTGAAAGTAATATGTTTGCAGAAAATGGCATCTCACCTCTATCTCAGTAATTCATCTGTCAATTTACCATGTATTTATTCTTAGTTTCTAAAACCAACCATTTTTCAGATTTACATTATTTAAGAACAGCTAAACAAACAGTATACAGAAATCCCTTGTGAATTTACTCGTGTTAGAGATTTTCTTTGCTTTCTAAATACCTGTTCTTTCTCTTTCCCATGAAGAGCTATCCTTCTTCTTTTGCAACAAACCTCATGAGATCCTTCTAGCTTTACTTCCAGCACAATGGGAACCACCTTTCCCCTCTGACTGAGGTAAATTGCATTTTCAATCTTCCCCGTGATACTGACACAGACAGAGGAAACTTTGAGGCTGCAGCTTTGCAGCATTATGAACACTGGTTTTCAGTACTTAGTTTTCCTTTCCACAGACATATGCTACTTGCAGTATGAGATCAGTTAGCTGTTCCTGACAGAGCATGTTACAGTAAACAGGCTCTGGTTTCATCATGCAGGCTCCCCAGCATTTTTTCAGCTGGGAAACAGCTGTGAGAACAATGGAGGATACGTCGCTGACAATAGGTGCAATATCATTTACATTTCTGACAAGCTCTCAGCATTGCTTTATTTCAGCTGAGTTCCTGCCTCCATTATGTGACTGCAATGTGCCTGCCGAGAGATGAAATGCTGGCTCCCTGACAATAGCCAAAGCGGGATACACCCAGTATTGGTTGAACACAAGGTGACTTTCCCAGCTTATAGAGGCCTGGGAAAAGACATGAATAATGCTGGTGTAAACCACAATATCCAAAAGGTATTGAGTTTTCCTTGCACATATGCAACAAAAATAAATAATGGCCAGGTGGTTACTGCTGGTGCACACAATAAGGACACATAAGCTCGGAGACCAAGTCCTTGCATGTTGCTGGAGATGCTTCCATGGAGTGCTTTGGATTTTTTTGCACATGAGCAATCCCTTTGCACTTTTCTGGAAATGGTTGAGTGCTTTACTGCCAAGATTCCTTTGCCTTGTGCTGGGAACCCATGCATTTACTAGACAAGACAATGCTATATCTCTTGTCTAGGGGGTTAGAACAGATGCAGAAAACATACAGAATAAGAGTGATGCTGGACAATAACTGTGGGAGCCCTCAGTTGAAGACCCATTCACCAAACAGCCCAACACTGGCTGACGCCTTCAACAGAAAGATGGGATTTGGTCATCACCCCTTTCACAGCCCCACTGTGTGCACTCCTGACAAATCTCAATGGAAGATCATGAGGAACCAAGCAGGGGAAAAACTCTAAGCATATGTCACAGCTCCAATACCTCAACTGGTCTCTCACTTATATTTGTGAATTCACATTGTCTTTTCAAGGACTGCACGCCTATTTTTGAGGGCTGAACATACTCATCACCCACACAAGAGTGTATTACATTGTCAAACTGTGTTTAGCAGCCAATCCTCCATGCTTCAAGTTATGTGTCGACACGGATGTCTTAATATAATAAAACCACATTAGGGCTGATTTTAATACTGGACATCTTCACCTGGGCTCCCAGGGAGGTCTTTCAGCCCTAAATGGGTCCTGCATGACTGCAGACAATCTGGAAACTGTGCTCAAGCAGCTAAGTCACAGCTCATGTCGGCCTGCCTGCCCAACACAAGAGCAATAGCTGAACAATCCCGGCAGCCCAGCTTTCCAGTTTCTTGAATTATTAATTTTCAAGACATTTTTTCTTGAAAAAAGAATGGCAGAATTTTCCAGTTCTAGATCTCAAAGTTCTTCAAAAGAGAAAAAAAAAATTAACAGCATTCTTTTCATGAGAACCAGTGCACCAAATATTTCATGCACTCAAGCAATTCGTAAGTCTGCAGGAGATGCTGAACTACTTAAGAAAAAGTTGCAATAAAATAATTAACTCCAAAACAGGGAAAAGCGATACAAGAAGGCAAAAGCAGTTCTCTTGTAAAATAATACTTTTTACTGTCCAAAGTGTAAGGATTTTTTTTTCCATATGTAGACCACATTGGTGTTACCCTGTTACATTCTTAACAACTGCCTTTACTTGACAGAAACAGACAATGAGCCTTCTGTACCTCATACTGCTCCCCCACTAGAATTTAGATGCACCATTGGATTGATGCCGTAGGATTTTCATGAATTTGTAGATTTTTATACTTCTAGGTAGTTTCTTGCATTCAGGGAAGCTAGCAACCTTTAACCCTGAGCGAGCTGTCTTAAGGGTCAGATAATAGCTGGAACACAATGCCTGAGAAACATGTACCAGAGCTAAGACAATTAGATACCATGTTAGTCAAAACAAGAAAGCAAAGCCCAGCAAC
>JAWWEE010000085.1:54611569-54671068 GCA_035221455.1 Xenops minutus
TGGAGGAAAAAAGGCAACGCAGGAAGAACCGTGCCTTGCCAGTAGTGCCGACAGAGACTTTCCACTGTGCCTTTTGTAATTGGACTTGCCTATCTCGCATTGGCCTTTATAGCCACCAGCGTGCTTGTAGCAAGTGTGGGTAGAGCCCTTGTAAATCTTCGTTCGCGAAGCCTAGCCATGAATGAATGAATGGAAAGTAGATTCTAAAATCATGTTATTTAGAGATGGAATTTTGGTCCACAGTAATTACACTACTCATTTTCTGGAGGTGGGCTTTTACCATATGTTGTATCTTCATGGTATATTGTCTTATTTTTTTATATTTCTTCCAGTAGATTTGTGAATGCTTATTCTAATTCATATTTCTTGCTTTTATATATTGTTATTTTTTCTGAGTCTTGAGAGAACTTCACTGTATCTGTGGAGAGATATATAAATCTGCATATTCTACATATTTTCATTATGGAGTGCAAGCTCTTTTTGCTGTGGCAAAAATCGATGTGTCTTAAAGAACAAGATAATTCTGTATCAAGGCTAAGCTATTTGAATCAGGTATGTTAAGCATGTTAACCACAGCACACATCAAAGAAATAATGATTAAATGTTATAGGGTAATTCCTTCTCAGACAAATTATCACAAAATATCTCACAGTGTCATCACTGAGCTATGAGCAAAATTTTCCATAAGTAAAGCATCAAACTCTCATTATCACTGACTTTGCTATCAAAGCTTGTCATACAAAAACATGCAGATATTTTAAATGGAGATCAAATGATATTCAAATTATAGTAACCCAAAGCAATCATCTTAATATTGCTAGGTTTATACATCTTCTCAAGATTAGAAAGGAAATTTTAATGTACTTTTCATCTTTATATTTTTTTTTAATTCCTTGCCAAATCATTTTCTTTCATCATTCATACACAGTGCATCATCATTATAGTCAGGTTGTGCAAGAGTGCAGAGCTAGTTTTCTTCTTCAAAAAACTATGGAGAAGCCATAAAACGCATAGCTACAGTTGTCTCTCTTGTGTAACACTGTGAAAAACAATTTCTTCTTATGAGCTTTGATATACAGGATCCTAAAATGTGTATTTGGAAACACAGACACAAATTATAAAGACTGTACCAAAGCATAGGCAGGAGGCAGCAAATGTGAATGAGCACTTGATGCTAATGTGTGTGTGTTTGTGGGGTAGTGAGCAGCTCCTTCTTTGCACAGTATGACTGACTCATCTTTTAAAGCAATTGGCCTGAATGTAACTAGGTCTTCTTCTCTCAGGAGATAGTTAATGGAGGCCTAACATCTTCTTGTTGTCTATTTTCACCACATTCCATCACATATCTCCCCTGCCACTGCACAGAGAGACTAAAGTTCAGCAGCTGGATGCTTAAGCTAACAGCCTATCTTCACACTGCCAGGTATGGGCTTGGAGACTGTCTGTGACAGTCACATTAGTTCATTAAAGACAAGCCATGCCACAGGGACAGTTATTTAATAAAGGTCTTTGCCTCAGTAGTTACCACCACTACATGGCACGGGCCTACATGTGGACAGCTCTGCACATCTATTTCCACAAGTACATAGATTCTCATTTAGACGTTGCCCACACAATGTATTTAAGCCTCACCTTAATCCCTTTGATATTCTTGATGCCAAGGCAACTTGAAGGCAGTGTGAAGTGCTTAACATGAAGCACAGTCATAAAGCAATGAAACTATGCAGAGGTTGACCTGCCTAGAAAAGCAGACAGTGTTATCTCTCCTTTCACATCCCTACCTCCATGAATGCATCAGAAGTGCTGTTTGACTAATAGCTCTTTTCCAAGAAGGTGGTGTCAAAAAAGTATTATCTGTTGGATAGCTATAAGTGTTTCACACATAAATGAATGCAGCATCAGATAGGAGAAATGTGAGAGAGTTGCAGGGGGAGGATTCATAAAATATTTAAACCTCACAACTTCCATGGCCTCCCTCAAAGACAGAACCATCAGGAATGGGGACACACACTACTGAGTTCAGAGTAAAGCCTGTTTGGAGACTACATACTGTTACTCATGCTGAACAGGTTTACCCAGCTCTATAAAGAGGGGTTGCAGTCAGCACTTCTCAGTGCATTCTTGGTGCAGAAGTCTCCTTAACTTTTGAACTTGAAAAGTGCCTGAGCACAGCTTATCCAGTAAAATAAAACATGCAGAATATCAATAAAGTCAGCTCTTGATTAGCTTTCCTTCTATCTCCACTTCTAATACTGACAGATCTTGAATGGGCTTTTTGTTATGACTATTGACTTTAGCCTTTTGAAATATTGCTGAGTGGTGACCCAGAGGGGTGGAGGTGGAATTAGATTCAGCAGCATTTATGCCATCATCTGTTTGGTATGTTACTTCCTTTCACTCTGATGTTGGGAAGATCACACCCAGCCTTCACATTCCTCTTCAACAAGTTGTGTCAAGGAAAGGGGAGAGAGGAAGCTGCCCCACATACCACTGAATATCAGAAAGGAAGGTCTTAATGAGGATGTTGGGATGTAATTTCTACAGAAATTGGCCCTTCCTTTTGTCAGTCCCAGGTCTGGCTGCTATAATCATTTCAACAACATCATCTTGAGAAGTGAGGGTTTGAGTGATAATACTGTATTGTCTGGGGTTATTTAATGTTCCTGGCTTATACATAAAAGGAATGCTGAATTTTTAAACTCAACAGCAATAATAAACCCCTAAAACTGAAATGAAATAATGGAGTTTGTTTTGGCTGGAATTTCAGAGAGAGATGAGGTGATTAAAACAGACAACCTACTAGAGCACGTAAAGTAACTTGCTCAGTGTCAGCATCCCATTCCTAACCAGCTGAAATTAAGAACTCTGTTATTTTCTTATTCATAAATTTGAGACATATGTACTATAATTTTTTATCTACACTTTTTCTATTGTTTAGCAATACCCATAATAGCACTAGTAAATAACCAGAAGACAGAAGGCCATAAAATGCACCAGGACAGTAGCATATTTGCAATACTCTTGTTTAAGAAATTGAAAAATAATATTTGATCATACTTTGTAGTGACTCATATGTAAAACATTGCATGTATTTCTGTGACTCATTAAAAGTCTTTTAAAACTGACTCATTCAACTTAGAGAGGAATGCACTGGAAATCCTTTATAGCATGCCTATAAATCCTCATGATAACAAAATAATTCAATATAAATGAAGCATTTATAGTATTTTACTCATAAGGAAAAAATTCTGCTTAACCGGAGTCAAACAAAACTCTGTCTAACAGTACTCTTTTTTTTGTTTATTATTTGCTGGATTAAGGATCATGTAGTCCTATGATCTATTAGGACCATTTTGGTACTGGCAGATAAATTGTGTTTATTAAGCAATGGTATGAGGTTCAACATGGCCAAGTCCTGTGTCCTCTTCTTGGGTCATAAAAACCTCACACAGCACTGCAGGCTTGGACCAGACTGGTTGGAAATCTGCCTGGTGGAAAAGGACCTGCAGGTGCTGGTCACAGAACATGAGCCAGCAGTGTGCCCAGGTGGCCAAGAAAGTCAGTGACATCCTGGCCTTTATCAAGAACAGTGCGGCCAGCAGGACTAGAGGAGTGATTGTCCCTCTGTACTTGACATGGGTGAGGCAATACCTCAAGTCCTGTGCCCAGTTCTGGGCCCGTCACTAAAGAAGGACACTGAGGTGCTGGACTGAGTCCAAGAAGGGCAACAGGGCTGGGGAAGGATCTAGAGAGTAAGTCATAAGAAGAGCAGCTGAGGGACCTGGAAATGTTCAGCCTGGAGAAAAGGGGGCTTAGGGGAGACCTTATTGCTGAAAAGAGGTTGTAGCCAGGTAGGGTCAATCTCTCAAGCAGCCAGTGACAGAACAAGAGAAAATGGCCCCAAGCTGCACCATGACAGGTTCAGGTTGGACATCAGGAAGAACTTCTTCACTGAAAGAGTTGTCAAGCATTGGAACAGACTGCTCAGTGAAGTGGTGGAGTTACCATCCCTGGAAGTGTTCAAGAAATTACTCAATGAGGCACTTAGTGCTACCGTTTAGCCGATATGGTGGCATTCAAAGGTTGGACTTGACGATCTTGGAGGTATTTTACAACCTTAATGATTCTATGATTCTCTCATTCTTGGACAAATTAGGTACTTCTTAAACTTTTATGCAATATTTTAACATTTCCAGTCATGTAGACTTTTTCTGTTTTTCACTGCTAGATGTTCATGACACAGGAAAATGAATGGTGACCAGTCACATTGAGGAGTTAGAGTTCCAGAGCTATAGCCACAAAACCTGTGGCATAATCAAAGCAGAACATGCTTTGCTGCTTGTCTGCCATTTCTCAGTGACAGACTCCAATGACAGGACCATATCCATGAACTGGGAAACCTGACTACACCCTTCAAAAGCAAGACAAAATGCCAGACTGAGGAAGTGCCAAGATCAGACACCATGTTACAACCATTCCTGGAGAACTGATAAATGTGTCCATGCTAGATTTCTAGCAACTAATTTGTGGGAAAACATATGTTTTATAATGAATTTAATCACTGAATTACCTACCCATTATTCTACATCAGATCATCTTCAGTCAGCCTGAAGATCATTTCATTTTCCCACACATTCTCCCCTGACCACAGGCTAAACCACCAGGATTATTGTTATTGTTTTTGTTTTGATATGCTTCAATTCCCAGGACCTGTTGCTAGTTTACTTAAAGTGGATCATATTGCTCTAGTTTTTTAAAAAATGGCCTTTAAAATGGGAGTAAATATCATTATTCCCATATTTTACCTGCGGATTAAAAAGACTGGCCTTAATGTAAATTAAGGCATCACACAGACAGTGGAAACTTGTGAAATCTTGGCCCCATTTAAACCACTGTATTGGGTTTGCATAGCCAGGTTTTGGTAGCAGGAGCTACAGGGGTGCTTCTGTGAGAAACTGCGAGAAGTTTCTCCCATGTCTGAGAGGGCCAATACCAGACAGCTCCAGAATGGACCCACTGCTGGCCAGGCCCAAGCCCAGCAGAGGCGCTAGTAGCACCTCTGTGATAACATATGAAAGAAGGAAAAGAAGTTATTGTGCAGACATAATTGCACGAGGAAAAGAGAGGAGTGAGAATATGTGAAAGGGACAACTCTGCACACACCAAGGTCAGTGGAAAAGAAATGGGAGCAGGTGCTCCATGCACCAGGGCTGAGATTCCCCTGCAACCTGTGGTGCAGACCATGGTGAGGCAGCTGTGCCCCTGCAGCACCTGCAGGTCCACAGGGGTGCAGAGATCCACATGCAGCCTGTGGAGGACATCCACGCTGGAGAGGTGGATGCCCAAAAGGAGATAGTGACTCCATGGGAAGCCTGTACTGTGCCAGGATCCTGGCAAGGACCTGCTGACCTGTGGAGAGAGGATCCAATGCTGTAACAGGATTTTCTGGTAGGATTTTTGACCCTTTGGGCAACACATACTGGAGCAAGGGCTTCTGGGAGGACTGCACTCTGGAAAGGGACCCACACTGGAGCAATTCATGAAGAACTATAGTGTGTGGGAAGGACTCAGGCTGGAGAAGTTCATGGAGAACTGTTTCCTATGGGAGGGACTCCATTCTGGAGAAGAGAAAGGACTCCTCTCCCTGAGGAGAGGCAGAAACCACTTTTGATGAACTAACTGTAAACTCCATTCCTCATCTCCCTGCACCATTGTGTGGGGAGGAGGTAGAGGCCAGGAAGCAGGAAGAGGTGGGGGAAAGGTGTTCTTAAGATTTAGTTTACTGCTCATTATCCTGCTCTGATTTTGACAGTAACAAATTTATCTAATTTCCCCTAGTCAAGTTTGTTTTGCCTGTGTAAGTATTCTATGAGTAATGTCTCTCTGTCCTTAACTCGTGAGCCTTCCATTATATTTTTCAGTCCCCTGTGCAGTTGTGGAAGGGAGTGATAGAGCAGATTTGGTGGGCACCTGGCATTCACCCAGGGTCAACCCATCACAGCCACGAAGTTATTGAATACAAGAAGGCTAGTACTCCATCCAGTTTCTTCAGTGGTTAGTAGAGAAACTCACTCTCTCACCAACTTACAGAAAACTCAAAAAGTTATTCTGCTTTTTCAATTGTCTACCTTTCTTACATGCTTTGAATCATACATGTAGTCATTATCACAAGGAGTTCTGATCTACTTACTTTTCAAATTAGACCCTCCAAGATCTAAACCACTACAAAATGTGGTCTTTCCAGTGACTCTTTTGTCCTATGGACATTTCCGTTAACATTCCTGCATTGCTTCAAAAACTGAATGCAGCAACAAGAGCAAGAATGAAGACTAGACGCAAAAAGAAAATTGTGTGTTGTAGCTCCCCTTTTTCTTTCAGCTAGCAACATAACAAATATACAAGACAAATTGTAAACAAGGGTGGAGATAATAAAAAAAAAGGATGCTTTTGTGTGAGAATGAAAACTAGCACACTACTTAGTCACTGCAAATATACATGTATTATGGATATTACTGCAGCATGCCTACAAAATAAGTATCTTTCTGACTAGTGAATAGCATTTTCTTAATATTGGGATTGTATGATATAAATGAAGACATATGGCAAACACATTCAGCAAATACAAATGCATAATTTAATAACTCTGGTTTTGATTTATGGCTGCTGGATGTGTGTAGACCCCATTACCATCTTTCATATAATGTGAATAATCAAATTGTTCTCCAGGTTTTCAGTATGGGGAGTAGTGTAAGAGCTCATGTTTACTGATGTCAGAAACTCAAGTTTAAATCTTTCAGATCACACTCATTAAAATTTGTTTATGGCCTTATACAGTTCCTGATCTTCATATTACTATGGGTCAAAACAATCTTTATAACAGAGACTGCTACTGAATATTATCTTTCTTCATTATTATATCCTTTATTTTTTCCACCTACTCTATCTAGGAGATAATCTACTCCATAGGATCTGTATCCAGGGCACATCTATTTTACCAAATCTTTCTAACAAGGTGAGGACTGAACCTGAGACTTGAACAAGATTTAAGACATTTAAAGCATTTCATTTTACTGTTTATAGATCACAAGTCTCAGCTCACAAATGAAGTATTTCAACACCATAGTGACTGTTCCTTTTAAGAAGTAACAAAACAACATTTAAGTATTCTCTCTTCATTTTCACTTGACTTTCTTCTTCCCCAAATCCACTTATGGTTATGTACCTTCCCTGATTCCTACAATCTGTCTGAAATATCCTTTCCAACCATTCAAACAAGAAGTTCACCACAAAGTTCCCCAGCTGTGATCATCCTCTACTTCAACACTAAAAGTGGAAACATATTACTTTTGTACCAATGATAGGATGCAGACTCATTCACTGATCTCAGATATATGCTGGTTCTGTCAGCAATAGAGCATTCCTATCCTGTTTTGAAATATTGATGGTACTTAACACAACCTAGTTGACTAACATTCCTTATGTAATATAAGAGAGAACTGAAACACAACAAAAAAGGGACCAAATCCCACTCAAGTTGATATCAGGTTCTGCCCTCTTGCAAGAGAGATTTTCTTGCTAAATAGAAAACTGGGTTTTTTACACTGAATTAGCAGAGTTGTTAAATCCCATGTGCACAACATGTTGCAGGATGCTTCAGTGAAGTCCCTAAGTACTGAGTCCTGGGTGCTCCTATCCTAGCTTCATAACTGCTAAAACTACCCATACCTTTTCTCTGGAGTCTGTCCATTTAGTAATCTCATTGTCAAAACAGAACTTAAAAGGGTACTCTGTAGTCATACAGGTCTTAGATATTGAACTCTCACAACAGTGTAGTACCCTATTCAGGAAGCAATGGCAGTGGCTCTTGACAAAAGCATGGGATGTGAACTACTTGACTGATAGTTATGAAGGCACAGGCTCCAAATGCAAATCTAAAATTATCAATAGGATGACAAAATTAAGATAAACAATCAGTCAAACATTTGTTGTAATCTTCACTCTAAAGCTTAATACTGGTAAGAGTCCTCTTCAGCAGTAAGTCAGGAACCAGCATGGCTCCAAAAGTTCAGTGCTCTCTCCCTAACCTTATTCCATTTCCGCCCAACGTACACACACAATATACTCATATTTCCAGAGGAAAAGGAGTCTGTCTGCACCTTTCATTGATATGAGTCACAGTGCTATGAATTTTTGCTTCACAAGTCTAGCTAGTACATTGCAGATTCCAGGTGCCAAGAGCCTACATACTGCACTAGAAGGCTCACAACTGCTCAGCTCCATCCTTCTGTATTCCAGCAAAGAGGGTAGGCTATAAAACAGAGTGTGCAACAAATAATTCCTCTAGGAAAGTTAGCTCATAAATGAATCCAGTTGGTTTTCACCAGCATAACTCTCAAAGGGATGTTGCCATCACACACCAAATCTTTTCCTACAATGCAATAAAAGTTTTGGATTGGGTGTTTAAGTGCAGTCTGTGTCAAGATGCATTGGTGATTGCATAAAAACGTTCCTGACAACAATGGTGGAAAATATTGTGAAGACTACGCTATAGACTTGTACTAAGAAACATTAGATAGAAAAGGCTTGAGAGGTCCTTTTTATGTTTTGTTAGCTCTTGTGTGGTTTTTATGTTTTTATGTCTTAAATGGTTGCCATGAAAAAAACAGTTCATACTTTGAAAACACTCCAAAATGAGAAGTTGAATAATACCAAATTTTATTACCAAAATAATAAACTACCAGTAGATAACAATATAAAGAGAAAACATTCAGCTTCAACTGTTAGCTGAAACTTGTTCCATCACTTAAAAAGTTTCAAAACAGGAAAAAATATAGAGCCACTTCTGCCTACCTGCTTTCTATTCCTCAGAAGCTTTTCTTTCTCTACAGCTTGAGGACTTTTGTGGCAAATTCAACAAGGGAAAGGGAGCTTCACATAACCAGGGAGAAGAGACAGAAGAACCTAAACAAAGACTGGAAAAGTGTCAGTAATGCAGAATGTCATCTACTAACATACATATCTCTTCCCACAAGCACATGATGTGAATACCAAAAATTGACAACAAAGTTTCGCCTGTAGGAAGGAAAAGGGGTTCATGTCTTGAGGACATGCTAGGAGATGATCCTGTGGATAAACCTAACATTTGGATTCTGCCTGTAAGCAGTTATTCAGAGCTCTATAGGGCTCGCAGGATGTTTGATGTTGCCAGGCTAACAAACAACCTTGCAGCTACTTCCCTAAGAAGAATCCATGGTAGTTATTATGCTACCTGTGTTTTGAAAGAATTTGCATTTCGGGAGTCTTCTCTGTATTTTCATATGAGAGGTCATGAAAAGGCCAAAACCTAAGTCCTTCCCTTTAAACAGTAATGATACCACATTAAAGACTTAATCAGACAATTTTGGTCTTTGTATGAGGGACTTTTTTAACTTCAGATATCAGACATGGCATAATAATATCAGCTGCACAGCGTTGAGTCCAAGAGGCAGAGTTAGACTTTTTGTTTTGTTCTCTTTTGGAGGAAAGAGATTTGGAACTAAGAAATCAGCCTTTATGTGAAACACTCACAGCAAAAACATAGAGCCAGATGTCATTGGTATGGTTCTCAGGGTAGACAGAAGTACACAAAGCCCCATCACTTCTGGATTCAGTTTCCCTACAGGAAAGATGGCATCTTACTGGATGCTGTTAAAGGCAAACTGAGTTGTGTTCAAGGTAAAAGATTGCTACTTTGAAAAACTCATTTAGTCCCAGGATCTGCCTTGTATAAGACATATGGTTGCCATACTGGATTTTTTGGTAGCCTAGGAACCTTTTCAGGTGTCTGGGGATATTTTTCAGGTAAAACTATAATTTCCTCCTTGCTTCAGAGAGTATTCTCTGTTAATCTACCCCAGCACAGTTTTGAGTGGTTTTTGTCCATGTGTTCTGTCCACACTGGCTTCTGCACAGTCTAGATAATAGACTTTCACCTCTCACAGAACCATAAAAGAAAGAACATCCTTTGATCCATTCTCGGAGGTTGAAAAAGATCACAACTCTTCATTAGAATTCTCTAGCTCTTTTGCAAAAAGATCCTTGATCATTAGACCAACAAACCCAAAATAATAAGGTTAATGCCAACATATAGTTCACTCTGGAAAATAGAGCAGGATTCTAGTTTCTAAATAGCACAGAGGGTGAGTGTGAGGTATCTCATATTCCATGTAAAATGTATTTTCTAAATGTACTTTAGTCAATTTATCTATTCATCTGCACTCAGGGAGCAGATCTTGTGAAGCTTTTGGCATAAACATTATCCTTTCTTTATCCCATGAGATGAGACTATGTGTAAAAAATTTCAAAGCAAAAAAAATCTTCATAGAAAAAAAAGCTGATTTATTGATAGATTTAGGTAGTTTGTTATCAAACCAGTCTTTGACATGTAACTATGATTTTCGTTTATAGCTCTGACTTCAAAAGAAACATTTATTGCATGAAAATATTGATTTCCTCTCATTCTCCATAGCATTTTCCTGAAATGCACCATCTGAGAACCACTGTAATTTCTGCCAGCAAAATACATACTAAACTTGTTCAAAACTACTGAATTGTAGGGCTATAAATAAAGTTGAAATACCAAAACAGCAAGTACACAAATGAAGCCAACTATCTCAAATGTTACCTGCATGGACAGGTTTTATCTGGTCTTGGAAATCTGCTGTACGCCTGCCTCTCTTGAGAGGACTCACTGAAATACTGAAGTGACAACTTCTTGCTGAGCAGTCCAGCTCAGGGTTATTGTAGGGCATGCCTGGTCAGTACCATGCACCACTAGTCTCTGTATAAGTTACTGTGCACACTCCTCACTCATAGCAGCTACCACCCAGGTAGGTCAGTTTTGATGGAAACAGAATAATGGGATAACTAGAAAATTCATCAGCATCAACTAAGTGAATGCTAACAGTTTTGTGGCTCGCAGAGCATATTGACATAAAAATTTTAAAAACAGACCAAGCTGACAAGAAACCAAATGAGCAGTGTAGAACAGCAAGAAAACACTTTGTTTTTTTGACTCCTAAATATTTCTTAGTATTAAGCATAAGTAAAGAAGAGAACTTGACAATTTTCCTAAAGATCTTTGAGACCTGAGAATCTACCTATTTGCAAAGGCAACTGAAAATCACAAATTAAAAAACACCAATGCAAATAGGCTAACCCATAGTTCAAATAATATTCACCTTCTAGCGTGACACACCTGCAAAATAAACAGTACCACACACACATACAAACGTCACAGAGGAAAATAAGATAAAGTATATAAGTGAGTCCATTTTACTTTGTGACCTTTGTCTCTCACCTCCAGTGCTAATTCTTAAGAAGGGCTTCAAGATTTTAATTCCAGGATGGGCACTGACTGACCTGTAATGTCAATACAGTTTGGTCAAACCTATGCAGCATAGTAAACACTGGTCCTTATCAAGACACACAACACAGAGGTGATTGAAAAATGCAATATCAATCTTGTTGGAGAGGGAAATGGAGATAGTCAGACTCAAACAAAAATCTTTTCAAAGACCATATAGGTAACAGGAACATTTGATTTTTAAATTTTCCTTCGTCTTGTTTCAGTAAATCTATCTCAATGTAGGATCATATAAGGACCAAAACTAGGCTTTCCCAAGCTAAAATGGGAATTCCTCATTGAGAGATTTGAAGTAAGGTCATACCTTACTTAGTTTCAGCTTTACAGTATATATGTACCACCTCTGTCTCCCACCTTTCTCACTCCATCAGCCACTGTGATTACATAAAAAACTGTAAATCCTCCATGGAAAACCAGGACCACCAACACAGGCTTGTTGTTGAGTGCACTAAAACCTTTGAAGCCGTATGACCAGCACCATTTTGAGAGAGGAGATACAGAACAAAGAAAGAATTATAACCCCGTTGCAAACAGAAAAAAAAAAATATTCCCCACTTCATACTCTAAGTCTAGACAACTCAATTCATTTGTGTCCCCTTCGCTCCCAAGCCCCCACCCCAGTCCCCCAAAATATTTACTTGGCCACTGAGCCCTGTTTTCTCAACACACACTTTTCCTCAGGAATGGTAACAGATGTAGTTTAATTCCCTCTTTGCATTAAGACTCCATTACATGTTCTTGTCAGGCCTGTCAGTGGCTCTGACTGCTGGTCTTTTGCACCTCAACTTCATTTCCCTGGGAGAATCAGATAATGACAATGGTTTCATTCCTGCAAAGATATAAGGGAAACAGTTTGATGCACACATGACAAGAAGGATGTAAATTTTTCACTGTAAATGTAATTAGGATGAGCACACTATGGGACAGGCAAGCAACAACAAGGCTACCAGAGTACAGATATTCCAGCACAGAAATCTGTTCGGATAGATGTCCTTGACTGAGGCAGCACTGGTAAAGGGCACAGAGTCTGGCACAGACAGCCAACAGAGTCTGGCACAGACAGCCAACAAGGTTTTTCAAGATTTGCCTTCCTCATGGGTGTTTATTGTTGTTACCTGAAGTTCAAGCTAACTTAGCAAAAAAGAAAGGCTTAAAAGGTTTGTTTTTTTTTAAATAATAAACAAGTAGCAAAGAAAGAAAGTAGTAAAAATGAGACCTTGAAAAAAAAATTATAACAGTAGCAAAACCTTGAATGACACGGTGTTCAAATTGATGACTTCGAAGAGCTTGAAGTCACTTTACTAATCTCATTGCCTTAAAATGTGCCACGTTTCAAGCACACCCTTACAGGTCATGGCCTTGGGCTGGATTTTTAATTCCTTGTGCCATTAGTTTTACATCACCTGGCTGAATCTACAGTGACTGGTCTGTTACGGGTCCTCTACTTCTGTGTACTGAAAAGTGAGGGGTAGAAGTACAATTCACTGGCAAGCACTTGCTTGATATATCCTAACTTTTTAGGCTTTACTTAGCAACCTAAATGTCAAAAACCTAAAGCTACAGTTTTCAAAAATGGACTCATTTTTACACCTAATGTAAATGATTATGACTCCACATTCAAGTTTAACTGTTGGGAGAAGAAAGTTAGCTCCAATCTCCCATTGAGACCAGCTTCATTCAGAGTCTCTGTCATTCATCACTGCCAATCAGAGCTTGGACTGGACTGAATGAAGTGCAGAAACAAGGCCAAAATGCAATTTTTGTTTTCTTATGTTGAGCAAAATCAACTGCTTAGAGTCAGGACTCTGCCGACTTCTCATTGATAACACATATTGTCAAGTTTAGAGAGCCCAACCAGCATACACAAAATATTAGGAGAAATAAATTTTCAGGTTTAAGAGAAGCTACAAAGGAGACATCTCATCAGTGTCATGCAAGTTGATCTTTACAGTTGGTAAAAACAGTTGTTTTTCTTTCACATTAAAATACTTCTGTTTGTCATCATCTTCATCTCCTCTGATTACAGAAAATAAGGAATCTTTCCTCTGGAGGTGTCAGGGCACCTATTACCATTGATACAAAGGATTTTACTTGTCAAATATCTTTCCTTCGCATGTCATTTTTTCCATCACCAAACCCATGGCTAGCAGAAATGAGACCTCAGACAATAGCAGCACTGGTGACTGGTTTCTATGCCATTCCCATAAATATATTTCTAGCAAGATATTTCCCACATGACAGCTGTGTTGAAAGTGTCATTCCAAAACTGTGCCTATTGTATTATGCCATAAACAGGATTCTGGGAAGATTAGTTGAAAGGCAGTTAAGCATTCTGCCATCCACACTTTGCAACCACAGAGACATTTCAGTTCAGATTTAATGGAAACAGTAAGAAGAATTTTTATGAATTTAACAAAAAGCTTCAGCTCATGGAGAAAGTAAGGAAATTGGCACTGGGAACATTCTGCAAACAATTAACACATTAAGCCCTTTGGCTCTATTTTCTCTTTTTATTCTTAGCAACTGGTATTTCCAGGAGTGCTGATACATTTAGGATCATAGGAGAGGTGAACAACAGATTTCTCTAGCGGATAGAAACTGGGACTAAATTATGCACATACTGGACAGGCCAGCTAGGAAACCTGCCTAGCTGAAAGAATTAAAATCTATTTACCACTCCATTGTCATTAAAATCTCTTTAGCAAAAATCACCTTTTTCTGTGATGTTCACAAATTCTGCCAGTCTACATAAGTCACACTATTGCTGTCATGCTCTTAGTAGAAAATTGTAATCATTCCCTTAAAAAGAGAGCTGTGTCCTGAATTTTTCAGTATATTGCGTGTTTGGTAATATTTACTTTAGTTTATCGACTATTCTCATTATTTAATACATGCCTGGGAAGAGAAAACTGATCTGAAAAATTTTGATCCTCTACTTTCATACATGAACCCACAATCTGTCATGGTAACAAATATGAATGTTCTTTTTTTATTAATATTTTTTAATCTGAAAGCATTATTAGTATAAGTTAAACTAATGGTAATTAAACAAAATGATCTCTAAAAGCCTGCTCAGTTAAAACAGAATAAATATTACACACTAAAAGGAAAAAGATCTTGAAACACCTCTTCAGTCATGCTGCTGGACTTTCTATATTGCTTTTCATTCTGAAATACAGCAATTTCTAACAGCATATGCTGTCTCAGAATAATAGTTGAGAATCACTTCTCTTATATGCTGGTCTCAAAAAGAGAGAAGTCAGTACTTCTCTCTCACTAGATTTAATGATGTATTAGGCATGCAAGCCTCTAGAGAGGCCTCCCCATCTCAAGATTCCATAATGTTTTACTGAAAATGACATGCCTGCCATACCCTCTCATCCACAAGTGTAAATGTAAGTAAATTAAAACCCATACTCCCAAAATTTAACCACAAGCATAATGATGGGTTGTAAAAGTCACCTGTAAGCAAGCAAGTAAAAAAGCCAGAGTCATCATGCTATATTGCAGCTCCTCCTGTTTTGCTAGCTAGTTGTCTATACATCAGCTTCTAATGGTACACAGTCTAACCCAGCTATCGAACAGCAGAGGTGTGTGTCCTCTCTGCTAGGGCAGCTAATACACATTATAAGATAATTTTCTATTTAAAACGCCATACTATTTCCCTGTCTGCATTTGGATTGCCTGGTAACACAAAAGTTGCATTCATATGGCTCCTCTGGCTCCCTCAAGAAGTAGTTGGTATAAGATGAGGCTGCAAAATGCAGGCGAGTTGCAGATGATTGCTCTGTTCTATGTCTGAAGGATGTGTCAGAAAGGTAACAAGGATGATTTAAATCATACTTGTTACAACTCCCCAGATACACTCAGCAAAACAGTAAAGAGGCCAGTTTACAGTCTTTTTGACCTGAATTGTTCAAAATAAACTGATTTGAAATAGGTTTATCCAGCCTAAAAGCTGCTTACAGAGATGTGCTGAAGAATATCAAAGCAGAGAACAGCAGGATGACCTGAAGAAAGCAATGAATGAAATTCTAGTGAGTGCAAAATATTATATGTGGGTGAATACATAATCTTACACAGATATATAATATATATATAACATATATAATGTTAAACCGTGTTAGCCAAAATCATGTAGGAAAACTGCTACCCAAAAAAAATCAGAGCTCAGTGTTCATAGCAACCTACCTTATTGTATATGTAGAATCAAAAAAGCTACAGACAGAGAATTCTAGGATGATGACACTCTTTTGGAAGAGTTTCTATGAATAGAAGGACAAAATGAATTAATTTTTTTTTATTTGACCTTTCTAATTTGTTATTCTGATTAAATCAAGCTAGTCCTAGGTCTCTTCAAGAGACCTATTTGGCAAATCTCAAGAAGAGAGGAACATAAAGTCAAATATTATAAAAACATGATATGAAGAGAATATGGCAGAAAACTATGAAATGATAAATGCCACCAAAAAAAGGTTCGTAGAGAACGATTTTTCGTGACTTCTCACAATACAAAGATAAGGAGGCATCCAAAGAAATGATCTAGTTTAAACAAGAGGAAATGCTTTTTCCACATAGCTTCTTAATTCATTACCACAGGAAGTTGTGGAGGCCACAGCATAAAAGGAATTTAAAAAGAGGTGGGGGGAGGGGGTGGGTTGTGGAGGATAAACCCACTGGTGGCTATTAGACACAATGGTGTGGATGCAAACTTTAACACAGGAAATTCTTAAACTATCAGTTACTGGAGGTGAGGATAATCACTTCCTAGATCCCTGTTCCTCATTCTTCTCTTTAAGCACTTTTTGCAGGCCACTGTTTGCAACAGGACAGGGCTGACTGGATCTTCAGTTGATTCATATAGAAGTTCTTCTGGTCTTAAGTTAAAATGCATTTACTACGATATAAGAAAACCCTCGTGAGTTGCCAAGTATCCTATGAAATCAATTTTTGCAATTTGTATAGCTACCTAAAGCAAACCAGGCAATTTTCTGAGGATGGCATGAGAAAACTCATAGTAGCTACAAATTGCATGCTTGTGAGAGAGATATTACACCAAGGAAAACCTGAATTTTGCATGACAGAAACCTCCTTTTTCAGCGAGCAACACAGAAGTGAAGCCCTGTGTCTGAGTTGAACCTCTACAATTTTGGAATGCACCTGCCCAAGATTACCCAAAAGCATTCAGAGGAAGAGCATTGGAAGTATTATATATAAATAACCACTAGTTTTCAATCATATGAGTCTGAACTATGTATAGTCTTCATCAAACAACAAAAATATTAATACACATATCAGAAACCTTGACAAGTGAATGCACTCAAAAATTTCAGCTGGGGTAGGTACCAGCAAATGCAACTGCTTTGTTTGCACTGACTCTGGCAGCATGAAAAGCTAAGCATTATGGTCATCTCTTCATCAAAAATTTTACAACAACATGTCTGCTACATGGTGTCTTACACATGAAGCCTGCATTCATGCTGCAACAAGGTTGTGATAAAAATCCCTAAATTGAGAGGGATTTTTTTTCAGTATTCATGGTTGCAGCGAGTCTTGTGACTCGCTGAGAGCTAACCCTAGAAATGTAATGTTGCTCCACAAAACAAACCACAGAGATTCCTGAATATTGTGAGCAATGGGACATGCTCTAGTCTGCTGAGAGTTTGTAAAAGGCACATCATTAATGGCAAGAGCTAAGCCTCACACTAAAACAAAAACTGTAATTTTGTTTATAGACCCACTATATTTTATTCAGAATGGGTCTAATAATCCATGGAGCAGAATGCCTCTGGAGTAGCACAGCAAGCAGTGCAGTCAAGAGAGACAAAAATAACTCCAGAACTCAAAAGCTGAGTCCCTCTGAGCATCTGCATCCTAAAGAGCAAAAAAGTCTTTTGTGTTCATTCGGACTCAATAGTAGACTGATGGCTGCACAGGGTTGCAGGAGTAAGTCTTTAGAAACAAGGTGCAGGACTGGTCTACACCAAATTAGCTACACATTCAGGGGCACCAGCATCTAGGCACCATACCTGTATAGGTAAAAAGACTTCATCAATCATTAATACAGCTGGTTATGCAAAACAGCTTAATAAACTACATCAGATTTTAGCATACTCTTTTCACAATCTACATGCCAATTTTCACATGTTCCTACAGACACCTAAATTGCCTATTTTAAAGCAATAATCCTCATTACTATTCTAAGCTATAAAATTGTAATTTAAAACTATTCTTTTGTATGGAGAAGATTGATAACATCTGCTTAAGCAGCATTTCCTTTAAACTAAAAATCTCATGGTTGTGTATTTGGTCACTACATTCATCTGGTATTAAAAGTGCACTTAAAAAGAAAAAAAAAAAAAAAGGCACACGCCCAAGTGATCAAAAGAAAGTTAATTGCTGAGACTGATTTACGATAAGAACCAACACAGTCAGCACTTTGAAAGCAAGGCTCGGAAGAACCGGCACCAACAAAGAGGCTTTCTACAGTCCTCTGATATTTACATTAGGAGGCTTTTGTGTCAAGCCCAGCAGATTTTCTGACTGAAGACAGTCAGCCTCGCGCAGAGGGTGAGGAAGGAGGGGCGGGTGGGGAGCTGCGGGCAGCGGGACCTGCGGGGTGAGTTCCTCTCCCCCTCAGCTCAAAGTGCAGGAGGAACAATGCTGAGAAAGGCAGGCGGCTACACCCAGGTCAGCGGAGAGGGACAGCCCCCACCACGTCCTGGCTTTTCAGTAATATTTACACGTTCACAGTTGTCAACTACGAATTAGTTTCTTGTCTGATTTGGTGACTTCAAGGGGAAACACATAAGACGGTAAAATTTGCTTACAGTGATAAAGGGGACAGTCCCTATGCATTCCTACTAAGCATGACTTGGCTGACATCCCTGTAGCCCCGATAGCTTTTCTTTTCCTAAGAAACCTGAAGTTATTGCAGCACATTCCAGGCGCCTGAGCTAGGCATGTGGTCACCCCACAGGCGGCACTGGGGACTCCATCTGATACCCAGGTCAAACAGCCCTCTGTCACTGCTCTCTCCTCACTCCGGGGAAGAGCTCCCTGCCTAGCTGCCCTTCTTCCTTATGGACTGGTTTCACACACGCGGGTACATCTGGGCTAGTATCCGCAGGTTATTGGTTTCTCCTGGCCCTTTTTGTTTTCTTACAGGGGGATACAAAAAGATGCTCTCCAAATTAATCATACCCGTTTCTGACACATTTTTGGTTTAGGGAATCCAGGCATTGCTTCTTTGCAGCAATAACACCCTGCATCACGACACAGCAAGCAGGTGAGGCTGGGGAAATGGCAGCACTGCCCACGTGGCAGCCTTTGCTTGGGCACCCAGAGGTCACAGTGATGAGCTGGTTTTCCATCAGGAAACTGTGACAATCTCCTTCAGGGAACAGCTGAGGAAGGAGTTGTCCTCTGTTAAGTAGAAGCACGGGTCATCTCACAGCACCACAGTCCACAGTCAATTTCAGTGACCAATCTTAGACCAAGGCTCTAGGTTTACCTAACCTACACTGAAATTCATAGAATGGGTCACTACCAAGGAAAGCAAAAGCTATGCTGATTCCCTCTGTCACACTAGCAAGCAAGTTTTGTGCTTCTGTTCTTAAATAGAGATGCATATACTCAGCCTGTATATTTATTTTTTCAGAAAAAAATAAAATCAAAAACAAAGGAATCATGCATGCATTATGTGCTCACTTGTCACAGTTTTACTCCCATTCCCTGGTACCACAAGTAGCTACAATCAAGACATATACCCATCTTGAAGTATGGAGTTCTGACCTACAGGCTTCTGCTTTGGAAAGGTCAGCAGCTGCTGATGCAATTGCCATTTAATGCTGTAGTTTATGTTTAAATTTTTTGTTATCAACAGGACAAACTCTTTTCCATACTTTCATAGAAATGTGTTTTCAGAATATACAACAGCTTGAGGTGCTAGTTGTTAGGGGATAACCCCTGCACTCAGAGGTAACAACCAGGCAAAAAGTAGCCCACAGTCAGACATTACAGGCCTACCCACATGTGTGGCACCAATGACTAGGCCACATAACATGGCAATTTTCAGCATAAGTCTGTGCCAGAGCTTAATGCTTATAGAAACCCCATAAGCACGTTGGGGATGCAGGATCTTCAAAACCCTGAGTATACAGAAGAGACGTCTGCATACATGCAGTTCTTTCAGCTCATGACATAGTCCCTTTCTGTGCTAACAGCTGCCACAAATAACATTGGTGGGTGGAGAAGGGAGTAGGGATGGTCAGGATTATAGAAGGGCATTTACAAACAGACACAGGCATTCCACAAACCCTCAAATTCTTAGAGGGTCCTGGCTGAAATGGGAGCACCCAACTATCAGTACACATTGCATGATCAGTAGCAACAGCTCTTAAATACTGCTGTCTTTATTACACTGGAAATTGCTTGATGACCTGGGCAAAGGTGCAAAGAGCACTTTTACTCTTTCACAAGTACATCTTATGATAGATACACTCCAGATAAAAAACCTGCATTTTAATTAAAAATGTTGAGCACTGCTGGCTGGCCCAACTCCAAGCACCCAGTGCTATGGTCCATCCTGCCACTCAGGCACATGCCAGTGCTGCCTCCCATCAGCTCCAGCATTCAGAGAAACTCACATGATCATCTTCAGGCCTGCCTTTGACACCCTGCTCCATGCTATACTGCTGACCTGCCCAAAACCACCCATCAGACAGTAGTTGGGCCACCTCTTTCTAAGGATCTTGCCTCAAATGTAGGCCAGAGGAGTGGAATTCCAGAACTTTTTTGTGAACGCTTCTTCTACTCAGGATGGAAACAGCCAGTCTGACAATTCTGCACCACAGCAATAGCAGCTAAAGTCAATGGGTTATTCTTAAGCACATTGTTACACAAGTGTCACAGAGCTGATGGCCTATCAGCTGTCTAGCTCTTACTCTGTAGAAAAGTTCACTGTAGGTTGATTGCCTTTGTTCCTTCTGCTTGAATGACCACCTGTAGTTACACCTGGCAAATCTAACACAGTCTAATGTAATTTTTAAAATAAATTATAAGGATTATAGAATTTCTATAATTTATATTATATCAATGTTATATGTTTATATGTAATAAATAATTATAATAATAAAATAAATATATAAATAGAAATTAGAAAAATTAAAAAGAGAAATTTAGTTTCTAAGTAGTGTCCTCCTTATAAAGCCATCAAGCCTAAAGCAACATTAACATAAGCTAATAAAATAGTCCATCAGGAACATGTTGACCAGGAAAGGCCTCTTCTACAAACCTATTTAAAGAAAATAAGCAATTATGACAGTTCTAGTAGACTAACAAATTGCCATGCTGGTGCAATAATGTGCATCTGAAACAAAACCTCTTATCTGTTACAGATTTATGCATTAAAAGCTGTATGAACAGGCTGTTTCAAAGGGAAGCATTTGCCTTATTTCTACAGGTAGCTTTTTATTGGTTTTGGCGTTCTAGCCCAGAGGGAAAGGAAAACAGAATGGTTTCATCCACATAGTGATATCTTCTCCTTGTGAGTAAAACATGGTCTGATGCCATGTTGTGAAAATCAAAATTTTAGTCATGAAGGCAGTGACTTGGATTTTTTTTTTCAGATTGCCTGGTGCTTCCAGGTCAGCACTAGAAAATACATCATCTCTCAGGTGCAGACAGGTGTTGTCACACAGAGAATTCCCTGGGGATCTAAAAAGAAGTGCCAGAATAAAATAGAAGATTTTGGAATATATATATACACCTCATTCTCTCCAAGTGTCAGTTTACTACTCTTCCCTATAGGCATGCAAGATATATACTAGAGCAAGAGGGGGGACAAATGAACAACAATAAAACCAAACAAAACCAGTAAACAGAACCACTAAAAAACACCACAAGGGAAAAATAAAAAGGAAAGAGAAAAACACAGCCAGACCACCACAATCCATTTACAACAATATGTGTAGTAACAGGTCTGGCTGCAACACATGTAGGAAAGCCTGCTGGAGAAATCACGTCACGTGTAGGAATAGATGTCAAGTTTTCTTAGCCAGGGATTAGAAAAATATGTTTGTTTCCAAATAAGCTTATCCTGCACACTGCCAGGAAATAGTTTAACGAAAGCTGTCACTCAGCCTTGTTTCTTTTTGCCATGAAGTAATGAAAACAGTAGTGCTACTGGAAACACTGACAGACATCACTGATTTCTGTGTTATCAGCTGGAACTTGTTACTGGTGCTTACCCAACTCTACCTGACTGACTGCAAGCTTGAGTAAGAGCTTGCACTAAGAATAGCTCTAATCACTGCTCAAACATTTCCCTCTTCAGGCAAACCAATAGTGACCTGTTACAGTTGGTATGATTCTATTTCAAAATTCCATAAATGTCCTCTGCTTTTATTAGAGGCATTTTATTAGAAATTTCTATTGGTCTTATTTGTTTGCATGATAAAGCAGAAAATCTGTGCAATCACATCTAGAAATGACATGCTGAACACACTATGAAAAATAGCTTTTCCATATTTATAAAGCTTGGAAAAACTACTTGGATCATCCTCAGTTTTACTAAAAGTTGGGAGGGTGTATTTTGATTAATAAGTCGATTTATATGGCTTTGTAATGACAGTGTAATCTAGAGAGAGAGAAGGGATGGAAGGATATATCTGGAGAAGACTATACTGACCAGCATGCAATGTAAACTAAAAAAAATTTAAAAAATAATACTAACAAATAAAAATAATAATTAAAAAAGACACAAAAGCAACAGTATCTTAAGAAAAAGGAAAATAAATCAAATCTAAAATGTAACAGCTCAGTGGAAGAGACGGAAAACAATCAATCTTTCTTTTTGCTTGTAGAGGGCCTCTGTCACTCGCCTGTGAGAGCAAAAAAAAAAAGCAGATTAAAAGTCAGACAGCATGGAGCACTAACTGTAGCTGAAGCTTAAAAATATGTCGGCAAGATAAGCAACAAATAGTCATTCATGTTTTGACAGAACAACAGTGTTACCCTGAAGCTGCGGGCTGTCTGGTTGCTCCAGGATGGAGGGTGAGGAGCAGGGGAGGCCTCCTGTGCCCTGTGAACAGGAAGGTTTCATTTGTTCACAGTTTCCTCTCACCACAATCCAAACAGAGACGGGATTTTCCCATTTTCCCCTCTGTGGGGCCAAGAATCACACCGCTGATTACAGGACTAAGGCAAGCCCAGGGCTGAGGCACTTCCCAGCCAGTGCTCAGACACCTCACAGATCAGAAAAGCAGACTAAGCCAGGCATGTGCTTTGCTGAACTGAAGCCTAAGCTGATGGCCCAGGAATGGTGGTACAAGTAATAATTCCTATATCCAAAGATATCATCTTGGTTAGAAATGACCCAAGAAAGCTGGTGTAAAGAAGTACAAAGGGTTCTTTTTTGTCATCATCTCCAGGCTCTCTACCTCAAACACTCCTGAAAAATTTCCTCTTCCAGTTATCTGAAGCTGAATGTAATATTTATACATCTGGTATTCTGTTGAGCAAAAACTCACCCAAGGAAGTTGTCACAGCACCAAGCCTGTCTGAGTTCAAGAAATGTTTGGACAATGCTCTCAGGCACACGGTGTGACTCTTTGGGATATCCTGTGCAAGGCCAGGAACTGGACTTAATGATCCCTGTGGGTCCCTTCCAATCAGGGTATTCTGTAATTCCATGATTCCATGATTCTACAATAATCAGTTTTGAAATTTTTCACATTTTTCTTGGCTTTCTTATATTCGGACTACTTTGTTGTTGTTGTTTGGGGTTTTTTTGTCAAAAATACCATTTCGCATTTTGTCTTTCATTCTGCTTTTGAATATCACCAGCAATACCCAACAGCAAGGCTCAGTAGTCCTCCCTTTTACTCTAGCGCCCCACCTCCCCTGGTTGTCTTTAGGCTGTACTCTGATAGTTATAATAATAATTTTATCCCTTGCTTAGTAACACTAGGTACTACAGATGTAGAAGAAGCCACCATGGACATATGATGTAATCTCAAACTTTTAATGGAAGCCTCTGAGAATTACAAGTACTTAAAAACATCTTTCAAGAAAACTATCAAAGCTTTAAGTTTAAGCTCTTTTTTTTAATAAGCTTTGCATGTATTTTTAAATATTTATGTATTTTTAAAAGTAAAATTTATATAAAAGAACAAATGTCAATCCTAGTGATAATAAAGTCTATACATTTTCAAGGGTTTTGGCATGCAGAATTCTTGCATACAAACTAAAAATAAGGAGAGGTTGAGTGAAACACAGGGTAGGCTGAGAAACTTAAGGGATGCTCAGGAAAAAAATTCACAGTCTGGCTGGCAAAAAGTCAGGTGTGATATTTTTCAATGGAGGCTCCTGGGACTGACTACCCTCCCTATTGACCTGGGCACTAGGAAGCAGTGCACCTTCACCAAGTTTGGGGAGGGTAGCAGTGGACACTGGCAGTGCCCCACAGTGGGCAGGCTGGCTGGGCTCCACCAGTAGACTGAGGGAAGGGTTGATCCCCTTTGCTCAGTGCTCCTGCAGCCCCAACCAGATTATGGTTCTTCTGTTATCACACAGACACTAATAGATCAAATCATGAGTTGTTCTGAAGAGATAAAAGCCAATCCGCACTATATATCCTCAATCAGTGCAACTGATTTTTCAAAGACACAAGCTCACACACTTTGACAGCTTTGCTTCATGAAGTGGTTCTCAGGCCACAACCTACTTGAGGTCCTGTGAATCACTCTGACACTTCTCTATGCCAAAAAAGTGGGTTTTGCTGGCTCTGGAGCATGGTTTGTACAGCTCACCCCATCAGGACATGACTTTCAACCAAAGCCACTTCACAGAGCAGATGCCAGGTTTATCCTCAAATGCTGCCTGCCTGTAGCACCTTTATTATCTTATCAGTTTCAGCATCATATAGTTATCTAAAGGCACCTGTGGGAAAGAGACAGTCTTAGGAAAAGGGCATTATCCCTCCTTTCAGGTCTGACCTCAAAACTTTTTCCCAAGCCTGAACATTTGTTATGACACTAATTTCAAACCAGCAGCCAGAGCTCACACCCTTCCTAGGGCCAGGAGGCTCTCAAGCCCTGAAAACCACCTGGCCATGTTCTCCCCACCTCCAGAGGCTGCTGAAACAGCTCAGCTAATCTGCAACAATCAGCTGGCAAAGGGCTTTCAAAACTCACTGGAGTAGCATGTGTTGCTATGAAAACATAGGGGCCAGTTCTGCCGTGTGCAGGATGTGAGCAGTGTCACCAAGGAACACCCTGGAAGGGCACGTGGGTGCACTGTTTGAGGTCAGGACAGTGGCCGTGCCTAAGAGTGACTTCTACACCTAAGCCAGGCATAGCCACGGGGAAAGACTGGAACTGGAAGTAATTGCTGCATCCCTCCCCCAGGGCTTGCAGTCTCCTTGCCCTTTGTGTCCCTGTTTTGCATGCTTATGGGATGCTAGCACTTGCTGGGAAATGTCAGAACTATAGGAAGAAGTAGGTGGCCTGCAGCTTTACAAGAGAAAAAGAAGACTGCAGTGAGCTCCTTTGGGGAAGGTCATTCACAGAGAAATATGCTGTGCACAATCAAAGCAAAACTGGGCCAAGCATATCTAGATTGAGGACAGCAGTACACAAGAACTAGGATATTGCTATAATATTAATATGGCCTTGATATCATATAGATCAAGATCATAGTGATGTCACTACCTTGCATCACCAAATAGAGTAAGAAAATTATTTTCTTAACATTAATTAGTCATGTGGTCTTTGAAAAATAAGTGTGTTGTGACTTTCCTACAAATACTCTACAGCAAACACTGCAAGGAAACACTATTTCTTGGAAAACAAAGTAGTATGCAAAGGGTTACACCAGAGGCACAGGCCAACATCATGCCCTCAGTTGCTCCTCAAAGGGGAAGCAACCTGGCAAGCTCCTTGCGCTTCAGCAGGTACAGAATTTTCCTTAATATGTTATTTCTGGTGAAGCACAAAACAAATGCTAAGGACGAATGGATGCTATAACCCAGGTCCTACTCCTGTTAATATTCCTGTTCATGTTCTATTTTACATGTGAAGTGCTAAGAAATAGTCTGTAAGATATGCTTCCATTGCATGTAACAAAGGTAAACAGAGCTTGCCACATTCCTCCACTCCAGGTTTGTGATACTTGGGTTGCTAATGGCTTCTCAGAAGTCTTTTGTGTTCACCTTCAGACTTCTAGAAAAAGCCACTCCTTTGGCCCATCTGCTGCTGAATCACATCCAGATCCAAGCTTTTGTGCACCTTGGTCTCCAATTAGTCTTTCAATGTCTCATAAAATTCCAAAGAAAAGGAAACCTCATTTGAAACTGCCCATCAGACCCTTAGACAAGAATAACATTCTTTTCAGTTTCTCCATTTTCTGTAATATTTCCCAAAGCCCATACTGACTCTTCGCAGTAAAGTGTCTCTCAGTGCTACACCACACATTTTTCTTGAGGGTCTTTTAAGCCCCTTATCCCTTCAAGTAAAAAAATTTCCATTTCAGGTTTATGACTTTGCTTTGATACATAGGATCCTTACTTTTTTGCCTTGCTGGCAGTCAAAGCAAGCAAGTAGTTCATGATGGCATGCTAACTGCACACTCCCTACCAGATAAGTTGTTCTTTCATGACAGATTTTTAACTACTTAGAACTTTGTCCAGCAAAAGCCATACTAAACTGGAGGGAAATCTCATTCCTCATATGTGATGCCAACATTATGCAACTATTAGGGAAGAGGGACATTGATATTTTACTTGATTTTATGGACTTCTGGCAATTTTCAACTTTGAAATACAACAAAAGGCTTGGTATAAAACCAGTGTAATTCTATCTACAGTTAATTCTTCACAGGGAATATGAGGGACCATATAGTGTTCTACCCATCAAAACCTTTTTGCAAACCTACAGTGCAGTATCTGGTGCAGGTATTATGATTGCTCTAACACTGCACTACTGTTATATGTCCAAAGCATCTTCCAGAAATGTCAGGACAAAAGCAAACACTCTTCCCTTTTTGCTGCCTGAAACTTTTTCTTTACTCAAAAGTGTAGAAGAGGTTTTAGAAGGGGACTTTAATTAAGTATTTACACAAGCCCCTCTGTATAAGCAAAGGCAATAAACGGTGACTTTTTCCATTACTCCTCCCTCTCTTTTTTTAAGACACCTGTCCAACAGTTTTTTTCTGACAAGTTTGAAAAAGCATGACTTTTAAGTATAACTGACCGCCATATTCATGGTAGGTTCTGAGGACACATACTGCTAGATGACATTATCAGAAAGAGCAGACTTTTTACCATATGCAAACACAGAGCACCAGCCAAAGGTAGCTACTGATAATAGCCAGAAGACCTCATTTGTCCTCTTTTGCCTCTGTTTGCACTGCTCATTTCTACAACAAAATTTTGAGTCAGTTACACAATGTCTAGGAGAGAATCAATCATTGATTATGTTCATATGTCATAACTAAAATATCCTGGTAGTTTGAAATTGTCCACATATGGGGATAAACTGAGTCATGCTTCACAGGCAACAGGAATAAAAGAGTTTATCAGGTTATCCAAAAATTTTACATCCAGTCTACCAGATTATTTTTTAAGTAAGGTTTTACAAAGAGTGCTTTAGAATGAGAACACAAAAGCCCTGCCTTGGAGAGTATTTTCCAGTTTCATGTTGAGGTAAGGCGTAGGGGAGCAGTTGTGAGAATCACAGTGGTCAAGGAGAAACAGACGTGTTTGTTAGAGTTGTCCAGTTCACCAGCTTACAGACAGCTCTCTGCAAGATAACATGTCTCCCCAGACAGGTGGAGAAAAGTAGCCATTTTCATTGAGACATTTCATGACGACAATCTTCATGCCATAAACCAGAGTAAATTGCCTTTGCATGAAAACGAGGTGTGACAGCTCATGCTGTTTGGCAAGATGGGTCCAGCGGTGTGTTACTGGGTATCAGCTACAAAGACCTGCCAACATCTGAGAGATCTGGTTACCCGTGTCATGGTCTACCCAAGAGAAATGGAGATAGGAATTCCCAGTTTAATATTTTCAGTGAGGAAAAGAAAATCAGGTGAGGTGAAGTTTTTGGGTTCTTTTTCAGAACTGACTTTTTTCCATAGAACTTCTCTACTTTCAGAGTAAGTTTTTTGATGTTGTGTTGTTTTGTTGGGGGGTTGGTTTGGGGTTTTTTTTTGTTGCTGTTGTTGTTGTAGGGGATTGTGTTTTTTGTTTTGTTTTGTTTTGTTTTTTGGTGTTTTGTTTTTTTTTGGTGTTTTGTTTTGGGGGTTTTGTGGGTTTTTTTGGTCGTGGGTGGGTACTTGAGTAGAGATTATTTCCAGACAAAGTTTCCCTGCTTTGTTAATAAATTGTATCCAAGAAATGTGTGATCCCACCACAGACATATCAGCTTTAGAAAAGAATGTGTGACGATATCATATTGCTTAGCTATTTTAAGACTTCCAGTATTACAAAGACATCTTAGTTATAAAAAACATGTGCAGACACAGCCTTATATTTGCAATGGAGCCCACATCTAAAGACAAAGCTCAGCCAAAGAGCATAACTATAAAAACAACCTGCATCATTTAAAAATGTTTTGCACTGAGAATCTGATCTTATTTGCACCAGTACGAGTACACTGAATTCAGATGTCAAATGAGGAAATACAGAACCAGACCATAGAAATTCTTGTGCCTCACAATGGATTATGTTACTGTGTTTAAATACCATACTCTTCTGGTAGGCAATATGCAAACAGAGCTAATTTTACATGGGAGTGGCTGCTATTATATTCTCTGATATATAGCAATCAGAGACAGAGCAGCTTAGCTGACAGGCAGAACAGGTTTCACTATGTTATTCCAGTCCTTTCTACCACAAAATTAGCTGTCTGTGAAATGAGAGAAAAACATGAAGAAACCAAGGTCTATTGTGTGCTGTCAGCTGTCAATCCAGACATAAACTCTGCATTCACTTTTGGAACTTTTTACAAAAGCCTGCAGATCTTACGGTCCTGAGAGCGTGCAAGAACCCATTTACCAAATGTTTTCTGCAGGACAGGGCTTCAAATTTAACCCAGAAGGATAGCCTTTAATGTGGGTGCCCATCTTTGTTGAATACAGGTCACGTAGGGCAGCACAGAGATGAGCAACGCATCAGCTAGGCTATAATCTTGAGCAATCCCTGATTACAGAATACTTTGAAGATTTGGTACAGCTTATTTTGCTATACAGTGTAGCCCAAAGCTCACAGTCATTTGTGCATAAAACCCTTTATCCATAAAATGTGGGTTGAAAGAATGTTCCCATGAACATGCTGGCTCAGGACATGGGAAGTGATGTATTTTGAGCAGTGCCCAGCAGCTGATTTCTCATCACAAAGAAAGCACATGCACCTGTGCTTGGGTTTGGATTGAGGATGTTTGCAACACAAACTGTGGCAGATGTAGGCCAGTTCTGCCCATGCTCCCAGCCTGAAAACAGTAATGTAACCATACTATCCTTGCACCAAGACAAGGTAATATATCCTGTCATTGCATTTCATCTCTCTTAACAGCCTTAATTAGCTTGGCCTCAAGTGCCGTACTGAAGTGGTCTGTACTGGGTTCTTCTACTAACCAGTAAACACAAGTATCCATCACATCTCAGGTTTCATTTCTGCTCATGCTCTTACAGCCTCACTTCCCACCCACCGTCCTCACTTCCTGACCAGGCAGGTAACACCAGCTTGGCATTCACCCTACAACAACCAGTGGCCTCTTCACTATTCATTCTAGCTCTACTAAACAGATTACGAGGCTACCTGGCAAAGCAGCCAGGGAAGCCAGTTCCTGGGATAATGTGGACACATAGCAAAGGGAGGGGATTGCTGGTGACTGCCTTCCTCCCATCAGCTCTGAGGCATTAGATGAAGTCTTTTCCTCCCTGCTGACCCCAGGGCCCATGACCAGTCCCTGAGCAGCTGGTGCAGTAGTGAAAGCAACCAGGATACAGTCTCAGCATGCAGAGCACCTTCTAAAACATGGCAGAAACAAATGCATGAGAAAGAAATTTTCCACTACCAAAGAGGATCTCTGCTTACCCTTCAATATAAGGCAGCAAACAACAGGCTCAGGTGTCTTCCATTTCAGGACTTGTTTCACTTGCGTTTAATGCAATTTGGTTAGCAATAAATCAGAGGTTAACTTTATATGTGGCTTGAAGGAATAGGAAATTCAGGTTGGTACCTAGATGAGTTTTACGTAGTCAAATATTTGCAGTATTTGAAAGAAAGCCAATGTAGCACATGTATTCATAGAGCCTGCTGTCCCCAGAACATTTCAGCCTCACTCTAGGAAAATATAAAATGCAATAGTGCTATTCTTGGCTTTTCTTCCAATTTTTATACTTATAAAGCAGAGGACGAGTAAACCACACTCAAAGATCTAGATTGCTAATTTATAAAACTCTAACCAAAAATTTTCATTCAATTATCTGGTATTTAATCCAACAGCACACATCTGATTAAAGCATAACTTTTTTAGCTCAATCTTACCTCCTGTAAAAATGAACAGTATTGTTTTAAAGGAAAGAAACTTCCCATTCTCATCTTTTTCATTTACTCTATTGCTGTTTGCTTTCCATGGAAAAAAATGCAACAGAGGCCAATAAAAATTACTTGAAGATACTTACAAAATTTATATAAACTACTTCTCAGAGCTCTTTGGCTAAGTAGATTAAGTTAAAGTTTGTCACTGACAGGCCACCCTCAGCCTTCCAATGCTTTTTGTAGCTGTCATCACTGTCTTCAAACTTGCTCCACATTTTAGGTGTACATTAGTATCCTTTCTCCCTTCCCTCCTTGTATTTATTGCACTTCTCATGACAGAATCAGCCTCTCTTACTCCAGGACTGTGGTAAGAGGGTGTGGAAAGTGACAGACTGGCTGCTACAGCCTTTCCAGACTCACGATTTTGGATTTCCTATTCAAGTGACAGCTTTCATTGCCTGGTTCTGAACACATACATTTGTATTAGTACTCTGTATGCAAATAGGCTTCCTATAATGAGACAGTGTGATTCCTCCTTCCCGTTTCAATGTCTTCATCACTGATTAAAACTCATATCTTCATAACATAAAATCACTACTCCATTTACTCCATGAAAATATTTGCACCTAGGTCATTGATGAAAACACAGAATAGTTCAAAGCTTGGTCATATTCTAGGATATTGAACATGCTAGAAATAATTTAACTTGGTTATGTTTCCTTTTTGGTCTAACTTTTAATTCATGTAATAGTTGTTTTACTGATACCATACTGTTTTAGTTTTAACTTAGAATATCTTGCAGCATGAATAATGTCATTGCCTTTTTATGCATTTTAATGAAACAGAGTCAAATCACATTTTCTTTCCTCTGAATTATGGTGAACAATATCTTTTTTCCAAAATCATGCTGAATTCCATTAAATACATTCTGTATCATATAATATCTTTGTCATTGAATCCACATATTTCCTCTTTTCTTTCCTTGCAAGACAATAGTTGTAAGTTACCCAGAATATTACACTTGCCTTTTCCAAACTTTAGTATGCTTTCAGACTCCCAATATATACTAGCTCAGCTGTTACTAAGAGATAAATGACTTCTTCATAACTATAAGTAGTATTTTTCACAAGTTAAGCAAATACAAGAATTTTCTAAATTCTAGTCCTAATTTATCCAGGACAGCCTATTTAAAACAAAGGAAAAAGAAATAATTTTCTAACACTTGTTCTTCAGATATCCTCGTTCACTACCAATAAAGTTCAAAGCAGTTTTCTACTTCTCTATGACCTGAATACATCATCCTGCTTTTTTCCAAATAGAACAAAAATACCAAAACCACAAGACACAAGAGGAAAGGAAAAGTCATGCATGATTTTCATATTTTCTTCAGATGCTGACAAAAATCAACCTTAAGTTTGGATTTTCCATGCATACTCCTTTTATTATCCTGTCTTTTCATGTTCATGGCTCCCACAAGAAGATGTGCACCTAATGGACCCCAATAGCTTATGCAGTTGAATTTGGCAGTATAAAGAAGTTATAATGCAAGCACTTTGAAGACAACCCAACTCCTTTCTCACCTACAGTCCCAAGGCAGTGAGTCTAGTGGTAGTCAGGTCTTGAAACAGCCAACAAGTCTGTCATAAAAGACTTTCCTTCATCTTTTAAATGCACAACAGCCAAAGAAACACCACTCCTTGATATAGTCATCCAAACCTCTCATTTCTGAGCATGTTTTTACATCCACCCAACCAAGAAAGAATAAAGGAGCTTTGTTTGCATAAATACTTGTGGAAATCAAACTTCGAATTTAGCACAGAGTTCTTTGGAAACACATCTTTTCCACAGGTAAACAGGAATATTTTTTTGCTAAAGCTGCAAACTGAAAGCTGCTAGCAAGTTGGGATGCAGTTAGGAGTTGTGGTTGGCATCAGCATTGGCCCAAATCAAGCCTCTTCAAGGCAAGAGAGCCTCTTCGAGAGCAATATTTAGATTCATTATGTCTTCATTGTATTACTAACCACAAATGCAGGTAGAGCCATAACAAAGTTTATGTTCAGTGCATCACAGCAAGGATTTTACTTGTACCTCACCTGCTACTAGAGCCACCAACATATTGCACTCAAAATGTATTAAGAGTTGCATGGCACAAACAGAAAGGAATTATAGAAGTTAACATTAATATATGTTTTGTGTTTATTATGCATAAGGAGTAGTTAATAAGCACTTGCAGTATTTCTGGAAAATCTGCAATAAGTGCTGATGCCTTTCTGTGAGATGCGATTCCTGCGATTCCTATGCAAAAAGCTATCTAGTACAATACAAACACTAGACAAAAATTTTGTTGAACTAATGAGCCAGATAGGGATCTGAACACACCTTCGCATATGCAATTACCACATGTGACAAGAGCAGATGAATTTTAAAACTCACTCTACCTGTACTGTCTCAGGAGATCAAACTCCATATAGGCCACTCCTTCACCAATGCCCAAACAAAAAAGTTCCTTGAACATTCCCCTCCTATGCATGGAGGTTGCATGTAGTCACTGCCAGCTGTTCACAGCCAAGCAAGGGCTGGTCTACAAGGTCAGCCTCTGCTCTGACCTCATGGGAGTGCTCTTTCCTCATGCAATGGAGTACCCACACGTGCAGCTCTAATTTTCACCTAGGAAACCCCAGCAGCACAGGTAGTGCAAGCCTCTGGCATCCAGAACACAAACAGCATCTAAGGAGCTTTCCTGCTACCAGTAGTTCCAGGCCTTTTATCCTGCTCAGTACTTCCATACCAACAGCTCCAGCTACAGTCATAGACACACTCAAGCCTCATAGTGACATATCTGACATCATCTGCAAATGCAGAACATCATCTGTAATCACAGCTCAAAACCAAATTGCAGCTGCATGGTGCAAGTTGATGAATTGGTGCAAATTAACTTTTGCAAATGAAAACTTGTTCAAAAAATCCAGAGGGGTAATTTGTCCCCCAAAATACCTTGCCAGGTCAGGTCCAACCTCTATTCCCATGCCAGCAAATAGCCAGCACGGACAGCATTATCCACACTTGCTATTGCAAAGGCAATGAAGTTGATCCATTTCAGACCCTGTCTGGCTGTCAAGTGCTCAGAATGCACAAACAAATATTGAATATTGAACTAGTGGCACTCACCAAGCTGCTGTAAAATTACAACCCTGTTCCTTATTGCAAGTCCATAACTTCTACAGCAGATGTTCCACCTGATTCCTCTCATTTCTCTGCTGATATAATTTCAATGAGAGTAAATGGCAGCAATAATTTTTCCCATTTAATGATAACCTTTGCACACCATATAGGTCAACAGTTATGTATATCTCCAAATACATCATCATGTGAAAATATGAAAGAAGTTTACTGCAGTTCTTACAGTGGCTAAATTAATGGCACTTCTGACTGCAAAAAATTTGTGAAGGAGAAAAAAAAGGAGACATGCTTTAAAACATTGCTGACAGGTAACTAATCTCATTCTCCACCTGCAATGGGAAAAAATAGGAATATAAAAGGAAACCTCAACCCACTCCTCTTTATATAGTAAAGATATATCAAGCTGTAGCCCTGTATGAAGTATTGATTTCACATTTCCTTAGTCATTACCTCTCACTTTACATACAGTGTTTCTCTTCCTTCTCTCTACATTTGCCTCTGGACTAAAACAGTGTTTGCATGTTTTCCTTATCACTTTTTGGTCATTTTTGTTCAGCATGGGAGAAAAAAAAAAACAATGTAAAGACAATGAAACCATTCTCAGTATAAAAAAAATTCCAAATTAAAACCCTTTTAGACAAGGCATTTTTCTTCTGAATTTCTAGAGGCACAGAGTAGACTTTCAAACAAAATAGAAAAGAACTTTTTTGAAAATCTCAAATAGGCTTATTCCTTCAACAACAAAGGAAAAAAAAAATCTCTGTGAGTTACAGAAAGAGGCTTTGATCTCAGCCCTGTTTAAATAAATAGGACTTTGGAGGAAAGTTTTTCTGAAGTAGAATAACCATAGGCAATCAATCATAAAAAGCACTATCTTGGTTATATAAATAAAAAAATATTTTACCAGCAATTTGCATTGGACTAGACCTAAGTGCTGGGAAAAAAAAGCCCTTTTATTAGTCATATAATGGCTTATGTTGGAGGAGACTTTAAAGATCATTTAGTTCCAATCCCCCTGCCATGGGCAGGGACACCGTCCACTAGGAGCAGTCCACAGGCTGCTCAAAGGACCATCCAACCTGGCCTTGAACACTTTCAAGGATGGGACATCCACAACTTCTCCGGGCAACCTGTTTCAGTGCCTCACCACCCTCACAGCAAAGGATTTCTTCCTAGTATCTGATCTAAATCTACCCTATTACTGTTTAAAACCATTGCCCCTTGTTCTGTCACTACAGTCCCCAATAAAGAGTTCCTTCCCATCTTTCCTGTAAGCCTCCTTTAGGTACTGGAAGGTGCTGTAAGGTCTCCCTGGAGACTTCTCTTCTCCAGGCTGAACCATCTCAACTCTCTCAACCTATCTTGATAGGGGAGGTGCTTTGGCTCTCTGATCGTCTTCATGGCTTTCTCAGGGGCAGCTCAAGCAGACCCATGTCTTTTTTTATACTGTGGTCCCCAGAGTTGAACACCGTGCTCCAGACCAGAGGACAAGAATCTATTTCAAAAGCTAAAATAATCTCAAGTTATTCTTGCTTGGATCAGAAATGTCTGTGATGTCTCATGTCCAGTGACCCTTCCTGAGATATCCCAGCTGCCATGAAAGCTCGCTGCTCTGCCACCTGCTACTGAGCTGCCCAGGCAGAGTACATGGCAGCCTCAATTGAGTGCAGAGAATTCAGCACTAACTGAAACTATACGAGCATAATATAACTCAGTATACTTTCTCAGCAGACACCTTCACTGCTATTTCTAAAGCAAATAGATCTTTCAGCTCTGGTGATAGAAATTGAATAATTTCAATTAGAAACTCACCAAATTTTCCTCTTCTGTCCTTTGTCCTCCTATTCCTTACAAACTACCCATAAGAAATCTTAGTTGTTCAGGGAATCACAGTTGGAGACAATAGCAGGGAGTGCCTGAAGAATTTAGTCATTTGTGTTTCTATTTGAAGAGGAAAGAAATAGTGGGCCTAATCAAGGACAGAGACAAGACATAGTTGCTAGGATGGATGGAGTATGTTTTCAAAACTTTTAAAGACTGGTTATTTTCAGAAGACTGAATGAGAATTAACAGAAAGTCCAAAAGCAACACATGTCTGCTATGTGTCATCATCATCATCATCATCATCATCATCATCATCATATGTAAACGATATATATATATATATCCAATTTTTGTTTAATAAAAGAGAAGTGAATTTTCTGTTGATATGTACCAGATATTCTTGGAAGAAGCATTGAAAAACAAGGTAGAGGATGTTCCTACAAACAGCAGAAAGTTCACAGCTGTGAAGTGTCCTCATGATGTAATGGCAGCCAATTCTTGCTGTTCTACTTTTGACTATCAAAGTTTTGAATACAGTTTGATAAAAGGTCAGATACTTAAAAAAACTTCCACCTCATTCTTCAAGAAGCTCCACAAAAGTACCTGGCAAAGTTGGGGTTATACTTTGTGTTTTAAAATTTTCTGTAATGCCAGTGACTCTGGTAAAGGATACCAGAAAAAAATAATTCACTTACAACAATGATTTAAATAAATGTACTTCTAGAAAATTACACTGTGCCATTACAATCAAAAGACAGAATTTATCTTTCAAAAGTTAATATGGTTCACAGTTATTTATCCTGAGGGTTAAAAAGTGAGTTTTCCTTTCCTTTGAAAATTGATATTGCAACCGTCTTCCAAGAAAACAAGAGACAAGTATTGCTTTTTTAATGCAGAATGCAAAACTCAGTTTTGGTATACTCACCTTATCATCTGGTCTACAGTGTCTGTGTAAAGGTTACACACACAACAGTCACTGGAGTACATTTCACACCAGATCTAAAGAGTTTCATTTGTCTCCATGATGTTTTTGATAGGGCTTAAGGGAAAATCGGGGCAATACTGCTCTTTTCTGTATCCACATGACTTCCAAAGTTACCATACTTCTGGGTATATGCTCTTTATTCACCTATTGATACAAACAGCCACTCCTCTTCAAAGACAAGTTTTTGCCAAAGTTGTAAGATTCACTACAGACTTAAAAAAAAATGTTCATGACACAGTGCACACAGAGAAACTTTCACGTTAAACAGTGTCCAAGAGAGCTCCTATGGTGCCACTGAATGCCTTAAGAACAGTGTAAAAAATTAATAACTGCTCTCCAGAAACATTTCTGACAGACTTCTCATTTTTGGCTCTACTGTGCCAAAGCAAGCAAAAAAAATCCCTATGCTATTAAGAACCAGATCTATAATTTTTTAACACCTACGAATGGCCTTGACATATATTCCTCCAGAAAGTCAAAAAGACGACCCAGCCACAAAGATTGTTTAAAAAAGAAGTGCACTAGCTAGGAGATATATAGCATCTGAGGTTTTCACATCAGTAACAACACATTAATGCTGAAAATGCAACAGCTCTGGATTTGTGCGAATATTGTTCTTTGTGCAAGATAATTTCAGTTCTGTCTTCTATATCCCATCACCACCAGAGACAGTGAAACCAATAGGTGCACAGTGTCAAAGATTATGGAGACCCAAGTCTGCAAAGGCAGAAGAACAAAGAAGTTGCCAGCGGACTTCATTCAAAGGAACCCAGCTTTAGCTCAGCAGATCAACACTTGACCATGTGAGTCTGACAAATGTCCAGACAGGGAAGAGAGTGACTACAACCCCTCTGTGTCACCAAAAGAACGGCGCATTTATTTTCTGACTATTGGTGTCACCATGCCAGCAAAGTCTTTCCTGCATTATGGGGAATCTGGTGACATTGGTCAATGACTCCATGGCCTCAAAACTGCTAAATGTCAAACTGTGCATGTGTTAATGAAGCTGTACTTCTCCCAGCTATATGTACAGCCCTAATGAGTGCAGCAATCACAGGTTATATTTTAGTATAGTCAAATTAGGCTAATTTTCTTTAGTAATGATACAATGGATAAATCAGTGTACCTTTGATTGACAGGGAGGAAGGCAAGCCACTTTTATGTTTAAACATAATTAGGTGAAAAAGATCATTAGCTGAATTTACAAAAGGAAGTATAGGGAAAAAAAGAGCCTGGCACTTTAGAGTTGGCTGTATGTGTTCTGGGCTCCTGCAAGTGCTATTGAATGCCAGTAAGCCTGTGAAAGAGGAGCCTGTGCTCACTTCCATAGCAGTTGCTGCCTGGAGCTACTCCAAGGGACAAGTTCAAAACAAACAAAGTGGCTACAGGCACCAACAGAGTATGCCAGGATGAAAGGCACAAATTCACTGTCATAATGGCACATTAAACCATTAATCAAATTAAGCTATACAGAGATCCACTGGTTCCACTGTAGCTTTTTCTTTCTGTTGCTGCTCTTTCTTTACCACTGTGACAGCATCAACAGAGATTTTGGCCTCTTTCAAGCTGCTGGTGGGTCTGGAGAGAAGACAAGAAAACAAGAATTAGTGGGAGGCAAGGACGTATGGACAGATGGCTAAGTAGACACAGATTGTACCACCTAGCCAGCTCTTGTTCTGCAGTATCATGAGGATAAAATAAAGCAATTCTGATTAAGTAAACTTAAAAACAGAAAGAAAGGAGATAATGATGAAAGAATGTGGCAGTTTTCTACGCCTACACACTCTTGTCAAAGTTGCTGGGTCTAGGACTGGTTGAAGAGGCAGGCAGCTGCTGATGTGGCATTACAAGGAGTATTACAGCAGGAGAGGTGCTGCAGAAGCTCCTAGAGGGAGTTGCAAATGTAGAAAATGAAAGGGAACCTGTTCCAGTCTCACCATAATTAAGAGGAATAAAAGGCTATTCAAATAATCAAAAGACTATTTCTTTTAACATATGGTTTTGCTGAAAAGACCTGTCAGTCCTTTAAGGTGCATCTTTTAAGGTGAAGGTACATCTTATGATTAGAGGAAAAGTTAGAGCTCCCATTCATGCCAAAACACCATGCTGTCTCAACTGGAAGCTGAAGTCAATCATCCACAAACCTCTGCCACACTTTCTAACTTTAATTTAGTCTGCCCTTGAATGGAACAGTGTACAGAGATGATATAGCAGTGAGTTCCAGTACAAAATCATCTTATTGGATGGATGAATTACAACAAGATCAATGTGAAAAAAACAACAAAAAACAAACAAACAAACAAAACCAACTCCCCCCCAAAAAACAACAAACAAATAAAAAACAAAATACAAACACAAATTAAAAAAAGCACAAAAATTAAAAACAAGAAGCAATTCTACCTTCTGTGAGTCAAACTGTGTCCACCTAAAACAGTTTTTGATAGGAAAAATTCTTCAGATGATGCTGTGGCCAAAGATGGAAAAGCTTCCTCTTCTTCCTCCTCTTCCTCCTCAGTCATTCTCTAAAAGTGATACATTCAAGTAAAATCCATTGCCTCCCTCTTCACTTATGAGTTTTTGGGCTACCTATGCAGCTACAGTAAATTATAAAACAAGATGTCATCGGATTTTCTTGAGCAGTTTTGTGAAGGCTTGTTTTGTTTTGCTTTGTTTTTATTTTTTCGCTCTTTTCATTTCATATACGTAACAACATTTGGTTGAAAACTGCTACTTGAAGACTAATTCATTAAAATACTGCATTGAAGGATGGGAGCAGGGCTGCACATGCACACATAGAGTCCTTTCAGCACATCAGGTCTCAGCCCCAAGCCCTTGGGCAGGCAGGAGAGGAAGCCTTGCCTAGGGTGCCCAGCACTACAGAACTCTCCACAAGGTTTCTTGGTGACACAACAGATCTGTCATGGTGACAGATGTCTTCAGCTTTGGCTTGTCAGAGGGGAAACAACCACTTCAAAACAGTGCATGACCTCAATACTCAAATCCAAAAACTTCTGCCAAAGCCGTTGCTTAAAATTTCCAACACAAAAACAGGCTCTCAGAAGAGGAAAAAGAAAATAATTTTCTTGAAAACAAAAATATTTTCACTAAAAAATGGAAGCATCACGAGTAACTTTCAGCAATAGAAGCAAACACTTTGTTTAAAGAAAAATAGTTTTGTTAAAAAAAATTCTAATTAAAAAAGATATTTAAATTCAATATGTAGTAGTCTAATCCTTGTGACTGTCTTTTATCCTTTACAGAGAGGAGGCAATGTTTTAGTTCTCATTTACCTTCATTTATTAAATGTAGGACATACTTAAACTCAGTTCATCTTCCTTGCACACAATGACAACTTTAAATTGCTCTAGCTCAACCATCTGTCATTTAATTTAGATATCCATAAGACACCCAACCATTGCACAGGTTGTACTTCTCTTCCCTCCTCAGCCTGGTGCTGAAGTGAAGCCCGGGCAGTGCTCTGGTGTTGCTAAACGACAATGAGTTCCTTTCAAAGGGCAAAGCTGGTTTGGAGCCAGTCTGTGTTTGCCAGCTGCATGAGGTTCTGGTTCTTTATCCCTTACTGCGCTTTTGCCAGCACTGGCTGCAGTTGCTGTGTTGACCTGGACACCGGCCAGCCGAACAGCTGGGTATGACCTGAGAGGTCAGATGACGGATGTAACCGGCCCCATGCTCTGCCTCCAGCAGCACAACAGGAGACACCAGTCACGCAATCCTGCTGCTCTCCTGGCTCCATTCTTCTACATTTTCCTCCAGCACCCTGAGGTGCTGTGTCAGTGTTGCTAGGATACATGCCTCTTTTTGTGTCCCTTATACCTTTAAGTTAACTGTTTCTAGCCATATTACCCATGAAATTGTCTAATGTATATTAGAATAAGCTGATGCCATCTACTTCTACAATTTCCTGCAAGATCAAATTCAGAAGTTCACTAGTCACACAGTACCATGTTTCTTTTAAGATTTAAACTGACCCCCGACCAATTTCAATGACTGCCCCAAGTGCCATTACTGGGGAATTTAGTTCTGCATTAGGCCTGTTCACCTCCCTTCTGATTTTGTAGGCTTCAGGCATAGCCCTCCAGCTTCTTTGTCTCCAAGAAGATGAAGAGTCTCTTTAATGTCCAGCATTTTAATATTTCTTACAAGATATTGATCTTCATTGCTGCCTTCTTCTAAGTTCTTCATGTGGTTTGGAGACTGGAATTGTACACAGCATTTAAGACATGCACGCACCAGGTAAAAAAGTGCCTTTGTCTTTGTTCTCATCACTCTTCCAATGCTGACCAACATTTTGTTAGGCTTGTTAGCTGCTGCTTTTGTGTATTAAAAGTTAATTGCAGAAAGCTCTCAACAGTGATTCCAAGACCTCTTTTCAAGTTCAGAACCATGTACACATTGTTAAAATTGTTTTTCCCTAGATTCATGACCTTATTTTTTTCTGCTTGAAACTATTCTACTAACTTTTTGCTTGCTCACTCATTTTCTCAACATTCTTTTGGAGTCCCATTTCATCAGCCCACTTGATTACCTTCTCCAAGATGGAAATTGAATATTAAGCCCACTGAAGCTCTATCTTTTGCTGAATAGATATTCTAGAGTAAAGGAAGGCTTCTGCCTTCAGATAAAATAGCACCTATTTTCACCGCTCACCACAATACTCTGAAATCATCAAGGCTGATCCATGGCAAGTGCTCTGTTGAAAGTGTTACAATCTTACACAGGGAGTTTAATAGTACAGAAATAAAATAACTGAGAGGGGAAGACATAAATTCAAAGTTTTTGCCTAAGAAAACACCTGTCAGTAAGGAGCTATGGATTATAATTTTTCTATTTTGTACAAACTCATTTGCTTAATGCCACTTCTTAATTTTGCACGAAGCACTCTTAGAAAAACATTTTACAAGAGACTACATGAAGAAAAGAAAGCTTTTTGATTGCAAACAGTCAAAAAGCCTTTGCTTTCATCACTTGGGAAAGGAAACTTTCTCAGTTATAATAAAGAGAGAATTCAAAAGATTATTATCCAATAACAGAACTAACAGTTGGACAGGCTTTTTATTGGTCTCACTTGTACCAAGATAACTTCCTTAAGCCTGAAGCTTTCCTGACACCTCTTCTCACCCTCCCAACAGTGCCCTTCTCAGAAAGCTACTTTACATCACGCTGAGATCCAGAGATCCTTATCCCTCAGAGCCCTATCAACACAGCACATCCCTGTACATACTTGAGCATCTTGTCTAAAAATCAGATTGTTTTGTTTCCACAGCCCACCAGAAAACTCAGAGAAGAGCTGCTACATGAATGTAGCCACAGAAATATTTTCCATAGTAGCATTTTCTCCTTATATACTTTGTCCCCCTCTTCCCTTTCCCCCCTGCATATTTTTTTCTATCAATGTACTGCTAACAATAAAATTGGCATAAATGCCTTACAGAGGAGTTTGAGATAGTTTTACTGTAGTACTACTATTTTACAAGGAGTTCAGTAATCCAGAATATTTTTTTTAGGTCTGGGAAGGTCTAACTGGGAGTTTTAACAAGTTTCAACAAGGTAGCTTAAACAGGGACAGTACACTGTGTTAAATGTCCCAAACAGTATGTGAATATATAACACTGCATGATGTATTTTTCAAGGACAAGCCATACCAACGCAAGCTGGAGCAGCAGTAGAATGACCACAGCACTTGTATATCTGTTCCATGACAGTTTGTCAGTTCATAACTAAATCCTCATTAATAACTAATCTCCAAGCTCTCCCTGCCCCTACTTGCACTGCTTTGGCACATAGCACTGTCTCCCAATTCAGCAGTGTTGAAGAACACCCCTTCTATCACAGGGATAGTTTATAGCACCTAAGTCCTGAGCAAAACCAGGTTTATTCCCAAGCAGCACCTGAGTGGTAACAGAATGTGTGTAGTGTCCTCATCTGCCTCTGCATTTTGTCTTGCCTTGGTCACCAGCTTGGCCAGAAAGGAGAAAAAAAGAAAGAAAAAAAAAAAAGAAAGAAAAAAGAAGAAAAAAAAGAGTAATAGGCTGCTCCTGCAAGAAGCACTTTTGCATAAGGGGACTACAATATGGGACAAAAACCTCAGAGAGAGCTGTGTTCCCACTACCACAGTTTGAACATCTTCCACCCAACAGCACAGTATTTCTGAGCAGCAACACTGATGCAAGCAGTCTGCTGGACAACTGACATTTGCAAGTGCATCCAGCAAACTGCAGATCTGCAGTAAACAAACTTCCTTCTTGTTTTTGCAAACTCAGAGCAAAGAAAAGGTCAGCCAGGTTTCAGCCTCTCTGTGTAGATCTGATCCACTGCTCAAAGAACTAATAAGGAGAAGTGCTAGAAAAAAAGTCAGAGTAATTTTCTAATTTCCTTGTGTCTCTGCTTGATATAGCACGGAGAGAAATTAGCAACACAGCAGCAGAATTAACAGATAAAACGATTAGTGGAGAGAAGTAAATACAATGTGTCCCAAAAATAATCTCTCAAGAGCTCTACCAGCTAAATTTAAAGTATTTAACACTGATAGCTTGTCTACACCAGCACCAGATTAAACTGTAGAGTTTGTTGTAGGCTTAAGAGCTCAACTATGCAACCTGTGTTTGCATTGAAATTTAATTCCCTTTTGACGTAGAAGGCTCAGACAAAGTCCTCTGTACAACGTAAGCTCTGTGCAGGAAGCTGGCAAATAATTGGCATGTTGCATAGCCAAGGAAATTCTGGCTGGCCTCAGAGCTAGTGGACATGCCTTGAGCAACCAGCTTCAAGGGCTCTCCAGAAGAGAACAAAAACCTCCTGGCCTCATCAGCAAGATGGGGAAGGTTCTTTAAACAAAGATTTCCTTATTAATTGCAATTTACTCCCGTGTGAAATCAAGTCTATGTGCATAACACATAGTTATGACACAAGTCATGCTACAGTTGTGCCATTCACACTAGGTCAGATTTCGGCCCCAGACAAAGATGTGTACATTTTCGAGCAAGCTGAGAGCATGATTCCACCCCTCTGTTGGCATATGAATATTAAGTACTTTGGAGTTATTAAAAATAACTCTAATAAGGGCTCAAGGAGTTAATTTACACCTTAACCAGCCTTTCAGTGACAAGAAGGTCATTGAAGGCTCAGCACACTCCTGCAAGTCAGCCTAATGGCTCCAATGTGAATTTTCAAAGCATCCCTCAAATGTCTGGGGAGCAGTGGAGGAGGAATCCCATCCCACTGTCAGCAACCTTGCCTGCCCCAAAGTAAAATTTCTCTGCCCAGAAGAGAAGGGTGGCACCCGCCTCTAAGGCTGGAAGCCTTTCTAATCCCCATAGTTAAAAACCAGGTCTTCAGGTTGTGTCTGATTATCTCTGCCTCTTTAACTCCCAGGTGCAAGACACTCGCTTTTTTGGGCCCCTGGATAACCCAGCACCATGTTGCAGGTTTTATCCTATGGTTTCAGCTTGATGGCTCTCACTGCCTACAACAGACAGCGTAGATGTACACTGCCCCAATCACTGGCTGGCTGCACAATTCGTTGTCTTGCCAGTATCAGACGGTCATGTGGCCTTCCTTATCATTCCTGAGGACTCTATTTTTTTAAGTGTTTGCTTTCATCTACATAATAAATCTTTTCTTCCTTTCTCTTTTTATACCACAGATCCCATGCTATCAGCTGCCTGTGCACCTCTGTGTGTTCAGTCTCCAACCCTGCATACACAATACATTTTTAGTCCTCTAAATGCCCTCTGATGTCTGATAAGAGAGGACTATTGGTCCTTTTAAACAGTAAAAAAAAACCATGACAAAGGGCGAGGGCCCAAGACCACAAGGTAACTGAAACAAACTCAGTCCCAGTGCTGGGGTCAACATATCAAAGAGGATGTTGCTAACTTCACACAAGTGTGGAACAAATGACAGGTGACAACTTTCAATCTTCCCTGAACTAACCTGACTCCAGATCAATTCTTTTACCTATTGTACATGTAAGCAGTGACTGGGCAGCTCACAGCACTAATTCTGTGAGCCCAGGCATTTCGCTAGGCAAAGAAGCTGACTTAATCCAGCAGTGAAAGTATTGAGCACAGGACCAGAGAGGATTAACATGCCAGACTTACCAGCAGCAAGAGAGGCAAGGGGAAAGAGACAGGGCTGAGTCCAAGCACTTATGAAAAATGGCTGGGCTTTGTCTGGAAAATATTGTACCTGTATGTCATATCACCATACCTACTGTGGAAGAAGTTACTTTGATGGAAGAAGTGACTTTAACAGGAAGATTTTCAATGGTAACATTTCTTGACAAGGTGCCAGTAATTACGGCATTCCAATGAAAGCTGTTATTTTTGAACTAGTGCCATGTAAGAGCCTTACTTTGCCTATCTTCTGCAACTTCCATCAGCTCTGAGGAAGTGCAGGGTGCCTGTGGAGAAGGCAAGCTTGAGATGCAACAATGTAGAAGAGGCACAAAAAGGCTGGTCCTAGCAGGCTTCCCTTGAGAGGCAGCCCCATCTTTTACCCCTTCTTCTGCTGTAAGGAAGGGGTGGCTGAGAAGGAAAAGGAGAGAGACTGCTGACTACCTGCTCTGTCTTTGCTTTTGCTAAGCATTCATAGATGTCAGAAGTATCTTTTCACCTCCAGGAAGACCAAAATTTCCATAAAACAAAGCCAAAACAACTGGATGGAATTAAAAAAAGAACAGTGCATTTCAAAGTACACAGAACCTTAAAGAATTTTAAAGTCTAGCATTCAGACTGCCAAAAGCTTTCTTACTGAAAATAAACATGGCTCCAACAAATAGGTGTTTTTACAAAGGAGCAAATTAAACATCTGTGGATTTTCAGAACCTCACAGGATTAGAGCATTTTGAATTTAAGGAACCATGTAAGTGGCCTTATGGCTTGTATTTTCCTTTCAGCTCCTAGGAAACACTCCCTAGTTAAGAGTCAGTGCAGATTATCCCTGCACAAACTCACACAGACCATCATAAAAACAGAAAATCAGCCCTCAGTCTGGAGCTCTGACTCTTTTCTCAGAGACTGAAACTCTTGTCAGTGGAAACTTCTTTGGGTTTGGTATTAGGATTTGCCAAAAGAGTACACAACTCCCTTAGTAGTTAAGATATTTTTAGACAGAATCATCTAGTACAAAATTTGTGTGATAACATTCAATGCTAAAAATAGGCCTGCAAAATATTTCCAAAAAAGAAAATGCTAGCTTTGTGATAAATATTTGCCTCTACTAAGAAATACAGCATTCTACTATAACTGTAGAAAACTTTGTACAAATAAATATATTGCTTTCTCCCAAACATTTTCAAAAGATAAAAAATAAACATTTCAAAACAAAATTTTTAGTCATAATATAAAAGGATTAACATGAAAACCATTTCAATCAAGATGTTACAGGATTCAAGAAGGGCATAAGGAGAAGTCATATATGAAAGTCATACACTGACCCAAAGAACTTAAAAAAAATTATGTGTTTCTTTAAGCTAGAGATTTCACAGGACAACTATGCATTCTAACTGGTCTATAGTGTTCAACTATTTCCATGTAGATCAGCAAACTTGGATATGTGAAAATCTTTACATAGATTGCATGGGACTGCTTACATATATCACAGCTGTTTGATGGTGTAAATTATATGTGAGAGGCTCAATCACAATCCAGCCTCTGTAGTATTCACAAATAAAACAAAATAATCTTTCACATTTCCTTATACAAAGCACCTATCAAACTCTTTTTCAATCCTAAAGCCATCTCTACTCTTAGGTAAAAAGGCAACACCTAATCCGAAGTTAGCACTGCCATGTCTACAACATTTACTGGCAGCATTTGAGCATCCAGAAATGCTCCAGAAAATCAAAAAATATCTGCCTGCTTTGGGGATCTTTAGAAATGTCAAGTGTCTGAAGGGGAAAAACTTTTCTTCACCTTTGCAGCAGCTCTAAGCCCTTTAAATACTAGAAATAATATTTTTCATTGAGCATGGGTTACATCCCTCCACCACCCCAGATACAAGTCCACCCGCTAGCCCTTGTTCTATCATCTGATCTCTAGCTGAGATCACCAACAGCCGAGGACAGCATGCTTTGTCCAAAGGCAGCAATGACATTTCTATTTATAAATTAGCTTGTTTATGTGGCAAAAGTAATTACTCTGCACTTCTGGAGTTGGTTTGTCAGGTGGACCATTGGTTTATGATAATGTATTGCTTGAAAGACTAAAAAGAGACTTTTAATGAAGAATCAATATAAACCAGAAATAAAAATACTATGATAGGATTTTTTTCACCTGTGCCACAGTGATTGCATTACTCTGGTTCAAACTATAGGACCTGTTTTGCACACTGAACTAGAGAAAAAAGTCAAGTCTTTCACAACATAACCTGTTTTGAGGGAAATAGGTGAAATATTTGTCTTTTGAACTTGCACACAGATGATTACATAGCCCACTGCTCCCACATATCTGTTCTCTAAAGATAGACTGAGTGTGTGCATGGGTACAAGGAAGTAAATGCTAGGCAATACATGAAGAAACAACTTTACATTAGGAATAGTGTATGCTAAAGAGAAAGTCACTGAGCTCTTCCCAGTTTATTGTCCCTTTAATACACTTATTGGAATTAAAGACCAAACCCTAACATGCATAAAAACAAACCAAGCTTAGGAGTTCATAATACCAATTGACCCAGAAGTCTAATTTTAAACAGCAATCTGGAGAGGAGGAATAAATTAAATTTAAAATAAATAAATAAATACATAGGTACATAAATTAAAGATTTTTTAAAAATCCTAGAAATATATGTGAATATTGTTAAAAAAGTAATAAAATTTATATAATTAATTAATTAGATTTGCAGTTAAAAGAGTGAAAAGAGATAAGGTTCCTCAGCAGTCTGTGTTCCTCATGACATAAGGTAATCAACACATGAGCTGCTGGATGGTATCTGTCAGATAAGTCTTTACGCTGAAGAAAACAGAAATATCCACTTGGCTGAGGACTGTGTGACTACATCAATCGTCAGCTTTGGAGCTAGTGATGGGCTCCTCCTCAGCTCCTATTGACAAGATGCTAAGACTGTCGTATCATGTCACCTTTTCTCCTCCCTCATGGCCCCGTATAGGTCATCTGATACTGTTTTCCTGTGACATGTAACAGAGAAAAGCTGCCTGCAGAAACTGTTTGCCACAGAGGGCTGGAGACAGAACAAAACCCTCCTTTCTGTTTCTTTTCTTTGATTTCCTCTATATCCTGCAGGCAAAGGCAAAGAAAAGTCATCCACGTAGGCTATCTGACTGCCTGTCAAAACCTGACTATAGCTCTAGGCCATTAGAAAACTGATTTTGCCTTAGGTGCCAAAAGGTGTTTATTTCTGCTCATATGGAGGATCAGCTCACTTATCCAAGGCAAAACAGACAGGTGGCTACTGCCATAATTGCCAGTTTCGACATACATCTCTTTCCTTGAATTAGGCATGTTCCACTCAAGTCAATGATGTGGAAGCACATTTCTTAGGCCAACATGAAGTTAAACCCTCACAGAAAAATGTGAAACCACCACAGCCCAAAATGTTGTGGAAGGATGTGCAGCATGAAAAACTTTCACTCAAAAATTCAAATAAATCTGAAAATCTGAGGCTGCAGCCCAAATTTTGTCCTAATTTAATGCACACATTTCTGTAGTGTTTCTTATTAACATTAATCTTCCCATTCACTTCCAGAAAGGTGGTGCATTTTACAAGGAAACTATTGTGCAATTAATTATCCGTTACTAATCAAACTATAATTGAGGATAGGAATGTGCAAACCTACCATGAAATATCACTTAGATATGCCATGATTTACTAGCTTACATCATAAGGAAATTAGAATGAATTATCCCTATCAGGATTTTGTGGCAAGTCAGTAGTATGATTCCACAGGTATAACAGTAAAAGGAGGGGGGGAAAAACTCATTTTTTTCCTCTGTTGAAGATTAATATCTTTGAAAACTTAGCAAGACAGACTGGCTTAAGAATTTGTTGAACAACTTGGGTCCACATCAAAAGATTAATATGCCATTTGTTCATCATGTAAATTATGAGTCTGGAATAGGGAAAAAAATGCTAAGTTCAAAGTAAAAATATGAACTAAAAAAAAATTTAAAAAAGCCTGTTCTGAGTCATCAGTTACTAATTCTCCTGAAGTGTAGAGAAGTGACCCAATTGATGAGCTGAGTGATTAAAATCATGTTTTCTTTTTCAGACTAGAGGCAAAAATAAAACTAAAATTTACATTTTCATTTCTTAAGTCTGTTGTTTCATCCAAAGGTTAAAGCCCTGAGTTTCTAGCTTCAACTGCAAGGCAAAGCCCTTGCCACTGGGCTCAAGCCTGCCCAAGACCATGGTAAGAATATTTGTCATGCAGAAGCCTTAACTCTCCAACAAGGATGAATTTCAGCTGGAGCAGGAGATCAAAGAGCATCCAGGAGCAGATTATTGCCACCCAGCTTCCAACAGCAGGGCAGTGCTGTGGCAGAGTAAGTGGGCTGCTCACAGGCTGAGTGGGGGCAGCTTCTGCACTCTGGTACCTCCAGAAATTTGGACCTAAGACACTGGAACAAGAGAAAAGGCCAGCCACACAATTGTCTGAGCAAATGAAAGACAAATCCATGCATTCCCCATCTCGGAGGCTAGGTCTGGAGTCTCCAGCAACCATTATCTGTTGGATGGCGGTGCACACTGGTGGGTTTCAGGACTCCTGTCCCTGCAACACGACCCAGCCAACAGTTGGGTGTTGCTTCCACACCCAATCTACTGCTCAGCCATAAACACTTTTCCTGTCCATTGACCTCTGTATCACACATTCTTATTTCTTTTTTTACCGCCTCCCTCTCTGTTCCTCCATTTTTCTACATGAAAAAGGCCTGTTTATTTCCTTTCTCCAGGCACCTATCCCACCTCTCCTTCAGCTGAAATGAGGGTTGGAGGGTGGAAAATAATGTTTGTGATACTAGCATACCCACACCTAACTAAAAAATTTACAATTTCTTTTGCAACAATGATCAGTCTTTATGAACACTAAAATGTCACACATTTGGTAAACATTAGGGGCCACTAAGGCCCAGGTGAATGCAGTCTGTCCAGGGAATGGGCTTCCCTTCTCAGGGGAGATCAGGTTTATCCCTGTGTGCTACAGACCTGGGAGAGTTTGTGGGACCTGTCCCAACTGGTGGCTTTCCACTGCCCCTGGTAGCAATGGCATCAAAACTGTCACCTCTACTCTATCTTTACTTCTGGTGTTAACGCAAAATGGAGCAAAGAAATGCTTCTCCAGTAGCAATTTTCCAACATCTGGACATATTTATTTCATTTTTACATGGACTAGTAATGAAGAGCACCTGCTTTTAAATATTGTCTGAGAGTGTGGTAGTGGAGAATTATTTAAATGCTAGACTAATAACTGGCTGAGCTTAAGTTAATTTTTATGGAACTGGTAACCAGAAGGCAAAGATACCTGCTGCCACAACTAGCTTATTTCTGAGGTAATGGGGTTGATGGTAATGGGAAAGTTATTTTTCCCATCTCCAGAATATTCCATGGAAAACATTAAGCAGTTGAAGGAAGAATCATATACTGCTCTTTTGGGATTCAGTGAATTTTTCCTATTCTCATTTCCTTTTCTTTGTCTTCTTTTTTGTTTTCTTTGTTATACAAAACAGCAGTTATCAAAACCCAGATGTTTTCCATCTCCATTGAAAAAACATTTTGGAAAGGAACAAGCAATCATTCTCAATACTGGATTCAAAGGTTATTGTGCTGGATCTCTGGTATTCTGCTTCTATAAAGACATACACATCTTAAATCCACAGTGACAGCCACATGGTTTCACTGTGTAGGGAACTGTAAACATTAAAATAACCATGAGAGAAAAAGAAAAAATAGTTTTTATTAAATATCTAGGTTCTTAGAAGACACTTTTTACTTTGAAAGAGTTATATAGTGACTGACATATAAAAAAACCCCCACCAAATTTGTGTAAATAATATTTACAGTAAGGTGGGATCTGCAGACATGTGATGCCAACCCACACATGCTGATCTTGTGCAGAAATTCAATATTCATACTTAAAAATACCAGGTAATTTTCACAGACTCCTTGGGATGAAAAGCATTATTGCTTCCATTTCACAGATAGAAATCAGAGGATCTGATGCCTGAGATCTGTCTTGTGTTTAGCCTACATGATGTGACAGCCACTGTAGGGAATAAATGTATGTAAATGTGCTCAACAACTTTTTTTGCCCTGGTCTTCACTGGTAACCTCTTTTTCCACACCCCTTGAGTTGATGGACAGCAGAATGGGGATTGGGGAAGCATAGCCCCTCCCAACATAGGCAAACATCAAACTCATGACCACCTAAGGAACCTGAATCAGTACATAAGTCTATGGGACGCAACAAGATGCGCCCCAGACCCCTGAGAGGATTGGCCAATGTAGTTGCCACTCTTCAAGATATTTGAAAAGTCAGGGCAATTAGGAGAATTCCCAGGTGACTGGGAAAGGGGAAACATTGTACCTGTGTTTAAAAAGGTAGAAAAAGTAGAAAAATAAAGGTAGAAAAGACAACCCTGGGAACTACAGACCTGTCAGCCTCCCCTCTGTGCCTGGGAAGATCATGGAAGATCCTCTGAGAAGCACTGCTAAGGCACATGGAGGACAGAGAGGTGATTTGGAACAGCCAGCATGGCTTCAACAAGGGCAAGTTCTACCTGACCAGCCCAATGGCCTTCTGTGATGAATAAATCAGTGGACAAGGGAAGGGCTGCAGATGCCATTTATCTGGATTTCTGTGAGGCCTTTGACACTGTCCCTCACAACATCCTTCTCGCTAAATTGGAAAGAGATGGATTTGATGGGTGGACTTTAAGTGGATAAGAAAGTGGTTAAATGATCACATCAGGAAAGTAGTCAATGGCTCAGTTGGCTCAGTTGGCTCAGAGTCTCAACAGACACCTATGGCAAGTGGTGTCCCTCAGGGGTCCATGTCGGGACCAGTGCTAGTTACTGTGTTAATGAAATACAGATGAAGGGATGAAGTGCACCCTCAGCAAATTTGCAGATGACCCCAAACTGAGTAATGCAGTTGAGGCACCTCGGATGCCATCCAGAGGGAGCTGGACAAACTCAGAAGTGGGCCCATAGGAGGTTTAATTAGACAAAGTGCCAGGCGCTACACCTAGGTCAGGACAACCCCCAATATTAACATAGGCTGGGAATGAACAGATCAAGTGCAGCCCTGTCAAGACGGACTTGAGGGTGTTGGTGGATGAGAGGCTGGACAAGACGCAGCAATGTGCACTCACAGTCCAGAAAGCCAACTGTATCCCAGGCTGTATGAGAAGCAGCGTGGCCAGCATGTTGAGGGAGGTGATTCTGCCCCTCTGCGCCACTCTAGTGAGACTCCACCTGGAATGCTGCACCCAGCTCTGGGGTCCACAGCACAGGAAGAACATGGACTTGTGGAGTGAATTCAGAGGAGGGACACCAAGATGATTAGATTAATGGAGCACCTCTTGTACAATGAAAGGCTGACAGAATTGTGTTTGTTCAGCCTGGCAAACAGAAGGCCTTGGGGTAACTTAATTGCAGCTTTCCAGTACCTGAAGGGAGCCTACAAGGAAGAGAGAAAGGGAGTTTTCACAAGAGAATGTAGTGACTGAACTAGGGGGAATGAATTCAATCTAAAAAAAGAGTAGGTTTAGATTAGATATTAGGATGAATTACTTCACTGTGAGCATGGTGAGGCACTGAAACAGGTTGCCCAGAAAAGTTGAAGGTGCCCCATCCCTGGAAGTGTTTAAGGCCAGCCTGGATGGGGCTCTGAGCAGTTTGGTCTAGTGAGAGGTGTCCCTGCCCATGACAGAGTGGTTGGAAATAGATTATCTTTAAGGTCCTTTCCAACACAGACAATTCTATGATTCTGTATAACATTTTCAATCTCCTAAATATGAATCATGATCCAAGTTAGCATGAAGAGAGCCAGATGGATAAGGACAAAAAGAAAGAAATGAAGAAAACAAGTCTATATGGTTGAATAAATATAAGTGAAAATGTATTATATTTGCATTTGTTTGGTCAGAAACATTAAGATCCATCCATTAAATTTCACATCTCAGATGAAGAGCTTAAACTACATGGATTCAAAAGTACAAAAAGGGGGCTTCATCTCAATTGCACAATTTTCTGTTTACTTTTTTATTTTCATTTTTCTCCTGCATTCCAATCTACATTTCTGGCAAAACACTCACCCTTTGAGGCCAATGCACTGAAAGTCTCATGATCAGCAGGAATGTAGTTGATACTTGTTTTTGTCTAACACCACAGGTACCACTCCGTGCTGTTCCTCACCTCTCCTTCTAAGATTTTGCTATTTGTCCTCCAAACCTGTGGCACTTGCCCTTAATTTTTGCCCTTTCTCTACTTTCCAGAAAGTGCTAAAAACAGACTGAGGTCAGTCCAGTTTGTTGCTTTGCACAGATTGCAGGAGAGGAGAGGAAAATACAAAGGCTATCCAGGAAACTTTCCATGATATATAATAATCTCATTTTCATATTGTTCAAAGAAGATCTCATCTTCTGATTTCACTAAGTAGCTAGTGGAGAAGGATGCAAGCAATGGCTCTTGCAAGCCTACAGGCAGGAAAGCTGGGCAGTCCAAAAACACCTAACACAGTGCTTACTGAAGCCCAGAAAGCAGCCTTCCTCCTTCAGCTCTGGGGTCTAAGATTTACTCCAGACCAGCCACTGAGTGGGACCAATCCTATTTTTGCCTTCTCCCCTCATCTCCCCACATATCTTTATCGATGACCTGGATGAGGGGATTGAGTCTACAATTAGCAAATTCACAGATGACACCAAGTTGGGTGGGAGTATTGATATGCTGGAGGTCAGAATAGTTCTGCAGATGGATTGGGACAGGCTGTATTGACGGACCAAGGCCAGCAGTATGAGATTCAACAAGATCAAATGCTGAATCCTGCACTTTGGCTACAACAACTCCATGGAGCACTAAAGGCTGGAAAGCTGCCCAGTGAAAAAGGACCTGAGGGTCCTTGATCAGCTGTCTGGCTGATCATGAGCTGTCAGTGTGCCCAGGTGGTCAAGAAGGCCAGTGGTATCCTGGCCTGTATTAGGAATAGCGTGGACTACAGGACCAGGGAAGTGATTCTTCCCCTATACTTGGCACAGCCGAGGCCACACTTCGAGTGCTGTGTCCAGTTCTGAGTCCTTCAATTCAAGAAGCACATTGTGGTGGTGGAGCAGGTCCAGAGAAGAGCAATGGAACTGTTGAAGGGTCTGGAGCACCTGTTCTATGAGAAGGAGTTTAGGGAGCTGGGATTTTTTAGCCTGGAGAAGAGGAGGCTCAGTGGTGACTGTATCACTCTCTGCAACTCCCTGAAAATGGAGGTTTGTCTCTTCTCCCAGACAAATAGCAACAGGACAAGAGGACATAGTCTTAAGCTGCACCAGAGGAGGTTGAAGTTGAACATTAAAAAGAAATTCTTCACAGTAGTGGTGATTAGATATTGGAATGGGCTTCCCAGAGAGGTGGTGAACTCACTATCCCTGGAGGTATTTAAGGAAAGGGTGACATTCAGTCACAGGTTGGACTCAAATATCAGGAGTCTTTTCCAACCTCATTGATTCTGTGATTTTTTCTTGTTTTGTAATCTTTGGAGTCTTTTTAGTGGGGCTGCACAGAGCCACCCAACATGGAAAGAGTATTCTCATTATTACTTTAGAAGAGAGGAGGGTGTCAGACTCACTCTTCATGTTAAAATGATGTACCTGCTCTCAGTAATTACAGCCCAACACATTGGCATAATCCATGTTCGTTGCAACAGACTTCTAAAGGAAACCAATGCCCATTTTCAGCAAGACATTGGCACTAGTATTGTGTTTCTGTTCAACAAAAAGAGCAGGTTAATGCAGAGAAACCAAATGGTGGAAAATTTGCCCGGCAGTTTTCTCCACAGTAGGGTCTGTTCTTCAGCATCTCTCCCTAGCAACATTTTTTCTATTCATTCACCCTCCACCCTCTTCCTACGTGGTATCCTTCTGCATCTCCTGTCCTTTCACTTTTCCCTACCCCCTTTCCCTGCCTGTTTTTAAAAGACAGTTTTATTTTTTAAATGACAGCCAAAAACACTTCTCTCATACTGGATCCCTACCAGCACACTATGGTGACAAGATCTGCATGGGACATAGCCTCAGAGTAGAAGCCAGTCCTACCTGTCACCCAGGCCCTGAAATTCATAGGACAGCACCCAAGTAGCCACAAACCTTGCTGCAGCTCTGGGCAGGGCTCAGCTCTGCACTACAGCAGTCACTTCTTCCTGACAAGTACTACCTCCCCATACTTCCTGCACATCACACAATCTCCACCCTCACCCTTCACAGTCTTACACACAGATAAGACTGGAAATCTGCGTGCCCCCTGCACTTCTGTGTCACCAACTGTACACCCCATCTGCTCCCTGCATCTTAACTTTCACCTAAACTTGCCTTTTTTTTCCATGTGGCTATCTCCACTAAAAACTAGTATTTGTTTTCCAATTAAAATACCTCTCAGTCCTCCAGGATTTCTTGCCCAGCCTCACGCTTCTATTGCCCCACTTCCATTCCAAATTTGCATTCTCTCTGTAAATGTATATCTCTTCTGTTGTTTGTATCACATCTCATAAATTCAGGCTGAAAGGGCATAAGGACAGACTTCTGCCCAAATTACAGATATTTATAAGTTAATTTTATTTAGGACTGGAGAGGCATGTGCTTTTTATTATATTTTTAAAAGTTGTTTTGACTCAGAGAAAGTAATTCAATATTCATTAAAAAAAACCCAGGAGCTTAAAATGATTGCTACCACAGGAGCCAAAATATAGTATCAGCAAATACAACTGAAGTGCACAAGGTAATATGATTTATAAGGGACTGTAATCAAAAAGATGGATCATCTGGATGAAAAAAGCCTCCAGCAACTGTATGTTTATCAGAGATTTTGGAGGGCATGCTAACTAAACTCTACAACACTAATCAGTTTAGTTTTCCAGGAAAACAATTACCCTTAAACACTGCATTTTCACATTGCAGGTCCATTTATATATTTGTTAAAGCAACTATATTCCAAATAACCTTTTTACAACATACAACTGAATACACTGTTAGTCACTGAATGTGCCTGGATCTCTCAAATCACGAGTCAACTGGAAAATCCTTCAGCTTCAAAAAGTAATCTGAAAGTGACTCTTAAGTTGCATGAGAATGAGGGCTTTGTTGAAAAAAAACATTAATTTGAAATTTTGGGGCGTTTTAAGATAAAATAGGGGGTTTAGGCTTGCAAGCAAACTGCAATTTAAAAAATTGTATTTGCATAGATAACTGCATACACTGTCTGACAAGTTACATGGGAACATAGACAGTTTTCACAGGGAATGTTAAGAACTATCTTTATTATAATCCTGAAATTAAAAACAGAAATATTTTTTATTATCAGTATTTATGGGTAACTTTTAAGAAACATTGCCTATGAATGCATAGGAACAGTCACCAAAAGGAAGCAGTTGTAGAGCAATACCATTAATTTCAAGGACAGTACAACAGAATTTTGTACTGAGTACTTTCTTTTTATAAACAGAAAGTCTATTTTGTAATAGAGAATATTATATGTAATACTAATAATACTATTAAAAAAACCAAGTTGTCAACATCTCATAATGCAGCACTGTAGTGTCATTTGCCTTCAGGTTTGCTCAGCATTTCCAATTTAAAAGAAAAAAAAAAAAATACTTCAATGCAGTTAGATTAGTACTTTGGCTGAAAAAAATGTGCCAGACCCAAAGATTTGGCATAAGAAAAGTCAAGTGAAAAGCAACGGATTTTCAACAAAATTTGGAAAGGCTATGTTGTACAAACTGTGACAGGGCCCACCTTGATAAGACCCAATATCCAATCAGAGAATGGGAACTATGTAAGCCATCATGCAAACTATCATGCCAGTTCAACTGCTGGTGCCAGGGTGCTGCGTTGGTGTTAAATTATGCTAAAAACCAGCCTGGTTCACCAGACTTCAAGCATATATCCTGCTTTAGAAGCAAGATTTGACAGATAAGCTGGTCTGCTGGCCTGTAAATCTGTGATTATCAGTCAATTCCTTTATACTATAAAAGTCTAGTCCCCTTCCAAACAGTCAGGTTCTTCTGATATAACTCTTCTTGGGGTGTATGTGTGAAGATTTCTCCCTTGGGTGGGAACAGCCTCCAAGGATAACCTTCAAGGCTGAGCTTTGGTATGGATGAGTTACATGAAATAGCTACTTAATAATTATTTCCTTTTCACGAGCTTTAATATAATTGCTCCAATATAGTGCACTATCCCATCCCATACTATACTACTTTATGCTATATTATACTCTACTAGCAGATTTTTAGCCTTTTATATTGTCTAGTACATAATTCTGATTAAGATCTTTTGTCTGATCATATGTAATAATAAATGGTTCATTTTATATAAATATTCTTATTTTGTCAATCATCAAAACCTACGGGACAAAAGTGGTTCAATCACATCTCTGTAATTCCTTGAATTTAAACTGTTGACATAATCCAAGGCTAAGATTTGATTCAGCTGAGAAGGGGTTTAGAAAGCAAGGGAGTCCTTTCTGCACCTCGTGACTCAACAGCAGGGCTTCTTTAAAAAATTTTATCTAAGCCTTCCACTCCCACTCACGACACATACAGAGCTCATTTTTAGATTATGGAGATGTAAAAAATCTGTTTCCAACATGTGCTTTCACTTATCAAATGGAAATTCCTTGAGCTGCAATTTAAAGCACAGATGAGACAGGAGGCCCACATACACTATGGGTTACTACATTAAATATTTGAGAGTCACCAAAAAAATCAGTAGAGTTCAAATTTGACAAAGATTCTTTCTTTTATCTCATCTGTTGAGTCTGTGCAGCTACTGGAGGGCAGATCTGCACTTTGGCCCAACACTCAGTAATTTTCACATGGAGAACTTTGCAGAGTTGAAAAGCTGAAGTCCCACTCACCCCACCTCTCACCTGACTCCCTAGCTTCCTGACCAGGAATCTAGCAAGTGCTAGGATTGATGTGATCAACACGAAGGAAAGTAATCAACCTCAACCCATGCACTTTGCACTCCTGCTCATGAAACAGATTTGCAGCAGTGCTTACACCATTATGCTGTCATGTGAATCCACTGGCTCAGGGTTAAAAGAAACCAAACACCTGCTACTGTCCTGCAACTCAACAAGAAACATCTGCCACAGCCACTGGGCACTTTGGTCCTGGTGCTGAGACTCTGAGATGGACCAACACCTGCTGAATGCACCAGAAAGGGGTCTTTGGGCACAAGGTCAGAGCCCAGTTGTGCTCCAGAGCTCTGCAAAAGGTGCTGTGCTGAAAACTGTGGGAGGTTTATCTGAAGGAAAAAGTGTGGAAAATGTGTTTTTCCAGTTTTGCAGCATTCAGTCTGAAACCTACATGCTACACCCCACACCTGACCAATGGTTTTTAGGTTTTAGCCCAATGGCCATAATTAAATGGGAGATATTGCTGGGTTTAGAAGGAAAAACTTATGGATTTAAGGCATTTCACTCATGCAATCCTAGCTCTGTATGGAAAATATAGGACGACCTGATAAACTTCAGTGGCAGCAAGCATCCAACATGGGGCGCTTATAGCTCCAGCTTCCCTCTGGTAGTGCTGAGCCTAAAAGCTTCTTCTTCCAATTTGTTTTTAAGGCCACCTTACTAATATTTTTCTTGGCTATATTTCCTCTTTTATGGGAGACTTGGGTATACCCCTGCTTAGCTTTTTCTGCTCCTTTTTGTATGATAACTTATTTTCAAAATCGTTGCTATGGGGGGAGAAATGTTTCTTGGACTGCAAGAGCCATTTTGGGAAACAGCCTGTCAGTCTCTCTTACCACATCACTACATTTCTGTGAGATTTCAACAGGCCACTAGCAATGCTTCTAATCAGTTTAAAAGCAAAACGGAATGGAAATATCTCAGAAAAAATGGCTGAGGGAGAAGGTCAACAACTTCCTTCTCAGGAGTCTCTGCAAAGCCTGAGATGTCACATTATATACTGATTACTTTTTTCCTCCAGAAAATTCCTCAGAGTCCCGGGGTAGCTAACACATCATGATATGACAGCTGATGAAATCATCCTACTCCATCTTTTATTAAGTCAGGCTGTTTAACTAATTAGTGTAGCTTGAATGTCTACAGTATTTAAACAAGTCTTTCTCTCATCTCTACCACCTTCCCTTTTTAAATAGGTTCAAATTTAGCAAAAGCCCTCAGTTGTTGCCATATCCAGCTCACTTTGCCTTTTGGGAGCAAATTGTCCCAGCAGATGCATAGTTCAGCAAATGCATCCAGTCATGACAAGAGACCACCACAACACCAAACCACCATGAGATGGTTTGTAGTGACACTCATCTAAGGATGAGCTCATAATGCCTAGTCTAAGCTTCTCATTTGATTTTGGTCTGGCTCCTCTTTTACCTTTTGAAATGCTTGAATCCATGCAAACCAAATAAGTTGCTGTACATTCTTTACTCTTTCATGGAAAGAGGACTGTACTGTACATGTCAGGAAGAAAAAATACCCTGAGGCTATTAATAAATGTTATTTGTCACAGATATCACTGATGTTATACAAGTTAATGGATTTAATAGGAATGGCAAGTTATCATTGAAACAGATATCAAGGTTATCACCAGGCATCAAACACTGAAGGAAAATGGGACAATCCATGTCTTCTGTACCAAAAGTTAAAGGGATTCAGAAGGCAAATAGACAATTCTCTATCTATCCAAATCCTAGTCTCATAGGTGCTGGTATCACTGGGGCCAGAGTTCATTTGAGGAAATTTCTGTGCAATTTACCATTTACATCCAAAATAATTTTTAGCACATCAGTGGGCAGTAGTTAGCAAGGAAATATGGTTATCTGTGAAGGGGTAGGGCACCTCCGTGAATTCTTCTTATAGTCATGACACTGTCCAGACAGAAAAAGGTACATAAATGATGCATTTTCTGCAATGTCTGAGCATGGGGAAAAGTGTCAAACATTTCATTGGGTCTAAAGAAACAGGGAGAACTGCCAGGAGTGTTTTATGATGCTTATTTTCCGTCTTCTGATCCAAACTCTCTGGACATGTCTCAACACTTTCATCACACTAAATCTGTTTGACATATTAAGGGAAGAACTATTGAAGCTTCAGACTGTGATCTGTGGGTACAGCTATGACCAAAAAGCCACGTCCAGGAAATATAAACTTGCAAGCATTCTCATGTTCAAAGGAAAGTTTTAGCACAATAAGTATGGTGACGCAGACCTGGAGGGTAAAAAGGGACGGACCACTCCACACGCAACGCGGGGTAACGTGAAATGGCCATTTATTTAACGGAATAAAAGGGTTTTATAGGGGCTAGCTAGAAGGAGCTAGAAACTAGGCAGGGTTCGGGGAGGAGATTAACAGGTC
>JAWWEE010000085.1:54677234-54717453 GCA_035221455.1 Xenops minutus
ACAGACCTGTTAATCTCCTCCCTGAACCACGCCTAGTTTCTAGCTCCTTCTAGCTAGCCCCTATAAAACCCTTTTACCCTGTTTAATAAAGGGCCATTTCACCTTATCCCGCGTTCTGTGTGGAGTGGTCCTTCCCGTTATCCCGTTCAGGTCTGTGTCACTATATTATTATGAGGACTGAATCACTCAACTGATTTCAACTAGTTAAGAAATTCTCCTTGGCTGCATGGTGAATGTTCAAACTGACAAAGGGTGGGGTTAACATTTAAGAAAAAACCCTTACCAAGAATATCAGTGCTCTCTGGTGTCCCAGTCCACATAGATAAGCTCAAATGAACTACGACTCTTATTTAAAAGAGCTTACAAACAAAAACATATTAACTTTCTCTTAGTCCTTAATTCTTTTAATCTAGTCTTATCACTCATGAGAGGTCTATCACCTATTCCACTTTCTCCCAACCAGATGCTATTTTTAGCTCTTCATTCTCATGTATTTCCTTTTCTTTATGCTTGGAAGTATGTCACCATAAACTGCCTCATTCAACCATCCAAGAACTGATTTCCACACTTCAAACCATCTTTTGCAGAGAAAATATTAACCCTCATCTTTCCTACTCTTCAAAATCCAGTCATCATAAAAAGAAAAAAAAAGAGAAGACCAATTTCTACTGTATTGGCAGGTACCCTATGCCTGGTATAGGGCAACCCAAAAGGACAGAAATGGAGGAGGACTGGTCTACAAATGCAAAAGACTAAACAAAAGGTTCTTATAAAGACAGAGGAATATTTTATGGTTTTCATGCTTTGACAAGGTTAAGGAAAAGGAGCGACAAACATACTTTTTGTTTCATTTTGTTTAATTTCTCATACTCAAAGAGAAAGTAACTGGAATGGAGCCAATTAATCTCTGGAGGGTCCTGTCAATAAACTCAGCCAGTACCAGGATTTCTCATTTCTTCTATAGAGTTAATATAATTTTCATTCAAAAATGTGCTTCTTATAATTGTGGTTTTCCCTAAATGGGATAAGGCCATCACTTATAACATTGTAAAAGAAGCAGCAGCTACTTTAGAGTACTTACTTGCTTAAAGGTACATAGGCTAATGTACATATGCCTTTAGTTTAGTGTATGTACATGGAAAGCAAGAAGAAATCTGTAGGAAAAGATTTACACAGGGATTTGATTAAAAATTCTGTGCGGGGCAGTGCATCTGAAATAATACATGCAAAGATGAAAGTAAGTTGTTTAATTTAAACTGAAAACCTTTTGGTGCAGAGGAAAACGGTTTCATTTGAAATGGAGCCAGTGCCTCTTGCAAGGCATTGCTGTTGGACCCAGGCTGCAGCATACTGCCTCAGAGAGGCACGGTGGGAAGCAGCAGGAGGAAGAGCCACACTGAGCTTAGTGTCCCAGGGAATGGATACACAGCCCTACCGAAGTGTGCAGTTAAGTACCTCTGTCTCTCCAAAACGAAAACAGGCAACAGGAGGAAGTTAAGAGGAGATTTCATTGAAAATGACACAGAAGTACCTATGGAGAAATACAGCATTGCAGCTGGTGTTACTGCTGCAGCTGCTGTGATAAAAATAAGGAATGGGGAACAGATCTGCGTACATTTCAGTTGCATAAATCTTTTGGGTAACTTCAGCTCCAGAACTGGTTGGATCAGAAATGTGCCTGCATGGTGATCTCAGCACAGATCACTCATAAATTGGGGGTTCGTGGAGTGTTACAAAAACAAAGTCCTACAGAGTTACATGGTGGCAGTACTACAATCCAGCGTGGACACTTCTGAAGCCAAGCCACAGTGGTACAGGGCAGCAGGAGGCATGTCCAGGCTGGGTGGGCTGGCTGAGCTCTGCTCAGAAGGTCTCACAGTTCTTCAAGTATGGACAGACTCCAAACGCATGGACAGACAACTCAGTGAGAGTGACATGAGACAGAGCCTCTTCTGCAAGCATAAAAAATCAACCCGGTAGGAAAAAAATCTATACAAATATATTTAAATTGTGAAAATTATCTTTCTTGGTACTTTTTTTTTTTTTTTTGAGAGACACTATTTAAAGAGAGTGTGTTTTTTAACTGGTGATAACAGCTCCCTGCTGATAAAAACTATCTCTGGCATACTGAGCAGATGGCAAAAAGCAACAACAATCTGTTTCTCCTTATGTCTCCATCATAGCAGCTTAGAAAGCTGGAGATTCTTGTACAGGTGAAAATAAATATCTCTTTCTTCTTTGTCTGTTTCTCCCCCTCCTTCTTCCCGACACACTGCACTATTAATTCCCTCCCTCTAGTGAGCCTTACCTTATTTCCGACCACATACAAAGAATTGCAAGCTAAAGAAAGAGCATAAAAAAGAAATCAAGCTATCGCAGAAGAAAGAGAGAGCTTGGGGAAGGAAATAATTTGTACATTGAATTTGCTTACTGTTTCTCAACTGGGAAGTAGAGGAAGGAAACAATATACAATTTATTCCATAAATTCAGTTGTCTTCCCTCTTCTCACACCACAGTTTTTCACAGACATCCTGGTAAGTCCAGATACATGGTATAAATTCATTGCAGTCTATGGACTGACAGATTCATTCATCCCAGACTGCTGCCTGATCCAGTCCAGTGCACGATCAGCCATGCTAACTTCTGTCTAGCAATGATTCCTGAACTACATCTGGTTTGTTTGCAATAGAGAAAGGAGTCCCACAATAAATTTCCCTCACAAATGAACATACACTGTCAAGAAAATAAAATTAAAAACTGGCAACATCATTCTTGTTTAGCTGACAGAAAAGAAACAAAATAAGCAAAACATGAGGACAACACTAAGAGTCCTTGGACTTCTTCTTGAAGGCTAGAAGTATATTCGAACTAAAAAAAGACTGTGAATAAAACCCCAATCTTGGATAGAGTAAAAAAGTGCAGTAAATCAAGTGCCATTCCTCCCTTTCCATCTTAAATGGCCTCACTTTTATCAGCAGAAGGAAGCCTGTTCACTTACAGATTCATTTGTACAGTGAAGGAGGGAGCTTCTTTGGCCTGCTTTCTAACACCTCACAACTCCTATCTGCTAAAAAGGTACTAAGCAGCATTTGTAAGTATTTGAAATATGTTCTCATAGTTACCTGAAAACAGTTAAGTATGTATCATGCAACTATGGTCTTTATAAAGTGAACCAGAGCAATAACGTTTCTTAAAAGAATGGCAACTTTCTCAGCTGCCCTAGATTTTATCAGAGAAATGCTCTATATGCCAGGCTTTGCAAGTTAGTACACACATAGTGGAAAACAGAAAAACCTTAAGAACTAGCACCAGGAAGTAAATAATTCAGAAGATGCTTTGTGTCTCATAAAACTTATTCAGGTGCTTGCTGTCAACAAAAGTCAGTGTTGTCACAAAAGTGATGAGCCAAGAACTTGACTTTGGGCATAGAGTAGGGACAGGAATGATGGGCTGAGAAGGAGAATGTAAGGAAACGCTGGAGAGAAGAGGTCAGAATGCCTGCAATTGTCCCATCTGCATAACCATGTCTGCTCACCTACACTTCTCTGCGGGTTGATCAAATCAGGGTGCACAACAATGGCTCAGTGATGCAGGCAGCATTGCTGCCTGCAACAGCCTGCTTCCCCCATCCCTAGAGCAAGGTCCTGCTTGCGTTACGCACAGTATCCAGTGATATGACTCAAACTGGGGAGACCATCATGTGTGTAACCATATTTTTGCTTCACCCTTAGGTATGAAAAGGTTTTCTCATAGTGGAGTGATAGCAACACTCTAATATCAAACGGTAAAAGTGTTTCAGTGAATTGTAGGCTCTGGAAACAACCCAGTATTGCCAGTGTAATTGTATGGGGGTAATAGTGACATGCAAAATGACATCTATCTGCCAGAAATTGAGACACCTAGAGCTTTACTCATCCTTGACCACTTTCATGTGTTTTCCTCTGCTGATGGTAAAAGGAATGCAGAGTCACCTGTGCTGAGATGTGGACACGCACATACGCATATGTACAGATCACCAGACAAGTGATGTTTCACTAGCCAACACAAACATAATTTGTCTGGGTTAATATTATGTGCTGAGCAGTCCTCATGAAAAAACATACAGGTAGTGATTAAGTACAGCTAATACTTTTCTCAGATGTACTATCTCTTCCAAATAAAGGTAGCACAGACCTAACATCACTGAAGGCAATGCAGTAAGTTATGAAGAAATGGGAGTGTGATTCCTTCAAAGACAGTTCTCAGCAAAAGTGATTATTACCTTAGAAAACATATATGTTAAACCTTGTTCATGGCAGGTATCTTTGCACAAAACACAGTGCTGTCTGCAACAGGAGATTTGATGATTCATGTTGTATTCATCATCAAGGGAGAAAAAAAACCTCAAAAAACAATTCTTCTTTGGTAGATAGCAAATAAAGGTCACTGATGGCACATATGTTTTCCTTCCAGTTTTGGATAGTTCAGTAATTTCTGGGGGGTTTTAATGCATTTATCTACAGCCTGGTTTTAGAAACTTTCTGGAGGTCACAGCAGGTAAGGAGATCAGCTTGTAGTAAGAAAATCCACCTACCTACCCATTATTAGGCATTGACAGGGGAATCAAAGAGAAGGAGTCACATTTGGCAAACACAAATGCCTCTTAAAAATTAAGCTATTTCATTTCTACTCGAGATTTTATTTGTAAAGAATTGTAAAAATCTTCTATTATGTAGAGATTCTGCCTCAGTGGATGGGATGAAATTGTACCTACTACTTAGTCCCTAAATTCAAAGAAAAGTCCCTAAGCACAATTCTGCTGATGTGCATTTTGAAAGGTAACTTGACAGATATTGACATTGCCATCTTACTGTCTGATGTACTCTCAAAAGACAGATTTGCAGAGAAAGACACTTGAGCCTTTCTGCCCTCTTACTGAAAAAGGGAAGGCAAAATATCCAGAAGGTCATTTGGAAAATGTGGCTGTCCCCCAAACACAGTGGGTGAACAAGTGGAGATGTGGTTTGAGGAGGAAAAAGACCCACAGACTCACTACATTACTGATGTAGATAAGCACAGGCTGACATGCTGAAAAACATGTGCACACTGTGGAAAAAAAACATCATCATCTCCCATTCTTTGCAGCTCATTAATCTGAAAACAAAAATAATGTTTAGGTTAATCAAAAAGAAAATAAAATACTTACACAGAAAGGAAAAGGATGAAAGAAGATTAAAAAAGCCCTTTTCAGAACTTCACAGTTCACTGAATTGTCCATTTTTCAAACACAAGCTGTGAATTGAAGACACACAGGCAAGTTTCAGTTGTGTTATTTATTAATCGAAATGTTCCTGAGCATGCTTTTTGATAAATTTCATAAATCTTCCAGTCTAATGTTTTGCACCTCAGAATGAACAATCCTTTTAAACTATCTTTGTACAAACCTGACCTAGTCTGCTTATCTACTTTGAAGCTTCCTTAGGACTAATCAGCAGCCTCACTTCACTGTCTCAAAAGCCCTTGTTTTGTCTTCCTTTCAGGACTTTCTAAATGACTAGAAAGAGCACAAAAGCCAGGAAAACAGATAAGACTTTAGAAAGCTATAAAAACACTAAAAGTCATTAAAACTGTTAATCAACACACTACATGCACATGGGGGAAATTATTTTTGATAACATTGTGGTAACTTCTCCAGAAAATTAAAGAACTAAAAGTGGAAGATACATATTCATATTAATAAATACAGTCTTTCTAATTAGAATATGCATTTATTTGTGAACCAGCCCTGTAGGTCTGACCTGTTGTCCACCACATGCAATGCAATTACCTCTCACAGGATTAACACAATACTTTGGATATAGATAAAAGCATGGACAGGGCCTATTTAGCTCATTGGACAACTCATTTATTCAAAACTGAAGAAAACATTAGAATCACTGACAGTTTTATGAGTCATGTCTAAGAGCCTGCTTTTATGGATCAAGATCATTAACTCGTATGTGGAGTACTCCTTGGAAAATTTGCAGTTTAACAGCCACATTGATAAGCATACTTCCTGCTGGATGAGACAAAACAGACTTTTCATCTAAATCATTGCACAGTTTTCCAGAAATGTTTCAGAGTCTCTATGGCTTAGAAAAGTGAATCACTGTATGACTTTTGTGAATAAGTGCTAAGTGTGAAAGTTAGCTGTCTCAGCCTATAAAAAGAAATTAATGCTCCTAACTTACAAGGCTTTCCTGAGATTATTTTTTTCCATGAAGCAGGATCAAAGTCCTCATCAGAGAAAAGTTTTCCAAAGGCAAACTATTTCCACATAAAATCTCAGCTTTGTTGGCAAGAAGAATACTGGTTCCCAATACCATTTTAAATTATTTCACTCTCACTGAGACACAAAACAGGATCTCACCTACCAGTAGTACCACTCAACACACAGTAGCAGCTATTGCCCGCTCCAATTTTTATACATCAACTAGGAAACAAGATAAATGCATTCATTTTTAACTTCTGTAAAAAAATAAATTTTTTAAATCTTTCATTATATTTTTGCATTTTGATAACTTATCAAAATAACTATTAATCATGTATGGATTGTAATAGTTTATAATAAAGTTCAAACCATTACTGCTTAGCTTATGGTAACATGAATGAAAATGGACAATAGTGATTCATTCAACTGCCCTCTAATATTTTAAACAGAACAGTAAGAGACAATTGAGAACTTTAGTATGATCTTCGCAATGAATGTGGTACGTGGTCTGTTATTAAAAAGTAGAGTTTAACAACTGATTTCAGGTGTTCCTGAGTACAAAATGTTGTGTATTTTACTAAGATTTTGTGTCCGCCCCAAAACTAGAGGCATAGTCTTTGGAATTGCCTCAAAGTTATAAGAGCACAGATCCCTCTAAACAAAAGAAAAATTAAGAGCAATGAGACACATTTCTGCACCTTGTAGAGCACACAAAGAGGGAAATCACTTTAAAATTAGTGACAAGAAATTGTCTTTCACATTCACTTTCCCTCTCAATTCATGTTCCTTTCTTCAAAAATCTTTAAATAAAAATGCACAAAATCTGAAATTGATAGCTTAGTTCATCTGTCCATTTCTGTCTTCAAAAGCAATGAATTCTTTCCCTTTTCAACCCAGCTTGCCTCAGAGTGCTAGTGCCAACATGTGGGTGTTCAAGCAGAATCATTTTCACTTGTTTAGTCCTTTAAAATAACATTTTTGGTATTTAAACAAAACAAAAACAAAAGGGTAAGTGTTTGCTTTACCACTGTGTGCTACAGCAATTTCTTCTTTGACAGAGCCTATACTGAGTTGCTGTGACTCAGGTTTGGATATGTAGGTTTCTGATCATACTTTCATCCTTCTGTGAGTTAGATTAAATTGACAACTGTCAGAAGGACTTTCAACCACTATAAGACTAGAAACTACAAGATCGAGGGGGTTTCTTTTGTGTTTTTTTCCTTTTCATGACCTGTTAAGTATGCAAACATCTTCTGAAATAATGTCTGTCCAGAGTTATCTTGCAAATTTTGCTACAAATATTGACTACTCTACAAATAGGTTGTAGCTGATGTCACTACTTCTTTCTGCAAGAAAATATTACAAAAACAGTCAAAAACATCCCAAACCATGCTAAACTCAATCCAAACTTAAAATATTTATCAAGCTACACAGAGCTATAGTCTCCAAACCACACAAACCCTGGCATGCCTGCAGCTTACTGCATGCCAATAGTCCAAAAAACTGCAGTGGAACTATTTGTAATCTTAGGATAGGTAGGCAAGTGCTCTGCTGGACTTGGATGAAAGTATTCCTCACATCAGAAAACAGAGCCTTAAGCTCATGCCAGCTGCATTACATGCTTTAAAGTCTAAAGAGTCCGCAAAGCACTACAAAGAAATTACAAGTGAACCAGAGTCAGCCCTGGGTTTGAAGATCAAACCAAGCATAATTTAATTTCTTTTCCTCAGCCTTTCTCTGGAGCAAATTTAAACAAAGTCCACTCAGAATATCTGATGAAACAGAGAAAATGCAGCAGCAAAAATTAATCTAGCATTTCAATCAAGATTACTGGGAGACTCTAATTATAACTGTACTGTGATATAAAGTAACTGCCTTCAAGCTCTCTTCCATCCATGAGGTCTAAAAGAGCTTGTAAGACCAGAGAGGCCTCTAGTCACCATTCTTCCATTCACATAGGGAGAACAACCTCCTTTGTGCACCAGAGTCATGTAAATAAGAGAATCCACTTCCCGAATTACTGGCAGCTTGAGACTTGAGCAAGACTCCAAGGTTAAAAAAATCCTCAAACCAAACTAAGGTTTCAGGTATTTTTCTGGGAACCAGCTGCAAATAAAAGGTTTTTAGAGTGGGCTGCAACACAATTGTGTGCACCTGTGAGCTGCCAAGAGAAACAGAGGAAAGCAAAGAAAGTCTGGAAGCACTGAAATGAATCCAAGAGCATGAGCAGACAGTCCCTGTGAGCAGAAGCCTGGCTGAATGCAGAAAGCAGATGCACAAAAAGAAATATCCCTGTGCATCTGTCATCACCTGAGGGCCATGGAGGTTTGCATGGCAGGGTGCCAAGGGTGCTCCTTGAGCACCTCCCTTTGCTCAGGCTGGAAGAGGTGAATGGGCCTTTGTCATAACAACTGAGCTTTCTAGGGCACCTAATTAGCATCTATTGTGAAAGTCCTATTTAAACTGTTGCCTCTGTCTTCCTTACAGGCCACATGTGGCCCAGCAGTTCCCTGTTCTCATGTGTGGCATTTCAGCCTCTAAGAAACTGTCTCATCTCCAGCAGTAAGCAGGGAAGTGCTGCTGGAAGGGAACTTTGCTATTGACTGTAGCTTTTAATAACACCCTAACAGCAATTCATCAAGTCTAGAGAAGCACGACTATGCATTCCTGTAAATCCCCTATGCCCATCCAGAGCTGGTGATTTTACAAATCCACTGCATGAAAATAAGCCAAATTTTCCTGTCACCATTGCTTCCATTTTGCTTGTTTGGATTAAAAATGAGCAGGCCAACTACAAATAATGCCCTCCTTCAATAAGAAAAAATAATTTTAGTCAGTATTCGTGCCTGGAGTCCTTAGGAGGGAAAGTAATACTATTCTCCAAGGGATGATAAGCTTTTACAGGCTGTGACTCTTTAAGAGGTTACATCATATCAAACTGCTGCATAGGAAAGCAAGTAAAATAGAAAGAAGCAATGCTGAAAGCCACAGATGACCTACAGCTACCTGGCTGGCCGAGCTGACAAGAAGCCTCATGAGAAATTATTACATCATGTTGTCAGTTGGATTAATTTGTACTGTTTCCTGAAGAAAAGAGAATAAGGAAATAAAAATTGGGCTTCCTAGAACTAAAACTATCTGCATTTATGGGCACCCTGCTGTTGCTATGAGGAAAAGCTGGGTAAATCTAAAGAGGAGCCACAAACAAGGCAAACACTACACAGACTTCCTTTCTGTCAAAAGTATCAGCCAAATATGATTTTTGGGTTAACAGGTATATAACAAAATAAACCACGTGCATCAAGACAGCCATGAAAAATTACTCAGTACTTGACGTCTTTCAGGAGGATTATTTCGGTAAATTATTTCACAAATGGATCCTCTGCTCCACAGATTTATCTAAATATCAGTCTCTGAACATCTTAGAGGAGGAGTTTTCTACTGTGGGAGGTTCTGTGAGTTGTTTTCTCAGAAGTGGCTTGTGTGTTTAATGTAACAATCCGTGAATGTCAAACAATAGCAAGTGGCAAAATTTTTAACAAAGCACAGGGAATGTCAAGATGTCTTCTTGCACCAGATGAACTCTCTTTACTTGCCTGAAAATAAAAGTATTTTTTAAAAGATGCTGCTTCCTGTGTTTTCATAAGGACCAAAACAGCAAAACCCCATACAGAGACACAGAGGAACTGGACTAAGTCTCTGCAGGGCAGTAACAGAGCACTAGCATCTTTCAGCCCCAGCACTGCTGAGAGGCTAATCACCAGCATAGCCCATTCTCCAGATCTGTTCAGCTGAAATGCTCAAAACAGTACCAAGAGCTGCCAGTATACAATAGCTACAAGTTTCTTCTTCCCCCTATAGCTCTTTCCCTCTCCTCTGCTCCTGGACATCTTTGCAGAATTTCCACATTCACAGTCTCAAAGTCCTCGTTCCTTGCCAGCAACATGAAGGACATACCTCAGGCTGCATTTCCCCCACAGCAGAGAGCTAAGGGATTCCCACAGGTTTTAGGGATGCCTCTGAGAGGACCTCTTGCTGCAGGACGGGACTGCCAGACGCTGCACAGGGTGACGTAGCACTGAACTGTGCATCAGGAGGGAGGTGACTCTGAGTCACTCCTGCAATCCCCAACACCACAAAACACAGGATTCCCTCCCACCCTGCACCCACCCATCCCAGGATGACAAAGGTGGCAGGCTGGGATGGATGGCAATAGTTTGTCTCATCTTTCTGCTTCCCTAGGGCAGGAGGCTGATGACATTCCTGGCAGGTGCTTGTTCAACCTTGTCCTTAAAAATCCCCAGCATATCCCCAGCCATTTTGTTGCACAGCCTCTCCAACCAAGTGGAGTGTACTCCACTCCAAGCAGGAGTGCCACTTCTTCTTATTCTATCTGCAAGACACATTATCTGTTTTATTTTTCTCTTGGTGTTTGAATGAATTTTTGTACCCCCTCAGAAACCCCTGAACAATCTCAAGACATTTCACCTTCACAAAGATTTTTTAACTGTGGCCATTGCTCTCACAACCAAATGGCCAGGGACTTTGTTCCTGAAAAATTTCAGACTCCTACTGCCTACCTCATTTCTGTTTTTATCTTTGTGCAAGTGATTCACACAGCCTTTATGCTGTTGCTCTTGAGGGGAGTGTCAGAGCCATTCTGGAGTTCCTCTGGCAGAGCATGACAGCATTTCTACGAGAAACCAGATTTCAGGCACAAAACTTTTACTGCCTTCACAGGAGCCAGTGCTTCCCATGATACATAAAATGAAGCAGTCCCAAGGGACTACTGATTACCACTGCTGTGGGCATGAAGAATCAGTGGAGTCCAGTTCCTCTTCTCTTCCAGCATTCACATCTTTGGACGAGATTGAACCAATACAAAAACAGAACCATACTCTAGCTGTCTGGGAAAGTAGGAGACAGTTTCCCAGAAAGTGCAGCCTACTATAAACTTTTAAATCCACAGCAGAAAAATTCCACAGACACAACTGACATAAAAAAGCTCAAGTGAGAAGTGTCTGAGAAAATACTATGTGTTCTTGATAATGAAATTCTGAAAAGGAAAAAAGGAAAAAAAAAAAAAAAAAGACAAGGGGAAAAAAGCCATAAATAGAAAAAGTCAAAGGGGTCTCTTGCTCAAGGGAGTTAAAACAAGTTAAAATGAAAGACCTAGGGTCAGACTGTCTTAATTCCTTAATTCTTCACAGGAAATAAATCTATTAAAATATTTTCCTGAAGATAATTCATTATTCTGGGCTTATTAAAAATCAATAGTCATCAGGAAGACTCCACAGTTATGCTGCCTTCTATATACTAATTAAATCCTTTAGCTGCATTCAGACTGAATAATTACACACTCCAGCATATGTGAGTGCCTTGTTATAGCTTTCTCCTGTTCCTTACAGTTCCCAGAGTGCTATAGTCTTGTTTCTAGACACATCTATCAGTCAGATGAACCTCCAGACCACAGTATTATTTCCCCTGCAACAATTATAGCCTTATCTAGGATATCTTGACCAAAAGCAGACCACTTTTAAAAAGAATATTCTTATTAAAACAGAGTTTTTTTCTCCTTAAGATAAAAAAAAGAATCTGTTTCCTAATAACATATGAAATAACGTCATATAAACTTCACCTTTCAGGAAACTTAGAGCTTGAATGTTTTGCTCTTGTGGCGGTATTGCATGGGAAGAATAGCTGATTATGCCACACACATCTAATACTTCCAACATAAATTGCTCTCTGTACTAAATAAAACCCTGTACATTTACTTTCTCTGGTAGGAGTATACAGTTTTCCCTCCTGGTGATCTGCCTGCCAGGATTCAGCCAAACAAATAGGACATTAAAAATTATGGTGCAGTTTTTTGTCTTAATTTCTGATATATTTAACAAACATTGGCTGGTCTACTTACAAGCTTCCCCAGAGATGCATCATGAGTGTATTATTTAAACAGAGAACTAATAGATTGAAGCAAATTTGTATTTCACCGGTAATCCCAAATTGCAGCAGTCATACAATAACAAACTGAAGATTATAAGAAAGTGCTAAGGCTTAATTTGCTTGCCACGTGTCTGGTAGCAAAATGCTAATATTACTTGTAGTCTCCATTCTCATAATGGCTGCACGGACATATCATTACATCCAGATTGTTGTTTTTTTCTTTATATATACTGCCTACATTGTAATGGAATAAGTTAACATCTAAGGATTCTTTTAATGCACTCCACTTTCAATCATTCCTCCCCCTTCTCTTTTTTAGTAATTTCCTTTCTTTTTTTTTTAATCCTGAAAAATCCTGAATTGGTGTCTATATACAGCCATAAGAAAAATATTCCGCTACTCATATTCTCCAAGTATTTTGTATTGATTTTAACATGATCATGTTTGAAAGAGTGAGGGGAAGTGCTGGAAAACATTTGTCCGTAGCATTCAGAAAAATCTAGTGTATATTATGACTTTGACCTACTACTCTTACAAGAAAAACAGGTCCCTGATTAATACCTGAACCTAGTTAACTCTCAGAGTGAATGTCTTCATTTCAGGTCACTTCTAAGCTTGTAAACAGTGTGCTAACAGTGCTGGCTGATTCACTTGTCCCTTCTCTCTTCCAACACAACTTTTGTTCCACCATGTCTGCTAGTTTCAGTTTCAAGAGCATATCAGCTCGAAAATTTCATTCTTGGTGAAATTAAGTATTTGCGGGGGAAGCTATTATGGAGTTTCCTATTTCCAAGTAAGAGCATAAATAAATCTAGCTTTAGTGATGTGAAATCCAGATGCCACAATATTTCAAGAAGACATGATTACCTAAAGAAATGTTGAAAACCAAGTTTTATTAAGTGTGTTAAGTCAAGAAAACAAAAACAAAACCAAAACCAAAAAAGTTCCACAAGTGCACCTCCTGTAAGGAAGACACTTCCATTGTCAGAACCAGGAAAAACTACTCAGAGGATGTATCCAGATCTCCCTTGCAGTGTGTGAGTGTGTGGCTTTCTCCTTTCTCCAAATTAGGGTTTCTATTCTCTAGGTGTAAATGCTGCTCTCATATCATCTAAGGAGAGTCCCAAAATAAGTATGCCTTATAAGCAGTCAAAAGCAGACAGCAACAGTATCAGAAGTAAACCACACAAGTCACATTGCTATCCCATCTGTCTTATCCAGCAGGTTCTCCCCACAAAACACCTCAGCCTCAGAAGTGTTTTTTCTTCGCCCTCTTTTTTTCTTGACTGTTTTCAAACTTTCCATGTCTGGCCCTCCAGTAGCAATTAGGCCAATTAAGATTTACCTAGAGGCAGGGAGTAATACAATCCATTTAATTATTCTCACAAGAAACAAACATACAAAAAGAGGAGAGGGAAGGGGTAAGTTGCAGACAGAAACAGTGGAAAAAGTAAAGACAGGGCAAGACAGTCTTTTGATCAGCACATGCAACTTTTCTATCTGCAAGATAAAGACCATTCAGCCACAAAACCTTACTGCACCAGTCTGTCACTCCTATATCAATCCCTGAACTCTTCTTTTTTTTTTTTTTTTTTTTCCCCTTGTCTAGATTGTGCTTAAAAATGTGTTTGGACATTTCTAAAAGTCATCAAGTAAGACCAACTGACTTAAAGGGCCCTTGCTGTGAAAGACATATATTATTCCTCCTTTTGACTCATTACTGTTTTGCTTATGTTCCTAGATATTGCAGACACACAATTTTCAGGGCCCGCAGCCCAGCATCCATGGTCAAGATAAAGTGATGCATGCCTCCACTGCAGAACCACTGCCTCCTGTGCTTTGCCCAAAAATACGCTCCAATGTCAGTAACAGAAAGTGTCCTGTTGTTTGATCTGCTCTGAAATATGCCATTATTTTTATCATTTAGCAAATCTACTTTCTCAATATCAATCTGCTCTATTTAAGCAGTTGAAGGGTCCTACTCTAACCATGGAAAGATGTGGATTCTGATAGGAGCAATTAATACTAAATATTTAAAGTCAATAGCAGAAGGAAGAGCTAGAAAAAACATGATGCCAAAGGGGTTCTGCCTTGCAGCTTCCACTTTACATTACAAAAACTCAAAGAGCAGCAATGCTGGGCAAATGCACATGTGAGACTCATTTGCACTTCTGAGTAGGAACTTGTCCAATACAGCTTTAAAAGTATATGTGGTCACAACGATTCACAAGTAGTAATGTCTTAAGTGTTTAAGAGAGGGCATGTTTTCCATCAAATTGTTGAATGTGTGCTACTCAGCTTCTGTGCAAACAATAGTGTTTTCACTACCTATATTTTGGCAAAATGCTTTAACCCATGTTAGATCAAATAGTTCTACAGAAGTGTACACAGTTATTATTTAGTGTTCCCTTGCTGTTAGTACAAACAGCATTACTACAAACCACTGCTCGTTTGCAGGCTGGAGCCTCCTACACACTTCAGACTTAATCAGGTGAGAATAGAAAACAAAATTCAACCCATGACTAATCAGAGCCTTGAGATGCAGCAGACATGACCAGTGGTGTGACCCTCTGGGATTATCACAGCACCAAATTTGGAGACCTCTCATGGTGCTGCACTGACACATAGTGGAACTGCACAGTCCAGCCAGAAGATACAGGCCCAAATCTGGAGCCACTGGATAAATGCAGCCTCTCCTTTACAGCAGTCAAGTCAAGGTGATTGTAATGCTGGTAGGCTTTTAATCTGTGAAGTTATGATGTTATTCTGCATTCCCAGAGAGCATTTACACATACTGCTGAATAAGTTGTCTACTAACTTTTTAGAATATGAAACTACAGAAAAATTCTTCTCAGAAAAGAGTATTTTGTCATTGGGACATGATCACTCTTATGTACACAAAGCCATTCTGTGCCATGTGTGTCACAACAAGCAGCTTTGCCATGACCTCACATTTAGACCTTGCAGAGTTGTCTTCCCAAACCTAAATTGTCCTTGCACATGTGCCACTTCTCAAAAGATCCTGCCACAGAGACAGCTTGCTAAGGGAAGAAAAATGTGCTGCAAATTAAAGGGGGGTGTCATTTTCTCCAACTGGGCAAAAAGAAGTCAAAGTAAATATCCTTTATAGGCAAGTGTACTGAGTAGGCAAAATTGGTCCCTCTGGTAACACACCAAAGAGAGGAAAAGAAATCACAAGAGTTGGAGATTTTAAAACAAGAGGGTGTAACTGAAGAATTGACTTCTTGCAACCCATTCAACTGTCTTTTCTGTAACAGAGTGAAGGTAATCCTATCCCAGCAAAATTCTCCCCTGCCATTCACATATTTTCTTTTGTGTTGGACCTTTCCACTGCAATCTCAGTTTAAATTTATCCTTCATTGACAGTCTAAATATATTGGCTCATGAGCTTTTCTTACTAAAATTCTCCCTGAGCTGATTCCCATTCAGTGTTCTGGGCACTCTTTACGCACAAAGTAGTGGATGAAGAAAACAATGCAGTTTCTTTAGTTGTGACATTATTTGTCTTCAGCTAACAAACTACAACAAGGTACTGGGCTAGTGCATTCTCTAGGTACAATACTTAACACTCAGGAGCTAAGTGAAAACTCTCACCAGTGTCTGGTGATTGTGTGTGGTTGTGATTGTGACTTACAAGCCACTGACAGACTGATGACTCATTTATGCCAGCAAGATATGCTTATACTTTGCTAGCACCACTTGCCTGAACAATGTCTTACATGCATGTAATGCATTACATGTATGTCTTACATGCAAGTTTGGGGCAGATGATTGTGAAATGCATACAAAGCAAAGTGTAATGTCAGAAAATAAACATAATGCCAGAGAATGCAATATCAGTGAATACAACAAAGTTTAAAAATATGAAATCAAAAGAAAGCAGCATTCTAACTCCACCTTTGCACTTCATTAATGGATGTGAAATGAACTTGTCAGAGGCGGCTGTATTTCAGGCAAAGGAAATGTCACAAGTTGTAAACTGCAGCCTTGGAGTTTACTCAGCTCTGAGAAACTGAGAAAAGCAACAGAGAGGAGACAGGGGTTTCTGTTTGGATCTGCACACAGGACAGCCAGGCTCAAGGATCCCATGTAGCAGCTAGATATTGGAGGAAATGCTTCAGAAGGTGCCTGGAAAGGTTTCCCTAAGGACACCAAGCAGTTGCATTCCTCATCGTCTTCCTGTCTTTTTCCCCCAAAGAGGATCTATCCAACACCACAGTCAGGTCACACCCCATCACCCTACAACTTTAAATCCTTTGATTCCTCTTTTAATATATCTCTGAAGTTTAACATAAACAACCTATGAAAAGCCTTATGTAGGTTATTTAGCAGATTCCACTGTTGTCAACACCCTATCTGGGAGATCATGCCCAGTCAGCCCTCCTGGAGCTGTGCTGCTAAGACTTTGAGGAAGGAGAAAGGTTATGAAACAGGAAATAAAGAGCTCTGTGGATTCGCTGAAACCAAACCCAGAAACATGGCTTTCGCCAGAGCTGCCTCATAATCCCTGTACCATTTGGACAAAGGTATGCATTACTTCAGTTTCACTTAGGAAGTCTTGTGTTAGTGTAGTGTTAAGTATACTGTAATTTCATTTAGAGACTTGCGCAGTACATGAAGAGGGGATCAAGCAGAGGAACTGGGTCTATGAGTGGAAGAACTCTGAGATAGCCTACTCTAAAAACAGATTTTATCTTAAGCTAAAAGAACAAAGCAGAGCTCCATGCAAGAAAGCAGATTTTTTTAATCTGACAGAGGAAGGCTTATAGGCAAAAGACTCAGTCACAGCCATAGGGTATGCCCATCTGCTCCAACAAGTGCAGACAGATCTGAATGCCTCTATACTGTTTGCTGGAAAGACAAACAAGCCAGCTCCAGTCACAAAAATGCAGCACAGCCCATCAGAAAACAGGCCTGTGGAGTATCTTGATGGCTCAGATACAATGCCATGCCAGTGTAGCAGACAACTTCCAAACAAGGGCTGGCATAATGCTCAACTGCCTGTGCAGATGCAATCACATACACCTCAGGAAACAGCACCCTGTAGGCTGATCCCATTATCTGTGACATTTTAGCTACTGGCTGCACTTTTCTGAGATCCAGGCAGCTGCAAGGCTACAGGCTGGGACAGGGGTTTGAGCAGAGCCCTGGGCTCTTTTTGTGGCCAAAGTCCCAAAACAGCTGTCACTTTTGCTGCTCTCCCAAGTGCCAGACAGTATGTGTGACACATTATACATATTATGGCTACACAGTGGAGAATGAAAAGCTGTCTGTTCTGTCAATTTTTTCTTCCCTGTTTGTGATTGAATATATTTATGCACTCTCCTCCCACATTCACACAAAACTATCAGCTCATTGGCTCTATGTTTTACTGTTCAGCTCTCAGAAATTCCCAACTTGAGAACCATAGCAGGGTGGCAAATAGCTTAACGCATGAGACCAAAGTCACTTCAGCTGCAATGGATTTTTCTAATGCAACATTCAAGGCCCAAAGTGATTATTCAGACTGTCAACACATTCCTAGCAAGGAGTGAGCACAAGAACTGAGAGTGTTGCAAACCCATCATTTCAAACTGCTGATAGAGTTAAGTGCTTTGCAGCAGGTTCTGCTTGACTGTTTCTTTTCGTTCAATGAACATGACTCAAATCAAGACCTTACTTTAGCTGTGACCCAAAAGAAGAGAGAACAATACTTACTGACAAAATGACCTTGTGTTTGTCAATGCATAGTCCATGAAGCAGAAAGCAGCACTGTGCAAAAATATCCAGGCAAGCTTTGACAGAATTCAGGTTTTAAAAGTAGGCTAAATCAGCTCAAAAGCATTGTTTGAACATCTTTGATTGGATTCAACCACCTAAATGGCCCTTTGAAAACTGAGTTCTTCTCTCCACGTATCACCATATCACACCAGGGAGATCTAATCTCCATGACAGGAGAGAGGGGTCACCCACAAATGGGGCTCAAGTGGGTGGAGACAGCACAGGCAGTCAGTAATGCTGAGAAGTGAGGGTCCTAAGGATGGAGACATGCATTCACTGACACATGCACACACACACTGCCAAGATCAGCTGCCTGCATGTTTCTCTCAAGGTTCTTCAGGCAGACATGCCTGCAGCAGATGTAGAGGACTAGCTGCTCACAAGTGGTTATCAGACGAATCTTCAATCTTTTGGTAAATAGACAGTAATTTGAATCCTATGGGAAAACTTTATCCTGGGTCATGCTAGGCTCTCAGGGGACTGCAGAGGGCAATCCCAGCCAGCCCCACAGCCTCGGACCATTCAGGAAGCAAGAGGCCACTCCTCCCCTCACCCCTGTGTATCAACAAAGAGAAGGTGGAATGTTTCATAAAAGAAAGTGTAAGTTCATGTGTGATGGAAAGCACCTCTGAACCATGTCAGCTTGCAGTCTAATGCTTCTCTGGAGTAAAGGAAATAGAGATGACAGCTACTCAAGCAAAATGGACTGACAGTTGCCCAAGGTCATGCAGGGACATTTGGCTCCCTATAAATTTGCTTTTAAAAAACTTTAGTTTACTTTTGATTTGCATTTTATTGGTGATTTTCTTGAGTGTTTTTTTCTTTTTATTGCTGTTTTTCAAGGTTGTAGGTCAAAACCAAAAAGGACAATCATGCATGAATGAACTTAGATAGCATGAGAAACAACCACCAAAAAAACCATTATGACCCTCATGCAGTGATAATAAACAGACTCTTCTATTGTTTGCTGTCCTTCTTGATCAGAGTTGTAATGATCAGTACTATACAGCCAAGGAGGATCTAGCTTTGTTAAATGACAAAGCACGTTACAAAGCTCTGGCAAAGTACATTCTTTAAAAAGAACCACAAACAGGGAAAAAAAAAAAAAAAAAACAAACACAAAAGAACAAGAACAACCAAAAAAACCCAACACAATATCAAAAATCACCAAAATAATAAGAGGAAGCATGACCACTTTCCAATTTATCTAGAAGAAAAGACATTGCGCTTTTGCATATAGGAAATTTCTAGGATTTTGCTCAGCGAAGAGCTTTCAAGTTGCACATTTTCCTGGTTTCTCATGAAAGTGGATATTTTCCTTTTTCAATATTTCCCAGTTCATTCTATATTTTTACTGGACACCAAAACTCCAATTTACAAAGTGTGTACAAATTTGCTTTTGTAGTTTCACAAGGCTCATTAAAAGAACTATGAAACTTGGAAATAAGGAACATTCAGTATCAACTTTTTCTAAAAGATAGCCATGACTAGCGTAAAAACAGTATCCAGGGAGATTCTAACTGCAATCATCAGTGCAAGCAAGCAGGCAGCACTGTCCCAAATTCTCAGTTATTATAAGTGCTCACTCATTTCTTTAACAAAACTGAGTCAAGTGGGAATGGACTCTCGTCCCGGCTATTAACAAAGTCTGGGATAGAGCAGAATCTTTCCATCAGCCTAGAAAGTTTCTGATTCAGACATCCTTTGCACTAGTCAGAGAGAGTAAAGATAAAGGCAGATGTCAACATCTGCCCTACTGATTAAGAAATCTGAAGTGATGCACAGCTACAGCTGTAGATCACTGTATCCATTGCCATAAGGCAGCCAAGAATGCTGTGCAGGGAAACTGTGGTACATTTTATGGATTCTTGTGCTTATTCTGAGCTGTCATCTCAATCATTTTGCCTTTTAATATTAGATAAATAATCAAGTGCACCTCACTATGAGAGAACCTGATTTTAAGGAGAGCATGACTATAGTTTGGACAATAAACAAGCTGAGTTTCCATGAGAGAACAGATTGTCTCTAAGTTTGACAGGAACCTTCTATGCCTGACTGATTTAGTTTCCAAAAGAGACAGGGAAATCTTTTAAGGCATTATTTGGTGTTACTTATACAAAGATTGCTTCAGGAAAATTGCATGATTCATGTTTTGCAACAGATAGCAAAGCTTCAGCAGTTGCTAAAATGAAGTTTAGCAACAAAACTAAAACATATTCTACAGGTAAAAATCACTGCTATTAGAAGATAACATTTAAAATGCTAACAGTGCCAAGATACTGAATCTGTTAATTAACTAGGATGCTGTATTCTAAGGAATACAGTTAATAATGATTCTGTCCAAGTGGCAAAAGGATTTGATGAGAGCTGGCATATTATGACTAAAACAGTCAGTAAGTGCCAATATAATTCTCCTTGATTTGTCTGTTCTGCTAAGGACATTTAATTCCACTGGTATCTTTAAGCAGTCCCTGAAAACAGCAGAACTGCCTCTTTAAAATATATAGGACAGAATTAGGATCAGGAAACTAAGAGTTAACTAGAGACAAAATATTAGTGGCATAGACTGTAGCAAGATGCACTACTGATACAGTTAATGTCTGACAGAGTTGAAAGATGGCAAAAGCTTTCTTTCCAAGCAAAGCTGTAACAAATGCTTGGACTAGGCACCTGCACATAATTCTGAAGGCCAGTGCGCTTCAGAAATTAAGTCCTCTGCTTAGCAGAAAGGATCTGCATGTGAAGGCAACATGGCTTAGGGCACCCCATGAAACAGGCAACACAGGAGCCAGTAAATATCAGCTATGTTTTCCTAACCATGCTGCTGCTGAAGTAATTGGACTGAAAGCAGTAGTGGGGCTGGGGGAGTCTTTTACACAGACTACTGAGCACAAAAGAGAGCATTCTGTGCCAGACGGTAATAGATTTTTCTGGATTTGTAAAGGTAATCAATACTAAAACCAAGACAAAGGCTTTCATCCAGCCATAGATGTTATACCCACCCAGGCCTTTGGAGAACAGAGAAGACCAGCCACAAACTTTCTGGTCTCTCACATGGGTTGAAACACTTCTTGTAGAGGAAAGCTGAACTCCACATTTTCTTATGCTTCATACTTGCCCTCTTCCCTATGCATGTATTGGGTTTAATGTATTTCCTCTATATTATCTCCAGTCCAGACAGACCTACAATATGGTTTGCTTCCCCACGTGACACCAAATTCATATTTTAGTAATGGACTGAGACTTCAGGGCAGGCCAGTACTTTCTAAAATCAGCTGGGAGGAAAAATGTCTTCTTCAACAAGGGTAAAAGCAGAAGTGTCAAAAGAGAAAAAATAAATATTTAAAAAAAAAAAAAAAAAAAAAAAAAGAGCCCCAAACCACCACCAAAACAAGCTGTCCTGAGGTGCACTGCAAAGGGTCATCATTTACACATCCTCAAGGGATCTCCTTTGCAGCTGACAAAGCTCATTTTTTGTTGTGAAACAATGAGCAGTCTGCCTTCAGCCCAAGAAACCATAAAAACTTACTCCAGTAAGTAATACAGGAATACAACCTCAAAGGAAATAAATAATAATTAAAAAAAAAAAAAAAAAAAAAAAAAACAAAAAAAAAACAAACAAAATCCCACATAATTGTTTGGAGAAGGGATTACAAAGCAAAAATGGATTGGACCAATACAGTACTCCCTTGTACCATTTTATGAACCATTGTTATAAAGTGTCTTGGAGTGCCCTGAGGAGAAACTGCTATCAGAAGTTCCCCAGCAAATGTGAGGATTTTTAGTTTTGGTAAGAAAAAAAAAAAGAAAATGAGGGGTAAAATAACTCACTGTGTTTCTTTGAAACCATCTCTTTTTTCCCTCTAAGTAAATTGTGTAAAGCCTTGCCTCTCATCTTTTAGAGTTTCCTCTAGTTTGATCATCCTACCTTTTTAACTCCAGAAGACAGAGCTGTATGGTTTTCTGGTAGAGTCCAGCCCATCTTCCCATCCAAGAAAAAGGGTCTACTATAATAAGTGTAATTTTAAGATTTTGGAAGCATCATAAAATTGCTCCTCCTAGTCAATTTCCTGTTTCCCCAAAAAAGTCTAATTAATATGATGAAAGCAAAGACAAACTGTACATTTTGCCTCACTTCATCACCTTCATTTTGCAGGACTGTACAGTTCAAGCAGCATTTTTTATCCTCCATTGCTTCAGAGAGACGACTACTTACTAAATTTAGAAGGGCTTTAGACCCATCAACAGCTCCAACTATATGTGGGAAACAATCTCTTAGCTCAGTTCTGTCTTCTTTTATGGACAAAGACAGTGATCTCCAACAAGCCTGTAACTTGCAAATGTGTCATCATCTGAATTTGCAATTAGATGTATATATAACGTGATTATTTTGTTAACATAAGTATTTTCTCCTATGACTATCCCTGGTCAAGTGAACCTGGTTTCCTCTAGCTTTAAAAGTTAAATGGAAAAGGCTCTCCCAAGAGAAAGTTTTCTTTCTAAAAGGTCTCTAAAATCCTCCAAAATATCTGTCTGAGATCCTTTTCCTGAGCCTGCAGCCTAGGCTGTTGATAGAAGCATTAGAAGATGGCAGCAACCCTGAGGCCCCACAGAGAAGAGATTTCTTCAACCTTGGAGCACAACACGAAGAATCAGGAAACTACACTGGTCAGTGCCCACAGTGCCATGTTGTTCTGGTAGAGGCCATGGTGCTGAGTGTGCTGTAGTGCCCTGTGGCTATGGCCAGCCCTGGCGTGTAGGGGCAGCAGGGCTGGAGTGCTGGAAGGTGCAGCACCAGACAGATTTCCGTCACTGCCATCCTCCCTGAGATGTGCCAGGAGTCGATCCCTCATGACACAGAGCCACTCACTCCACTCTCCTGTGCAGACAATGCTATCACCCCTCTCATCACTCAACCATCTGTGTGCAGACTCTTGCAGACACCAAACTGCTCCACCCAGCCTAAAGAAGCCTTCATATGGGAGGCTTATCTGGACAAAGTAGTGTGTTAGGATTCTTGTAAACAGCATAATCTTATTTACAATATTGGCACTAATCCCAGTGCTAGGGCAGATGGAGTAGCTGGGCAACCATTGATGTTGGGAGCAGATCAAACTCACTAAAGAGCAGTGCTGCAAGACTGTGGTTTCTAACCACAGAGCCAAGATTGGGACTACCCTGGGTGTCTTGGAGGTATTTTCTTCTGCCTGCACCACTGACACATCTGTCACTTACCACTTCATTCACAGGTGGATACAGATGGGGACACTCCTCCCCTAGCTGGAAGTGGTCAGCCTGGCCCAGCGTGCAGAGCAAGCTGTCATTGTGCTGTCCTGGAAGAGGTTGTGGATGTCCCTCGTGAAAGGCAGAGCAGGAGCAGCCATGGAGAGGGAGAGAAAGAAAGGTAAATCACTAGTGAATGGAGCAGTTCTATATCATTCTGTACTTTTAATTGTGTTACTGTTTACTGTGTGTGATATAACAAAGCAAAGTTATAAAAAGGAAAATTCCCTCAACTCTTGTCCTCACTCTTTGCCTTTTCTAGAAAACTGATCTTACCTTGGATGGTGGCAGTTTACACTTACCTGTCATCATCTATTGGTTAACTGATTCATTTTAGCTACATTACCCTGTTATAGTTTTCCTTATGAAAAGAGGTTCTCTTAAGTTTTTCATATAGCAATAACTCTATCTAATCTTACCACTTACTAGATTTTGAAAAGAAACCCTATTAAGTAAAATCTGAAACTTGTGATTCTCAGTTGTGCAAAATCTTGAATGGTCAGGAAGATATCATCATTCACTGGAGCATAAACATTCATGCTGTTACCACTATCATCTCATGGTCTTGAACATGAAGAACTGCAATTATCTCAACTTTGCACCTGAGGAGCTGAAACCCCAAATTTCCAGTGGGACCATCTTTCTCAAAGAACAGACTAATAAACATGATCAGACTACACTGCAGTGCTAGTTATCTCAAATAACAAGTAAACAAACATACTCCCTGTTCAAACATCTTTATAATTAAAATTCCTTTGTGAAATTTACTGCAGCTATACACCAGAAGTGTAATTAGTAGTATGTCATGCACAGTTAGGACTTGGGTCATAAATAAAATAAATACTGCTTATTAATAAATAAATTGTCAACAAGCCAGGTCTTTGATGCAGTAACAGCTTAATTCTGACTGTTTGTTTCTTGTTTAAAACAAAGAATCTGAACTTAATGTAACATGGGCAAGAATAAAAAGAAAAAAGGTGGCTGTGGAGTTTTTCCCTTTCCCTGAAAGAATAATAATGAAAACTGAAATAGTAATATTTTTTTTCTCTCTCTCTCTACCAAGGCAAATGAACTACTTCTAGCAGCATGTGGCTCTGGGGTTTTTGTGTAATAGTATCAGGCTATATTTGCTTTAGCCACATACAGCTGAAATTTCTTCACAAAGATTCACCTGAAAAAGAAAGGAATGTAAAAATGTCACATATTTCAAAAATACTAAAAAAAGAAAAATCTTACAAAGAGGCAAAATTACTCACCTTACTTAGAATAGAAGCAATTGCCTGTAGAAATGACACAGTTCCCCTTCTGCTATGAGCTCAGAAAAAGATTTCCTTAGCAAGGAACCATTCTGCAATTTCCTTATGCAGCTCTATGCATCTGTCTGTGTTTTCTAACTAACTCCTTCATATTTGATGCAGTGGTGGCTGCAAGCTTCTCTGGCTTCTCTGCCCCGACCTTTTGCATGGGACTGTGAGGTAAAGGCAGGTATTTCACATTGCCTGGTGCTACACAACCCCAAATGTTAACACTTCTCTAAATCCAGCAACATTATCAGTGTCTCTGTGATTGTGGCAAACCCTAAACCAGAAAGTGGCAAACACAAGAGGTGTGAGCCAATCTATGGGTTAACATTCAAATAACTCACACTGCTGACAAGGGACAACTCACCAGAAGGAAGCTCAAATTTAGGAGAAAAGCCTGGAAGCATGTATACAAATGGGTACAAAAACTAGCATGGCCTTGGTCTGAGATGAAAAGCCCAGGAAATAAATTAAAGCAATTTCTTTAAAAAAAAATGCAACCCACTCCATTATGTTCAGTCATACCCACAGTGACATCCAGAGAACCTTAGAGGTGAATGTGGCAATTGGGCTCTCCAGTCAGTCAGACAAGGAGGTACATCTCAGTGGGTTTTTTCTTTCACTGTTACTTCATAAAATAATTTCAAAAGTCTAGGCATTTTGAGTTTTGCTATTTTTCAGATGTAACACGTCAGCTTGTTGAAGAAACAATGACAATCCATGAGACACCATACTGAAATCCAGGTGATCACAGCTCAAAACTTTTTTGGAAAGGCAATTTTGTCTAACTTGCCTAGCTTTGCATCAGTAATGTAGGAGCACCAGTCCCAGATTTAATTGGGCTGCGGCAAGAACACAACCTTCTGGGCATCCGGAAGCACACTTGAGGACACGTTTTCATGTTTACATGTTTACAGTTTAAATTGTGCTAAACCTGAGACTCCAAACTGACTGCTAGAGTTTTCTTTTGGCCACTTTAACCTCCTGCAAGCTTGTCCTCAGTGCAGCAGCATGGGTTTGAAGGAGATTTGTGATGACAAACACGTGGCTAGGTTGTGAGAGCTGAGGGTTAAGGGTTTGTGAGTTTTTATGTAAAACACTTATCTCCTAGGAGATCAACTGAGAACTTGCACCAGCTGAGAAAGATGGGAGTCTTCATCAGCTCCAGTCTGAAGGAGATTGAAAGGCCTTCAGTAGATTTTACTGTTCATTAAGGACAGGCTGCCAGTTTCAGTGAGACACTAATATTTGTAATGAAGAGCTAGAGTCCAAGAAGCAGTACACATAAAATTTTATTAATTACCATGGAGTTTAAAGATGAGGAGGTGACCTGGAAAAATTAAAACAAAGTGAAACAAAACAAACAAAAAAAACCAACCCAGGCAAAAATAAGTGAGGGCCTAAAAATTAAGAGTCACCTCAAGCCAAGTCTTATGCAAAAAACCTGATAAATATTAGTAATCAATTTAGGAATAATTGCTCCTATTAAGGTCTCCAAAACCTAATGTTAATGCACTGGTAAATGTGGTAGTCATTGGTTTTCTTCCAAAGATCTTGCAACTGACCCATTTTCCTTATGAAAACAATCATGTGAAAGGTAATTTATTAATTTAGGATGTGCATACTTTTTGCATACGGAGAGAGCATCCAAAGTTGGACTTGGTTACAAACAAAATATTTTACTGTCAGGCAACTAAGGAAAAAGAATTGGGAAAAAAACATCTGTGAAAACTTTTTAAAGTCAGCTTGGCAAGGTTTGCATATATTTGGTGCAGATCTTGACCAGCCGGTCACCAAGTTGATGAGTCACTTACTGTTACCTTACTGACACTTTTTGTCCCTATTCCCCATCAGAAAGAAAAGAAGACAAGTAAGGCCATAAAGGCAAGTACAAAGAGAAAAATCAATTCATTTCCAGCAAATATTCCAGACAATTCTTTGGGCCCAACATCATTTACCCTCAAAACAGGTTTAGCACCCACTCCTGACAACGTTTTTTCCTAACAATATGGGACTGCATGAAAAGGGAGCCATGGCAATATGAAAGAGGGAGTTCTACATCTTCCATGATTTGCAGATGACTAAAGACAAATACCATTTCTTTTTAGCTTTACCCCATCAATAGCACATGTATTATAAATGTTGAGTTTATTCCAGCCCATGGGCCTCTCTTCCTAAAACACATATCTAGAAAGAGTTATTGATGCGGCATAAAAGGTTATCCTAAGTGAGAGCCTTTACTGAGATTCCACGTGCTACATAACAGATAATTCTAGTGAAGCTTCTTCTCCCACAACCCTCTTCATTATAATAGGACAAATTTTATTGAGCAAATAGAATACTGTCAGGATACAATTTTACCAAGAGCAAAAGGCAAGAACTTTATTTTGCTCTGTGTTTCTGAGTAGGTATATATAATAATAATGGTTCAAAGCAATTAAAAAAATCAACTTCACACACAAAACCAGGGTAGTTCCCATTTAAGATAACTACCTTCAGCTCTCAGCTTGAATATCTTCCTCTAAATTTTACCAGTAAAATTACTCCACACTAATAAGAAGAGATCCTTCTTATGCAATGTTTTATATATTCTGCAAGGAGTCTGTTTCATTAATTAAATCCTATTTCCATATTCATATGCCCTAAACAGAAATCTGGATGACATTCTTAGTCAGATCCCTCATGGCTGTGACCATCGTTCTGTCCCCAGTTCCCTTTCTTCTGCTCTGTCCCATGGGAAGCACAGCCCAGTGTGCAGCACAGACCAGAGATCATCACTCAAAAGTGACCCCTTCCACTTACCATAGACATAAAGAAAATAAATCAGTCGGTGTTGGTGGTTCCTTCCTCAGGAGGGGAGGGATGCCCTTAGCATAGAGAGCATGGCTGTAAACATGTTTTTGCTGACTGCCCCTCTGATTTCTGGAGCTATGTGTCCTATTTACCACAAAAGGTTGTATGGTAAGCCTTTTTTTTACATGAGTAAATTTTGCCACAACTTGCCACCGAAATACCTTAGGCATTTTGCTTTTACTCTGAAATCATTACTGTTTTTACCAATTGACTTAGCTTGAAAATGTGTGAAGGAAGGTTATTCATATAAGCCTGTAAATGCTTCCATAGACACGGTTTTTGACACTTGTAACTTCAGATTTTATATTTATATTTCTTCCTTTCTATATGCTATACAGAAAGCAATAGTATCATAGTAATAATTCTAAAAATTGAGGAGAAAAAAACTCCGTTACTTAAGAAATGAGGAAGAGATGACTTGGAATATTTGGACTACTGCTTTTCACTATTTGGCTATGACATTCAATTTACAAAAAGCAAAAACAGAGGAGTGGGATGACCAAAGTGAAGTTCAAATTGGAAGACATAGAAAAGGATCAAAGACAATTTTTAAACTGAGGGATCAGTCTTTTCTTACCAAAAAACACATTTCCAAGAAAGGTCAATGCAGTTTATCATTTAAGAGTGTTTTTGTAATTCTTGGAATACCATGTTCCCTCTTACTAGCTTTTGTAAGTAATGCTTGCTTGCCTGCAAAAGGTATCATCCTTTTTCATCCTGGCAAATCACAGTCATTGGTAATTTGTACCTTCAGGTCCCTCTCAAAAGCTGCAATGTCATATATCCGAGTCATTAAATAAAATGCTAATGACACAAATTCTTCTGTACCATTATACCCTTGGTACCACTGGCCATCATTAGCGTATCAAGCCTGTCCTCCACTCCCTTCCATAAAAAGGGGAACTGTTTATCAGACTCAAAATCTTAACTATCAAGATGCAAAAGGCCTAGGTAATATCTAAAAGCCCATAGCTGATAGGGTTTTTTTCTCAAGGACACACAGCTTTTCTAGCACAAACACTAAACACAGGATAAGGATAAACTTTCCCAGCTGTTAGTCCAAGGCAGTGACACGAGCTTTCCAGGTATTTAACAACCATCACAATATTGTGATCTCTGCTTCAGGGGGAAGCACAGCTCTGATCTCCCCTTTTGCAGGTCCAACACAGCATAGTGCATATTCCTCCATGGCACACTTTACCCTTCAGCAGGCAATTGCTGTGGACACAACCAGAAGATACTCCAGATCCTATGCTCCCTAATTCTGTATAAAACCCTGTATAGAGCAAATATATACTGCACTCCAGAAGTTAGCATAACCGATAACCTAGGCATTACTGATAGAGCTCAAAAGCCCTGCTGAGACTAAGGCAATGTTTATTCACTGAGTGGACACATACCTGAAGGACCTGTAGCTGTACTAAAGGTATCATGAGCAGAGTTAGCAGCAAAGACACACACCCCTACCTAAGTTTCAATACGTTTCAATACTGTGTAATCTGCCAGCTGCCCTGGAGGATGTCTACAGCTTAGAATACAATTTCATAGCTATTAATATCCAGGTTAGCTAAATTAAAGCTAGCTCACATACATGCTGCAATCACACTTTCAACCATGGGATGGAAAATATCAGAGATAAAAAGCAGAGTTAGCAACAAATACCAAGATTTTTATGGGCATGGCTGCCTGCACAGGCAAGCACAACTGGCTTCAGTACGGACCTGGAGGACAGCCAAGACCTGGCCATGCACCATGTGAGGATACGAGCACTGTACTGTAGTGTGGTTGCTCTGAAGATCGCTCGTGCTGCACTGCACAGCAGAGCAGTGTAAACCCACTGGCACAGCCACAGCCTCCAGTGCTCCCTGCTTCTGAACAGAACAGCTTCTTCTCAATGTTGGATCTATCCATTGCTCCCCAAGTTGCTGCAGGAAAAACACAGCCCACATTTTTCTTGTGTTGCTGAACGGGGTCCAGCCAAAAGAATGGGGTACTTCACAGGAGAAAGGTATGAGTTACTGCTTGGTTCAGAAAAATTTCGCACAACATTATTTTGTTCAGGCAAATTATTAAATCTTCTCTTGTGACTTGGTTTTGTCACCTGTAAAATTCATGTATTTGCCTGAGAGAAGAACACTGCTAAATCTAAGCAACCCTTCAGAGATGAAAATTTCTTATTAAATATTATTATTAATCTTATTAAATATTATTATTAATCTTATTAAATATGAAGAACAGGTAAAAGTGCATACAGAACCATTACCATCTTATCACACCTATGCATTATTTTTGTGTGTCTTCTGTAGATTTTAATGCGTTCTTTTAGAACCAGGCACAGAGAAATACATCCTGGGTTCAGCTGCTGCACATAAACACTTAAAAGGGTTAAAGAGTACATATCTATTTGAAATAATCAGCAACGTGACTCTTTCAATGTCACTGTCTCTAGTAACTAAACCAGCTTAAGAGATAACAGTGTCTTCTACCCACTTGTCCCTGATCCCCAAGCTGGGTTTATGCAACCAATTTGAGATGTGTAGTATAAATACATTCAGTGACACTAGTTAGGTTAAATTAAAACAGAAAAAAAAAAAAAAAGAATCAAAAGATCACACAGCACACCCATTTTTTTCCCAAAAAGGAACAAGGTGAAAAGAAAAATTAATCCAGACCAACTAGACAACCTGGTTAAATAAGAAGCTATGTAAACAAGGTGGGATAGCTGTGGCACCCTAGCTCCCACATGCAAACACTGAACTACAGTCTCACAAAGACTAGGGAAGGAAGCTGGGGAAACACAATGGTGAAAGGCTTCTGGGCTGGCTGCAAACATGTCTGCCAATTTTGTAATTTTTTTTCAATTTTAGTTTTGATGAGGCCCTCAGATACATTTGTTCTGCATGTGTCCAGAGGCTGACACCACTCCATTGCCAACCAGCCCCAGCATACCTCATGCAGAGTTGCTTCACTGTGAAGTCCAAGAGAAAGAAGATTCATGAGCCAAGAAATCAAACACTCCTAAATGTAGGGATGGCACCAAAGCCACATCACAGCAGCTGGGTACATCATCCTGCGCATTAGCTGTAAACCAGTTTGCAGGCACATTACCAAATAATGGTTTGTTTCAGGCATTTTCTCACGCTGCTACTTGGCAGGAACGAACCACTGGTGCCACTTGCAGGCAGTTGCTGTCTGGGACTGCCAGTCTTCAAGTGTCTGGATCCAAGAACAGTTGAAAACAGTTGAAAAAGAGACTAGCCTTTGTAATTTTCATTTTGGACACACAAAGGGTATCCAGCACACGTTTGTACCTGAATGGCCAGGAGCATCCTGTGGCTCCCCAGGAGGGGATGTGGGCCACTACTCCATGTCTGCACCGAAGTACAGGGGGATATCATGGTCCCAATATCACTGTGAGCACACTGCCTAGTGAAGGCAATTTGGGCCACCTTTGCATTGCATATATAGAAATCTTAGAGGGGAACAAATCCTACAATCCAGGTGAAGCAGCGGGTATTGAAGCTCTCACCCAATAAAGTCTTGCCAAACTAAGCAGAGACTAGTTTTACTATTCTTATCTCAGAAACTGCTTTAAAAAATGCTCTTGATATGCAGGCCTTGTCATCATATAATAGTTTACAAGCTGTTGGAACAGCATGTCCTATGAAGACTATTGGCTAGGGACTAGGCAGATGAGAGGAGATCTTCCCCAGCAGGAGAGGAGGCCCCTTCCAGTTGCAATGCTATGCCAGTTTTTGGCCATAACATACCTTCCAGAAACAACTTCCCACTTTCCAAAGTTGCCTCTGGCCTGGGTGAAATTTCACTACAGGAATTGAAACTGTGAAGACACATCACTGAGATAGCACAAAAACCTATTAAAGTTTGCATGGAGTTATACAAACTCTACAAGGGAAAGCAATGAACAGATACAGCCTACATTGCCCCAGTTTACTTGTTTTCATACACCTTTTTTGAAAAATATGTCAAAACAAAGAGAAGATCAGAAAAATAACTGAGATGCATCTTCTGCAAGTGTTACACTTTAAGCTAAAACACAGACTAAATGCTCAAGAAAGCACACAAAGATAACCCGGCTTACTATCAGATTTTAAACCTTTTCCCTCCAGCCTCTCTCACTTAAAAAACTTGTGTTGACTCACTAACCCTGTCAAAATCAACAATTTGAAAAGGCAAGCTTGTATGTGATCTGATTTGGGATGTGTCTGTTTATTAAAAAGCTACCAACACTTTGCATTTATACCCCATGCAATTTACTTTTGTCTCAACAATATATGAATTGTATTTCCATTTTATTTGACATAAATAATAATTCCCAACATTAAACTATTTTATTTTGAATGCAAACTGAATATATGCAACACCTTCTTATTTCATGTGCAGTTTTTAATAAAATTACAACAAAGTTGCTGCTAAAATATCCATAACACAAATAATTTAACTTCATGACAGGAGAGGCACCAATGCTAGTATTCTTAAACGTTAGATCCTGAGATTCTCCCCAGATGTTAGAAGCTGAGTAGATAGAGCAATAAGGTGCCATCTCTTTGTATTTATTGGCAAGGGAGAATTCTTTTATGTAAATTAACTACTGCAGATGACACCACACTCCCTTATTCCATTTTGTCTCATCTGGAGAAAGAGAAAAATCCCTTTGAATGCAAGTTTTGTTCAACTTCCTACATTAGTAAAAATAAAAAATCTTCCAGCTAGAAGAAAGTAATATTTGAACAACTATCTGTGGTGGTTTAGAGGTGTGCCACAAACAGTGCTTCATGAACACTGCATCTGCTTAGGGAACCCCTTCTCAGAGTTTCAAAACTACTGACCAAATAGGACAAGCCATTGCAGTACATTTCAGAAAGAAGTGGCAAAATCTCCCTTGCAGATCACTGGGCTGCTGTTATAGCACCATGAATTTCCTTCTAGTTTGTTGTTTAATTATTGCATGGCCTTGAGCAAGTTACAGCTTTCCTTTTCTCTCTGCTCACACATTTCTTCATAGTCTTTTTAGTGGTGACAGTGTAGAATGGGTAAAAGGCTTGAAACATAACGGTAGATAATTTTTCTATCAGGAATAAGGCCTTAACTCTGTAAAAAAAACCAACCAACCAAACAAAAAACAAAAACAAAAAAACCAAACCAAACAAAAAAAACAACAAACTAACAAAACCACAACAAAACAAAAACCCAAACAAACAAAAAAACACTAAAAGCAAAACCAACCAAACAAAACAACAACAACCATCCCTCCCAAAGCTGTTAAAGTGTAGCCTTTATAGACTAGGAACTTCTATCAAGTGCTTCAACACTAACATACATCAGAAGTACGCCTTGCAGTTCTGTGATTTGGTATTGTGTCTATTCACAGTGCTCCCCTTACCCTCAGGTTTAGGTGAACTCATTAATAATAACAGGGTCCAGGAGTTTTGCTATTTTCTATTCTGAACATAAGGTTTTAGTATAAAGGGAATATAATAAGGTTGACCTGGGTAAGGCAAATTGTCCTGAAAACAGGTAAAACAAAAATCCTACATTAAAAAACATCAACTTTTCTCCCACCATATTGCAAAATTTCTCTGAAGCATGGAAACCTTAAAGTTTGTGGGGCCTTTTAAAATAGCTATAGTGTAAATGACAGCTTTTTTCTCTGATTAATAATTTGAAATAGCTTTATTATTTCATTTCAAAACTCTCCCCTTGCCAATCTCTGGCCAAAGACACATATTGAGACAGACATAACAGTGGTTGAGCTTAAGTGGTTCAGCTCAAAGAGTTAAAATCCATGACAATTGCCAGCAAAGTGGCATATCAGGGCCTGAAAAACAGATGCACTGCTATCCATGTGGTAGCACAGTAAGTCCTGGTGTTCACAGAGAAAATATCTTTCCACAACAATAAGAGATTCTAATGCAATGTTTTTGGGGGTTTTTTACTGCATTTTACTTACTAAGAAAACAAATAAACCATGTCTTCATTTTTCCTGTATTTCAGTTGCACTTGCAGACCCAAAACAAGAGTAGAAAAGCCAAGTGTAAGACAGTTAATTAGTTGGACGTGTTTTTTACTTGATCTGAATTTAGAGAAGAATGCACCATTTTCTCCTTTTATGTTAGAGTACATTTTGTCCACACCATATCAGTGCCAACACAAAAACATTCTTAAGTATCACTTAAGAGGGAAGTTACATGCAGTTTTAATTTACATGCACCTTTCAAAAGGACCGCTAAAACCAGAAAACAGCAGAGGGGCTGAGATACAAAGAACCAAGAAAGAGCCCCTAGCTCTGATATATTCAAAAACATGGTAGTGCTTGAGCACTGTGAAACGAAAATACCTACATCCAAATGCAGATACCAGCTAAATATCAAAAAATGGCACAATTTTCATAGGACAGTAGTAAAAATAAATTAATTAACTTGCTGTTTCCACCCTTGTAATCTTTTATTTTCTAAGTCAATACATCAAAAACAGTCACATATTTCTCCTTCACACTTTTCCAGGCAGTCATGCTTTCAAGGGAGTGAATAAAACATTTTCAGGGCCACAAGTTCAGCAGGTATAAGGCTATCTGCCCTTTCTCCTTGGCCAATCATCATGCATGGCCTGGAGTAATAAACTGCACTACAGAAAAGAAGTAGATGACGTAGGACTCTGGTTGTCCCTGGTGGCTCCTATCAAAGCTGTTTTGATGGTTGACGTATTTAGCAGTCAAGCTTCACATTGCCACTGAGGACATAATATTAGGATCTACTTGCCCTCTGTGGTGCTACAGAAGTTCTTACTTACCCATCCTTTTTCACTTATAGCAAACAAGTATTTTTATCTCTTTTCTATATCTTTCTGAAACTCTTCCATATGACACTGGAAGTATCTGGTTGTAGTTCAGAGGAACATATTAAATCATTCACCTGAGGCCAATGGCTCTGATGTGATTGTAGCCAACAGTGGAGATGAAGTATGTGCAGGGAGGCCAGTTACAAGCAGAAAACCCAAAGAGATGGCTTCCCAAAAAGCCACTTGTGGGACAACATATGTTGGAAACACGTGGTTTTTTTCAGTGGCTGGAGTTCACCAAGATCATGTTGCTATCTCATCCAACAGCAGAAACCAGAATCAGATCCCCAGAATTCTGGGAATACATGACTTAGTGTAATGATCATTTTTTAATATCAAAAGCTAAAGGAGGCATCAGCAGCTCCAGGCTGAGGCAAAAGTTGTTGTAGTTCCCAGTCTGGGTGATGGGAGGGAAGCTATGTATTCAGCACAGTGGCAAGAAGTGTCCCTGTGCTTCCACAGCACCATGTGGTCCTGCTTCAAGCAGACACCACAAGGAAGCAACCGTTCCTTGACACACACCTTTCCTGTTTTCCCTTTTTTCTGTTTTCTTTTCCCTGGTCAACACAGGAGACAACACCCCCTGCTGCTTCAGATGACATAGTGGGAATGAATATTCATTACTGGAGTTCTTAGTTTATTAAAACTACATCATCCTGAATATTTATACCATTACATCATGCCAGACTTACACTTTTCAACTACATACATCTGCATATATATATGTATATATCACACATTCCAACTAGATATATATACACACACAAGACTTGTTAAGTAATTGAGAAAGAGGGGGAAATGCCGTACATACCTCAAGGTGACCTAATTTTTTTGGATAAACTGTCCATAACACTTTATCTGTATGTGTATATTTGTGTGCGTATATAGTTTCTTCTGCCATGTTCCCCCAAACAATGATGTCATTGATATACTGCAGGTGTTCTGGAGCCTCAACCTTCTCTACCACTGCTTGGATCAGTACATGCCAGGTAGTGGGACTGTGTTTCCATCCCTGGGCAGTTGATTCCAGGTGTACTGCACACCCCTCCAGGTGAAGACGAACTGTGGTCTACGCTCTGCTGCTAGGGGGATGAAGACAAACTCACTACCAGTGTCAGTAGTGGTGTACCCCTTCACTGCCTTGGATTCCAGTTCATATTGAAGTTCCAACATGTCTGGCATAGCAGCACTCAGCAGTGGGGTAACTTCATTCAAGCCACAGTAGTCTACAGTCAGTTTCTATTCTTCACTGGACTTATGCATTGGCTAAATGGGCTGCTGAAGGGTGAGTGAGCCTTGGTCACCACTCCTTGGGTCTCCAGCTTGCAGATCATCCTATGAATGGTGATCACAGAGTCTTGGTTCATGCCGTATTGCCAATGACGCACTGCTGTGGTGGTGATTGGCATCTGCTGTTCTTCAATCCTTAGCAGTCCTATGGCAGAAGGGTTGTCTGAGAGGCCAGGCAATACATTCAACTTTCATGTTTAATCCTTTCTGTCTGTACAGCAGCTATTATAAATGCCCAGTGATGTCCTTTTGGGTCTTTGCAATACCCATTCTTTAGGCAATCAATACCCAGAATACATGGGGTAGTTGAACCAGTCACAATGGAGTGTCTCTACCACTCGTTCCCAGTAAAGCTGACTTCAGCTTCCAAAATCGTCAGATCTTGAGAATCCCCAGTCACAGCAGAAATAGAAATAAACTCCATCTCCACAGGTTCTGATGGCAGTATAGTGCATTGTGCACCACTGTCGACCAAATCCTTGTATTCTTGTGAGTCTGATGTGCCAGGCCATTGGATCCACACAGTCCACTAGACACAGTTGTCCCATGCCTCTGCCTCACTGGAGGCAGTGCCCATCAAGTGCTGGTTTTGGTAGTTATGACTTTATGCATATGTCTGAGAGGTCCTCCCCAGAGGATCAGGCATGTTACCATCCCTCCTGATCTGTCTAGGGGCTTGCCCATGGGAAACTGGAGCTACATCCATCCTTAATGAGTTCCCTCTAGTATTCATTTTTTCCTTTAACTCCTGTAACCATCCTGCAAGAACAGGGGTGGGTTTCACATGTCATCTTCTCAAGTCTTCCCCATGTTCGTGTAAAAAGAACTACAGTTTGCCTGGTGTAGCATGGGGAAGCCAGTACCTAATAGCAGGTGCTCTAGTTCACAGTGGCAAGACATGGACAGTGCTTTTCTTGAACTCCTCTCTGAGTTTCTTGTGGTCATTTTTAACTTCTTCTGTTAGAGTCTGGAGGTCTGCAACCAGTTGCTCTATGGAAGAGATATGCCATGCCACAGTATCCGTGCCATAATGAGGAAGGATAATCTCATCATAGATCCAGAGTTTATTGATTATAGCTCCCTCTGTCTCTCAGTCCTCCTTCCAGTGCTTTGCCATGAAGAAATTAGAGTACACAGGTGGCCCTTGGCATGTGAGTTTTAGCCATATTAAATGAGGTGCATTTGACCTGGTCTGGGTCATTATTGGATTGTCAACCCCTGTAAAAAATACTCCTAACAATGCCATTTCTGTCAAGTGTAAGATTCTTGGTCTCCCAGGAGCAATGATGTCCCTGGAGGTTCTCTCTGTAAGTAAACCTCTCTCTCTCACTCTTGTTAGAAGCTATGTCCAGAGATGAAGGGATCTGACTTCCTCATAAACCCCTGATCAATACCCAAATCCTGGGACAGGGATCCTAAAAATCTCACTTCAGTACCATCAAGCTGCACACCTTTGCCTGTAAGACCCCAGACTAAGCTCAACCAAGTCAAAATCACTCGACAAGACCAGAACTTTCTATATTTCACATGCAGAAACAGCACTTTTTAAAATGCAGATCTGGTGCAGTCTATCTGAAACAGGCCTAGTTCTGCAGTCTATACGTGAACACTCCAAACACTTGAAAATCTGAAAGACAGGTGACTGTGATTAGCTATTTACATAATTAGCTTTACTGATCATAATCCATTTATGCAAAAAATAGTGTACTAGACACTACAGTAGCTCAGGGAGAGTCCACATGGCCACTGAAGGATCAAGTGTACATTCCTGTTTCCATGAAAAGACTAAACTTGGGGCTGTTTGTTAGGGTGAGGTTCAGTAAAACCCTAACTGCAAAAAAATCTTCAGGTCTGCCCCCCTGGGTCCTGCCTGCAGCATTGCATGGACTTCTGATGCTTCACAAGGGAAACCTTCTGCAGCATCAGATCCCCATGTTAACACCATAACTAATGCACAGGCTTCCCGTCTTAGTAATTTGTATCCGATGTCTACTTAGCTACTGCGCCACTAACTCTGGGTATTTGCATGGACTGCACTGGTTACAAGAGGCCATATGTTTTACTTAGGACAGCTCACAAAGTCCTGCTTACACAGAAGGGGAAAACTAAAAGTATTTTAAGAACTTCAAATACCAAAGTTGTTCCGCAGTCTTATGTATTCCCACTGCTGAACATGACAAGATCATGCAATAGGAAAATACAAGCACAGAATGTTTTGGGTTGGAAGAAACCTTTAAAGATCATCTAGTCCAAAATCTCTAACAATCAGGGATATCTTCAACCAAGTTGGGTTGCTCAGAGCCCCATCCAGCCTGACTTTAAATGTTTCTAGAGACAAGATATCCACAACTTCTCTGGAAAAGTGTTTCACCAGTCTCATTGCAAAAGTGCTTGTTTGTGTTTGGTTTTTTTTTTTCCTTTAATGTAGGCTGAATCTAAACTCGTTCTGTTTAAATTCATTCTCTCTTGTTCTGTCACTTCACACCCTTGTAAAAAGTTCCTCTCTGGCTTTCTTGCAAACTCCCTTCAGGTACTGGAAGGTGAAATAAGGTGTCCTTGGAGCCTTCTCTTTTCCAGACTGAACAAGCCCAGCTCTCTTGGCCTTTCATCATCACAGAGGTGTTCAATATGTCTAATCATTTTCGTGGCCTTCCTTTAGACCCAATCCAACAGGTCCATGTCCTTCTTGTATTGGGGACCCCAGAGCGGGATGCAGCACTTCAAGTGGTGTCTCACCAGAGCAGAGAGGCAAAATCAACTTCCTCACCCTGCTGGTCACACTGGTTTTGATGCAGACTGGGATACAGTTGGCTTTCTGGGTTCCAAGTGGGCATTGCTGGGTCATGTCCAGTCTCTCATCCACCAGCAGCACCATGTCCTTCTCATCAGGGCTATCTGCTCCTCTCCCATCCTGTATTCAAACTTTGCGTTGCCCTAACCCAGGAGCAGCACCTTGCACTTGGCCTTGTTGATGTCCATGAGCTTCACATAAGCCCAGTTCTCCAGCTTATCGAAGTTCTTCTGGATGGCATCCCATTCTACAAGTGTGTCAACCCCACCACTCAGCTTGGAGTCATCAATAAATTTGCTAAGGGCATACCTGATTGCTTTGTCTGTGTCATTGATAAGGACATTAAACAACACTGGTCTCAATAAGAGACTTGTCACTGATGTCCATTGGGACACTGAGCTGTTGACTATTACCCTGTGGATTTGACCACCCAACCAATTATCCAATGAACAGTCCACTCATCAAATCCATCTCTTTCCAATTTAGAAAGCAGCATATGGTAGGGGGTCATGTCAAATGCCTTCTAGAAATCCAGATAAATGACATCCACAGCCCTCCTCTTGTCCACTATTGTAGTCAATCTATCATAGAAGGCCACTAGGTTGTTCAGGCAGGACTTGCCCAGGACTGAAGCAGTGCTGGATGCCTGAAATCAGCTTGAGTCCTCATGTGCCTTGGCATAGCTACCAGGAGGATCTGTTCCAAGATCTTACCAGGGACAGGGTTGACAAGTCGGTAGTTCCCAGGTTACTCCTTTCTATCCTTTTTCAAAATGGGTGCAAAATTTCCCTTACTCCAGGCAGTGGAGACTTCACTTGACTGACATGACTTTTCAAATGTCATGGAGAGTGTCTTGACAACTACCTCAGCCAACTCCCTCAGGAATCTGGGATGTATCTTGTCAGATCCCATAGGCTTATGCATGTTCAGGATCTTCAAGTGATCACAAACCTGAACTTTGCTCCCCCAATCCCTGCCACGTGGTCCATCCACTCAAGAGGTGTGGGAAAACAGATTGACACTGAAAACTGAGGCAAAAAATTTGTTCAGTACCTCAATCTTCTCCTTATCTCTCATCACCAGTTTGCTAGCTCTGTTTAACAGGGGATGGTACTCCTTCTTCAATCTTTTCTGGCTAACATACTTGTAAAAGCCCTTCTTGTTCTTCTTTAGTGTCCTTTGTCAAGTTCTGGTCCCATTCCTACACAAGAAGGCAGCATCTCCATATTCTTCCCATGATATCTGTCCTTGCTTCCATTGTCTGTGTATACCTGCCCTTTAGTTTGACCAGCAGACATTGATTCATCCATGCTGATCATGCATGTGGATCAAGAGCTCTTGTGCTCTAAGGAAAGTGCCCTTCAAGAGCCACCAGTTCTGTTCTGCTCCCTTGAACCTGAGGGTAGTTTCACAGCAGGTCTTACTGCCTAACTCCTTGAGCAGCAGAAGTTTGTCTTCCTAAAATTCAGGGTCCCGACTTTATGCTTTGCCTGTCCCATACGCATCAGGACTGCTGACTCCACCAGTGCATCTTCACTGCAGCCCTGGCTGACTCCAGTCTTGATGTCACCCATCAACTCACTTGCACTGGTGACCACCAAGTCCACTAGCAGATTCACTTTAGTAGGGCTGATACCTGGATTAGTAAGTTATTCTCCATGTATTTGAGGAGTCTTCTGTCTACAGCTCACCGTGCTACTTTTCCAGTAGATGTTGGGGGTTGAAATCCTCTAGCGGGATGAGAGCTTATGAGTTTGATTCTTCCTGTAGTGGGAGTAAGAAGGCTTTGTCACCACCAGGCTGCCCTTCATTAGGCAGGCCATAATAGGCACCAGTCACAAGGCTCCCTTTGTTGCCTCAGTCTCTGATCCTTCCCTATACACTAGT
>JAWWEE010000085.1:54717553-54750399 GCA_035221455.1 Xenops minutus
CCCTACTCATTACCACGTTATTTACACACACACTCCATCCTTCAGGGATTTAGCCAGGAGCAAAATTTTTCAGCCTCAGTCTCTGATCCTTCCCTATACACTAGTGAACTGTTTGTGGCTGTTTTTCAGAGAGAGTCCTTCACAATCATTTCTTGATGAAGAAGGCAACCTCTCACCCCTCCTTCCTTGCCAGTCCCTTCTTAACAACCAGTAGCCACTGCTAGCTGTGCTTCAGTCATAGGATTCATCCCACCAACTTTCAGTAATGGCATTTAGGTTGTAGGTTTCTAGCACACGGTGGCTTCCAACTCATTTGTTTGAAGATCATAATGGAAAGCTGGCTTGTATGTCTGGGGATGGTCTCTACTTAGCAAGGAGAAGTCCATAGTGACTTAGTGAGGTGAAGGGACTCAAGTAAGTGACGGGCACCTTCACAACAAGCTAGGGAGAAGTGAGTATCCCCTCACTTCTTACATCCTTATTTATTCTCTGAAATCTTGTTCTTTTGTGAGAACCACAGTCTACACTTAGTTTTCCAAGCTTACTGTTACCTTTCAGGTCAGAAGTGGTAAGAAAGGCAACGATGCCTCTGGCTTGTAATAATTACCAGAGTCATTCCCCTCTGTGCAGAGGAAGCAGTGAGAACAACCTGTCACTAGCTACTCTGCAGCTACCATCTCTTGAAGGTAGTATGGAAAATCTGTTTTTTGGACATCAGCTGGAGGATTTTCACTCAGAGCTGTATTGACAGCAGATGTGGGTATGGAGAAGTTTCTCCTTGGTCACCTTGGAAAGGATCAGCAACGTGGTGTGGCTAAGATACTGCAAAGTATTTCGCCCTTAGGGGAGCAGGGACATGGTATCTCCTAATTCTGCACCAGCCTCACCTTGCTGTATCCTAAGGACTGAAATGCATTATTCCCACGACAGTCTTGTGTTTCGAAATAGAGCACATGGAGATAAATTGACAGAGGGTGCTTCAGGCACTGAGGTGCTCAAAAGCTTCTTGCAACTTTCACGCTGATGGCATACTCCTCTGAGTAGTTAGACAATACAGGTCATAAAAGTCTTAGAGGTACTAAAGAAAACAAGCAAAGGAGGGCAGAGCTTTTAGGAGTTGTTTGGTTTGGTATTTTCATAGCAAATAGTTGGAAAGAAGTAACTCAATTAACTACTTAGTTACATTCCTGGAAAACAGAAACAACTTAACTATTTTGCAGGACTGTTCTTCCACTTTTTGCAGAGGTTTAGCCCTAATATCTATTGCACTAGTGGCCAATACTGCTTCATGAGCAAGCCTATCAGCCTCAAAGAGAGAGAACAATGACACATTATCTTCCGAAAACATCACGGAAAGCAAGAATCTCTTATATTTGCTTGAATAAGGGCAAACACTTCTTTTTATTTAACTTAGATCTAATCCTACAGTTCAATTGAGAACGACTTTCCATAGAACACTACATGCTATTCAAGACAACAGAGGTCCTTAAGAGTTTAACAAAAAGCTATTTCATGGATTTTTTTTTTTTCCTTTGACTGGTATCTCCCTGCTGGGGTGTATAAGGATGGGGGGGGAGGGGGGGGGAGTGGATAACATGCTCAGTGCAAAAGAAAACCCTGAACATGTGAGAGCCAGGAATAGACAAGTTTCCAATTTGCCTCACAGAACTCTCATCGTTGCCCATTTAACCTCCAAAATATTTGTGGGAATTTGTCTTTTCACAGTTCTCATGCTCTTCTGTAGCTTTTTTCCTGCCAGCACTGTTTGAACTTTTGAATTTAAATCCTCCATAGGTGCACAAGCAAAACTTCCAGATGAATAAAAACTATGTTTCTTCAAGACAGAAGCAAGACACGGTAGGATAAACTAACCTAACTCAAATAATAGCACAAGCTATTGACCCTCTCAATAATTCAAATCAAATACCCTGACAGAAACATAAACTACTACAAAAACAGCCAAAGGTTTTCTGCTCCGTGAGTTGACTTCATGCATGGAAGCATATTTAGAACGAGCTAGGTCTGTACAATTTACAGTGAGGCTTGAAGGGACAAGTTAGGGAAGGTCTTCCACCCTTCCTACCTTGAAGCATTCTTAGGCCGTCTGTCTGGTAGAACTGCAGTGTCCCCGTGTGGACACAGATATAAGTAGCTTTGTGCCATACACTGCAGTAGCTTCTCTCTGTCGCTATCCTTAGGCATACGTCTGCCAGCACTAGCTAGGTACCTTCACAGCACAATAGCTGAATCCATGCAGGATATCGCCACAGAAAATATATACAACACACTAAATGTATTCTTACAATTATGAAAATACAAGCTATGTGTGAACAAGCCTTTACTTCCCGGGACTAGCAAATTGCAAAGAGAAAGTGATTATTAGAATCACACAATTATTCCTCAATGTGTCCCTGAAAGTGAACACCAAAGCTCCTTTGAAGACTGCTTTGAGGCCATCTGAGAGCCTTTGTACACTTACTATCTTGTACACTCTGCTGTGCCAAAGCTAACTGCATGAGTGCAGGAATGATAGTGAAACCTCTAAAGAAAATACATATCCTGCTGATGGCACCAGGAGGAATGATTCATCATACACATTTTTCCCTTCCTCCTGGTGTGGATGCTTTCTTCCCTTCTTTTTAATTGTTATTTGTTTTCCTTTCCTTTTTTTAGAAACTGACATAATTTCATTAGATGCTTGCCAATATGTGTATAAAGAACTGAATTTTGGTACAAGGTGTTTATCTCAGGAGCTTAAAGATGCACATTTTTTATATCAAGGATATCCAAATCTCATTTATTCTGTGTTCTGTGGCATCTGGGAGGGTATCCATCTCTGTTCTGCACAAGATTCACTGAACAGTCCCACTCAGAAGAGGCAATAAAAAGCCAGACTTCTTTGTTCCTATTCAACATCATTTGCCATGAGATGATATTTTCATTTCTGTAGCTGGAATATTAAAGAGGAAGTAGATGGAAATGTGTGTTTCTTGTGGCTTTGTTACATCAAATACTCTGTGCTATGTTGTCTCAATATTTGCTTGTTTCTGGCATGCTGACATCTCACAGCCTACAGTGAACAGGAAATCACCAAGAATCATTCTGTTTACTGTTAGATGTGGAACAGACATTGCTCATAATTAATTGGCAGCATCATAAAGACATATGTTAGTTACAAAGTTTGACTGAACTCTATAAAAATTACCCTTGACCTTCTTAATCCCAACTATATGTTACCAACTCCATGTAACTAATCTGATTTTGTACTTTCAGCAAAGCATTTATCCAGGATGTTTACAAAATGACTGGGGACAGGAGAAGGAGAGTGAAATTATCTTGACCAAATATTTCAAGTCAGGATTGCTATCCCTGTCTCATGAGATAAAATGCAGCTCAAAAGTGATGCATTTTGAGATGCAGAATGAAAGTCAAGGAAAAAAGAACAAAGCATCCCAAATATGGAAAAATTAACATAGATTATTTACATGATTTGAAGACTGATTCTTGTCTTATGAGGTCTTTGTGTTAATCCTAGCTATCTGGATAACTGTTACTCAGAAAACTGATAGTAATTGGAATTATAAGGGTCTATTTTCTCTGCTCTTCTAAATGAAGCGCAGCTGAAGATGTAATGACATGCAACACTATCTTTGTATTCCGGAGGATGTGGCTGCTTTGTATCTTTCCTCATTGTGCACAATAAATCCACATCTAAGAAGTTGCTCTGGAGGTTCATAATTGCATCCAGATGGCCACATATTGGGCTCTGATCTCTTCTGTCTTCATAAGACATAGTACTTTAGGCATTCTTTAGGATTAAACTTCTGGTCTCCACAGCCAAGAGCCCAGACACACTGAATTAAAGCTGGACTTAAAACTAGATCTGCAAAATTATGTCATTCACATATATCAGCAAGCAACAAAGTGACAAATTTGGGTTCTAAACTATCTTTCATCTCTGCTTTCAACTTTCATCTATAAACCGGGAGTTGGACACCTAATTGAGTTCACCCTGGTTTTCTACCCGAGATGATAAATCTACTAGATGATGAACCCTAGTGAATAAAACATTTGGTTCTAGGTTCTAGTGTTCAAGTAGAATAGGATTTGAATGCTGGCTCTGTGTACCCAGTTTGAGTGCACTTCCCATGAAAACACCAACCTATCTTCACCTATAGTCCTGGCTGTACCCATCTTAGATACATAGATGCCACCTGGAAGCTCAGGCTGGCATCTCAGGTGGGCATTTCATGCCCGCAGGCATGAAAACAGTGAGTTTGGGAATCCTGCACCCAAACCTTCATCTGCTAACATTGTGAGCAAATAATCCAAAGAAGGTCATATATCGCAAATTCAGCACACTGGCAGAAAATGTAACACTTCTAAATTAAGGAGGAGCTAATAATGTTTCTGAGCAAGTAATTGTCAACTAAATATCAGACTTCTATACTCATTTCCCAAGTCCTCTGCCTCAGACACAGTAAAGTATCCACAGAAGTAGTCGGCTGACACTGAGCGTATGCCAGGCACTTCCACAGTTGGACAGGGGAGTGAACATAGGTTCATGAGTTAAGATAAAGACAGGGAGAATTCACTCTCCAAGAGATTACCAACAGAGTCAGAGGAGGATAATGAGAAGTAAAAAAAATCTTAAGAACACCTTCCTCCCACCCATCCCTCTTTTCTGGGATATACCTCCTCCCCTGCCAGCAGCAGCATGGGCAGACAGGGAATGAGGGTTTTGGTCAGTTCATCAAAGGTGGTTTCTGCCTCTGCTCAAGGAGATAAATCCTCCCCCTGCTCCAGCATGGAGTAACTTCCAATCTGAGTCCTTCTCTTGGGCTAAAGTTCTTCATTAACTGCTCAGGTGTGATCCCTTTTAATGGGGTGCAGTCCTTCTTAAATATGTTATCACAGAGGCATTGCCACAATTTCTAATTGTCTCGGCCTTGACCCGAGTAGGCCCATCCTGAAGCTGGATGGCATTGGCTCTATCAGACATGGAACAAGGTTTTAGTGGCTTCTTGCAGAAGCCAACTTTTGTAGCCTCACAGCTACAAAAACCTGGCTTTGCAAACCCAATACAACAGGGTGCAAATGCTCAATAGGGGTGCTAGACTGGCCCTGTTTAATCATGGCAACACTGTGATGGAGAGCCACTCTCCTTCTACAAAGGTTGAATCCCTTTAAATACTACCTGAAAGACATATAATACAGTATTGCTTTTCTCACTCCAATTCAGTTACCTCCAATTGAATGACATTAAAATTCAAATCAAACAGAAGACTCAATATTGCTGATTCAGGTGATAACTTATTATCTGTGAGGCAATGACTTAATTCCCACACTTTTATTAGTGACTTTTGGTGTGAGCCCAAGTGAATTCCCTAAACCCTAAACATTCCTTTCCTACACCACCTTTTTTTTTTTTTTTGTAAACTTGCACTTTTCCATTTACCTATATATACTGATAACTACTGGCTCTCCACACTTCGCTGATCACACAGACAGACAAGCACTGGCATAATAGCATAGTGGAGATACTGGGGAGCTTAGATAAAGCTGGTGCAAGCAGGAACGAAGAGATCCCTCCTGTCCTTCCTGTAATGCATGCTAATGCAAGACTATGGAAATTACCAGCAGAAAAATTGTTACTTTGCTTTTAATTATGTAATTATTTTAAGTATATTCAACCTGAGGATAATTTGTTGCTGACAGATCTATTTTTTATTGGTTTGATAGTGAAAATATTGGACTATTAACCAAGGGACAGGACTAGCTATTACTAATGAACATAATATGAAGATAGCCCCCACGAGTCTACAATACAAGACTGCCGGTACATGGAGCTGTTTAAGTATTGAGCTCTTTCTGAAGTGCAAACTAATAAGAATTTACTAAAACAATGTGTTTAAACTATACCTGCAGGGGGAAAAAAAGTACATTTTTTTTGCAAGACAGAAAAAAATACTTTTATACGAGGCTGCTGATTTATTGCGTTCCCTGGCACCTCATGACTGAAGGGTTTCAAGAGAAACAAGTATGGGAGTAATTAAAGAAAAATATTTTTTAACTACTTCCAAAGAGCTTTTATTCCAAAAATTGATTTGGAAGGTGCCCAAAATCAATTATTTAGATGTATAGAGTGGAGCCAATAAAACAGAAGAAAAGGGACTTAGGTCACAAGCCTGAACCTGAAGAAACAGTCTCTGTGACAGCAGCAGCAGGCAGCTCAAGGGTCTAGCAACCGGTGCATAAAGAAGTGATCTTAGTGCTGGGGGATGCCAGGAACTGACTGCTTCTGAATGAAAACAAGTCATTTAAAGCTGCAGTAGAGCTCATTCACCAAGAGAGTCCTCAGACCAAGGAGCATCTCATGTGAGTCTCCTTTCCTACTGGGACAATGTTGAAAGGCAAACACTGAAGTGGACAGCCTGTATTTAAACAGCTGCCTCAGCCCCTGTCCCTACTGCAGTATTTCATCATTTCCTTCTTTAGTCATGTCCCATATGTAAAATGCAGTTAGTGATAAGAAGAAACCTGTAACACTGTTGGAAGATGTGCACCTGTCCTCCTGCTCTGCTTCTAATAGGTCACCCTGGAGACTGTCCTGAAAAACAATTGAATTGGTGGCCATTTTCTCCTCCTTTTCACAACTAACTTTGACTTGAACATTTCAATTAAAGATGAAAAAAAAAAAAGGCTGAAAAAAGCAGAGGACTTTAAAATAAGAACAAAACAGGGGACCTTTGATTGTACAAGTATACAGGCTGAAGCACAGCCAGGTGAATAAATGAACAAAGGAGCAGGCATGTTAAAGCAAAATAATGAAGCCACGTGAGAAAGGGTCAAGAATTCTGGAGCCCGTTTGCAAAAAGATGAAGGATGGGACACCATGACATATTAATTCCTTTGGGATAAATATGTTGTGTTGAAAAATCACCCTTTCCTTGCCTTTAAATTCAGCCTTCATCTTGTTTCTGCATCATCTAATATTAATTAAAATAACAAATAGGTGACAGAAGAACACAATAGAGAAAAGAAGGCAGATTTAGAATACAAATTTTTAAATCCCTCACAGAAGTTGTCAAGTGGCCTTCACTTGCATCAATATCAATTATCTTTTAGGGGAAACCACTATGTTTGCTCCATCTCCAAGTCCTAACTACTCTAGAAGGATTTTAAAAGGTGTTGCTTCTGAAGTGTGCATTTGCATTTTGAAAAAGGATAACAACTGTATATAGCTCCAGTGAAATAGCTCATATCTCAAGAAGCTACTTACATAAATTTTGTTCAATTTCTTGGCAACACTAGAAGACACCATACCAAACAAGCATGAATCTGTACTACCCTTTGACAAGTAAAGAACCTGAAATCAGTCTATTTTCCTTACAACTTAAGTTTCCATTGTATCATTGATTGATAAAATCATACAATTGTTTGGGTTGGAAGGGACTTTAAAGATCATCTCAGTCCAATCCCCCTGCCATGGGCAGGGACACTTCCCACTAGACCAGTTTGCTGAGAGCCCCACCCAACCGGGCCTTGAACACTTCCAGGGATGGCACACCCACAGCTTCTCTGTGCAACCTGTTCCAGTGTCTCATCACTCTCAGTAAAGAATTTTTTCCTAATACTTAATCTAAACCTACTCTCTTTCAGTTTGAAACCATTCCCCCCCTCCCCTTGCCCTATCACTACAGGACCTTGTAAAAAGTCCCTCTCCATCTTCCTTGTAAACTCCCTTCAGGTACTGAAGGCTTCAATGAGGCTAATCCTCAAGCCTTTCCTTTTCCAGACTGAAGAAACTGAACTCTCTCAGCTTTTCCTCACAGGAGAGGTGCTCCATCCTGCTAATCATCGTTGTGGCCCTCCTCTGGGCCCACTCCAACAGGGAGCCTTTCCTGTGCTGGGGACCCCAGAACTGTATACACCATTCCAGACGAAGTATCACCAGAGTGGAGCAGAAGGACAAAATCCCCTCCCTCAGCCTCCTCGCCACCCTGCTTCTCATGCACCCCCGGGACACAATTGGCTTTCTGGACTCTGAGTGCACATTGCTGGGTCATGTGCAGCCTCTCATCCACAAGCACCTCCAACTCCTTCTGAACAGGGCTGCTATTGATCTGTTCATCCCCCAGCCTGTGTTGATACTGGGGGTTGCCCTGAACCAGGTGCAGCACCTTGCAATTGGTCTTGTTAACCTGCCTGGTATTCGCATGGGTCCACTTCCCCAGCTTGTTCAGGGAGTTGTAGGCATTGCTCAGTATGTACTTTTGTATTTCTTCCTAGGACCGGGACGAAGACATTACATTGCAAATGTTGTAGCCTGGCCAGAGCATCCCATAAGCCTGCCCTTTGAACCTCAACCAAGCAATACAGGGCTGATTTTGAGCTCTTCTGAATTGCTTTCACACAGAAAAAGACAATTTATCTGCAGTTCAGTGCAGAAGTTCCTATGTCCTCAGACATGCCAGTCCCCAGCAGGTTGGAGTTCACTGCCTGCATAGTGGGGCAATGGGAAGAGTGAAGCTGGTCTGACAGACAGGGCATTGTCCCACAAAGATCTTATTCTTTCTAATGGCATTTTAACTTCTCTGCTCCTTTCTTCTTCTGCAGAACAGCCATAGCACAGTGTACTTTCCATGTGCTGCTGAATTCACTTGAGCAATCAGTTTTCTTGTCTCTGCACCTCTGTTTAGGTTGCTGCTAGAAGTATAAAAGCCAAAATGCCAATGAGTAAAATTACTCTCACAACACTTCAAGCATTGCTAGAACAAGAATGTATTTACATTTTGGAAAATGCTTGCCCTTTTAAGAGCTCTAGTCCAGTTTTGGGGACCTAAGTTATGTGAATCATTTAGTAATATTTTTGTCCATTCTCTTCTCTTGCTCTCATGGAGCATAACTCTCTTTTGCTGTATGCCACTTTTATCTAGTCAGTACAAGTACAAAGTGGATCAAAACCAAATGAGAATGACTGGGTTTTCTAGTGGTTTCAAAATGGTCTTAAAGCCACACAGCCCCTGAAAGACAATGAGAATCCAGATACATGAGGATAATGTCTCTGTGCCATTTTAACCTTGAAGGTCCAAATACAAGATAAAAGTTAGATATTTATGTCTATAAGAACTTTTACAAAGAAACTTCTATACTTATAGATGCAATATAAAAGTTAGGTAAAAGAGAGGAGAACATAGGAGTCCTGGTCCACAGTGACCCACTGCAAATCTGAACATTTCCTATAAAATTTGCAAAAGGCACCATCAAAGAACACTATATAACTTATTATCTAACTTTGACCTTTTGCCATGTCCCTCTAAAAGAATGCTTTCAGCAAAGGATCAATTTAATTTTCTAAAGCTGTTTACTTTTGCTGCACTCCCTAAAACAGAATATGTTGTTTTAGGCATGTTGGTGCGAGGTGTGGATCTGCTTATTATATTGAAATTAGACGTTTCGAGTCTCCACAAATACAACTATTTCAAAATTTGGCAATGACTTTAAGTGAATAGGAAGGGATTTCCTAATCACAAGAAATGTACTTTAATCTTGTATAAAGTCGGAAGCAGTTGGTGTGTTGTAAGAAAAGCCACTGCTGGCAGATAAATAATTTAGTTCCCTCGTCTGTGCCAGCTTGATTCAAACAAAATCTGACCATGTCTAAAAACCCAGAACGTAACAGAAAATCTGTCAGAAAGATAGCAGTTACTTAGCTTCTGCAAGTTTCTTTGAAAGTGTGTAGGTGGGGTAGAAGTTCAGATAGATTAGGCACCCTAGTGTACAGCCTGTGGCATTGAGGTGGCATGTGTGGGCTTCCCGGGGACACAACCACCTCAGCACCAGTGAGCCTCAGCAGATGCCTGGCCTGGGCAGGGAGGAGCAGCTGGGGCTGTGCATGGAGACTTCTTGAGAGGAAAAATGCAGAAGAAACCAGAAAGCATTCTGAATGATAGATAGTCATGGTGATGGTGACTGCACAGAGAGGTCACCCACTCCTCAGGTACACTTCAGGAGCAGGTAGAAGCCAAGGGGAGGAAAAAAGAATCTGGAGGAGCTCTTCTCCATCCATGGTCACTGTTTCTCAGGTCTACCCTGAAGGGAAAAAATGAAGCACCATGGCGGGCAAATCCTGACCCTGACTGATGGTGCTGGAAGACCTCTAAGGTGTCTCTGAGGAAAGGCTGAGAAGTGGGAAGATATTTATCACCTAAAATAAAAAATAAATAAATAAATAAAAATAAAATAAAAATAACAATTTACATTCTATTTTACTTGTTTTCAGTACTGTAAATAAAACCTTACTTCAGATCTCACTGAAAACCAATTTTTTTAATTCTCAAACACTCACTTGGTGCTTCAGGGAAATCAGGATAAATCCAATAGTGGACTTTTTCCATAGGGAGCAGATGGAGACCACAGCAAGTAGTAACACAGACCACTTGGAGGGAGATGTATGCAGGAGATGTATTGTGGAAAGCTAAGGGTCAGAGGAAGGTTACCCAGCAGCCTGCCATGGACCACCATAATGTAAGCCCACATATCCTAAGAGGCTGAATTAATCCCTGCAAGAATTAATTGGCCAAGAAAGATTCTAGGGCCCTCAAAAGTCCCAGCACCACAGACACCCTCATCTCCTCTCACCAAAGAGTAGTATAAAACTTAGCTCTGAACAGGTGTTAAGGAAAAATTAGGCTATGCATTGGTGGTATACACATGCTTCTCCAGATGCACGGTCTACAGTACCAGATTTTAAAGTGGGGAAAGCTTACAGCTGGCAGTCAGGAAGGAAAATCTGGGTTAGAAGAGCTCAGAGTGCATTTTGTTTTCACTAACCATACAGAATACCCCAGAAGAAATGGAGCATGTTTGAACACCACAGTAAGCCTCTGCACCATGAGCCCTTTCTGAAGTGCACTTGCTCATCTGCTTATTCCATGTAGAGATACCTGTTCTTTAGGCTGGAGACCCAACTAAAGCAAAGAGAATTATTTCTGTGGTCTGTCTGTTCCCCTAACATCTGAGTCCTAAACCTCTGCCAGTGTTGCGCAGCGTAGGGGAGGGGGTGGTTTAGAAAAAAAGCAAAACAAAAACTGTAAGCATGTTGAGCTTCTGTCTGAGGCTTGTACAAGTTCAGATCAGTACTTCCATGCCAATCTTGCCAGGAAGTAGTCAAAAGAAATAATTTCAGAACTGCAAATGCCTTATATAATTTAGCACCAGAAATTTAAGCTAAATCTGTAGCAGCAAATGCCATGCTCATCTGCTAGAGTGGCCACAGAGACACGGAAGTCAATTGCTCTCCACATTCCAGGAGTCTGAAGCATCTGATATGTGCTGAAGTACAGAGAGGTACCATAATTCTAAAAGTAGATTTGAGCAGGCCACTGACTTTGGGAGGAGATTGATCAGGAGATCCCCCAGTTCAAGAAGAAAGTACTCTGGTTTTCTCTTGACTGCATAGAAATGGCTACATTAAACACTGAAAACTATTAAAAATAGCCAAATAGATGTATAATTCCATATTTTGGTAAAAGTATGGAATAGGATTCCAGAGGAGCTATTTCTCCAAATGTTCAGATAATGGCATGTCAGATGTTATCTCATCACTTGCCCCAAAGGCTCATGTGCAGCCATCAGTCAGCCTACCTATGGCATTCAGCATAGACAGACACTGCCAAAAGCAGCAAGCTCAGCAGAGAGCCACCAGGATGCTCAGGATAGATGTTCTGCAAGGAGAGGCCGTCCAGTCTAAAGACAAGGTTTTAGGAAGACCTTATTCCTGTCACCACCCAGCTAAAGGACTGTGTAGAGATGATGGAGTCAGTCTTCTCAGATGTGCTCAATGGAAGGACAAGAGGCCACAGACACAATCTTTAACTTGATAAAGTCTGACCTGATATAAAGAGAGGAAAATGCACTCTTGGGATGGTCAAATGCTGAAACACACTCTGTAAATTTGCATCTGTGACGATACTCAGAACCCAAACAGATATATCGTGAAGACCTTGGTTTTACTGGACTTGTTTTGAGCAGCATTTTGGACTAGAAGCCTCTGATGTCCCTTCTGACCTGCAGGACCATCATCTGATTCTGCAGTTTTGAACATAACCATCATTTCCTGTGGGAATAGACCCACAATATCGTAACTGGAACAAGAGTGCCTTTTAAACCTGAGGGGTTTTTTACTGTATTGTCAACTAGTTTGTATCTTCTCCAAATCCCAGGAAGGAAACCCCTTACCTTCCTAATTAGTATGCAAGCCTTGTCCAGGCCAGGTAAACCCTTCCCTGATTGGTCTATTGTTAACCCTTCCTCTTGAATCCTATTGGCTGTGAAGTCTATAAAAGACCTGGCCTGGTGAGTAAACCTCTCTCTGCTTTCCTGCCCTCGGTGTGTGTGTGTGTGTCTCTGCTCTGGGGACCATGCAGGCCAAACACGTGGCCCAGGGAGAGGACCTGGAAAGTGGGGAGCGATCCCAATTCAGCCGCCACAATTTCCCCTAAAGCAATAAAATCACCGATATTCTTGAAGCAAATCAGACAACCACCATTTGGTTCACTCCACTGGTATAGGCTACATTCCACCATCCTTTGTTTTATCTAGCCTATAAGATTTTTAGAAAAAGAGTAAGGAGACATTATTTCCAGTTACACTTCACCTTCTAAGGATTTTAAATTTATCACTCTATGATCCTGTGTAATGTTCATCCAGATGATACTTTCTCTATCTTTCATCTCTTTTTTGTGGCTTCTTTAACTTTCAAGTTCATCAGACAGACATCACCATACTTGACTGTAGGAAATGATGCACACGTACAGGCATCAGACATGAAACAGAAAATCAGCTTTCATGGATACAAAGGGTGATAAGCATCGATCCCATGTTTCACTGTTGCCTACAATGGATTTAGAACAAAGCACTTTAGGTGGCGTGATGGGGGTTTTTTTGTTGTTTGATTGGGGTTTTTTCCAACTTTACTGTAATGTATTTGAGGGCTGCTTCCATTTTAGAGTTGCAGGGCTTCATGAACACTGGTGTATTCCATGCAGTAAACTTCTCTGCTACAACTCTACTAAGAATTAAGTATGTCCAAGAACTCAAATCCTGTAGTCATGTCATTATTTATGGTTCAAAAATGGTTATTTAATTGCTATTCAGTTTCTTTCCTCTTTGTATATTGTCCACTTTATCCCTTCTAAGCCTTTCTGAAGAGTGGTATCACTAACCCCAAATGCAGGTAAGTAAAGTTTGTCTGTGGTTAATTTGGGGCCTATAGGGCTTATTTGCTTTTCTCCAGACACTTTGGAACAATCAAGTTTACTCATTTCTATCTCTTTGCACTAGAACTTCATTTCTATAGCTTTGAATCTGTTCCTCTATTCAGACAAAAAAAAAAAATAATCCTGGAAAACCTCATTCTCTCAACACAAAACAAGAAATTTTTTTACTCTTTTTCTTGTCTCTGTTCTTTCTACCTTTTCACAAAACCCATTTCCTTCAGCAATAATTTCGAGCCATGTTGCACTGAATGGCTTTTCCTGCTGTGCAAAGTGATTTTCACTAATCTGCTACTTGGTAGTTAATTATTAAAACAGTTTGTCCGTATTCATCAGTAGTATATAATTGATTTTGGTTGGAGTCACATGAAGAATTAATGTGGACTCTTAATTTTGCAGAATGCTGTTCCTATGCAAGTAGGTGTGTTTTGCAGTTGTCAAGACTGTTGATGTCTTCTCCAGCTCCTAGGGTTGCAGGGAGTTTGCAGTGTCTTGTCCTAAGAAGATTTAATTGCCTCCTGATGAAAGGTTTGGGAAGCTATTTTTTATCCGACAGGGTTATTTGCTTTACCTGCTGACTGTAATTAACATTCATTTTAAATTTGCTGAGAAAAGTATGTCAGTCTGTGCTGCATGGTACTTCTAACTATATATGGTATCACTGTTGACCCCATGTTTGGATCAAGCTTGTCTATGTAATAAATCTATGCTCTCTTTCACAGTAGATCACTACAGTCTTTTTAATAAAGGGCTTGTGTAAAAAGCCTCAAGTTTGACCTAACTCTTGGAGCAACCAGATTTCCATGCAAGATATTTTCACCCATATATTGGTGGCCTTCTGATGTAAGTGAAAACTTGGACATTTCATTTTGCATAAAATACAGTGTGAATGACAGAATGATGGTCAGTGCTCATGAGGTCTTTTCATTAGATGCAAAAATTGATTTCATTATGTGTCCCTTGGTCTTTGTTATTTTAGGGAGCTAGAAGATTGTTAATGGTAAATCTTGAGGATAGGTGCTCAGCTGGGAAAGGAAACATGGGAGAAGGGAAGGCTAGCACACCGGCAGAAGATGTGTCAAGTTTCTGTCATCTAGAAAGACCCATGGGGGAATTACAGACTATTCAAGGTATGTAAATATTTTAATGAAAAAAGCTATTCATTTTAATCAATTACAAGATATCTATGTTACTATTAAGTTTTAATGAAAATACATTGGTTAGATGCACAATTAAACCTCCTGTAGCCATTGTCTTATGAATGTATTGCATATTGATAGGTCACGTTAGCTTCACAACTCAGAACATTACAGACCGAGATTGTTTGAAAATCCTAACAGCTCTGTGTTAGAGGAGATCATGAAACAGAAGTCTATTGATATTGAAGGAGAATATGTGCAACTACAAGATTTATCAAAAGCTTTCAGAACTCTGTAACCAACCCAACCAAGCACAAGGAATTGAAAAATCTGTAGCTGCAAATTCAACATTGTCCTTTAGGAACAGGAGCTCTGTTAAAACAAAGGATTTCCAAATGACCAGTTTGCATACCCAAAGGATAAGGTCATTTTTTCAGCCCCACATGCCCTATCTTTGCACAGAAGGAGCAAGGGACAGTGCTGCTAAGAACTCTATAAATAACCCAAGCGCAAGCTTTCTCTGCAGTTTGTCTGATCTGACTATCAAGACCATGCTTTGCTATATATAGTTAAAGAACAAGTATTTTAAAAAGATCAGAGGAAGAATAAAAATAAGCTAAGTACTTTGAAGCATATTTTAGAAATGCAGGTTTGAAGTTCAGCAACTAACTGAATCCATGGACAATGGAAGATACCATCTCCTCTGCTATAGAGAAAATCCCTGCTGAGGAACAAGACCCCAGGGAGTCTGCTGCAGGCAATGGCAGCCAAGGCTTCTCTTGGGGACAGCAGACTGCACAGCCAGCAAAAGGGCATGAGTGAGCCTTGGCCTTGCTCTCCATAATATCTAGACTAGTGGGATTTTTATTACATGCTGACTTGAATAAGTCCTGGTGCAGTCACAGATGAGGGCTTGCCTTCAAAAGTCTCTCAGAGGCAGGACACAAAAGCAGGTTTGAGATTGTGCCCTACAAGTCAATTTAAGCCTTCTAATGAGCTGCTCAAGGTAAAGCTCATTACCAATCTCAGTAGAGCCATGGGAAACAGTGTGGAGATAGGGCACCTTCAGATGATGGGACATGCTGGCAGGACTATCAGCAGCACCACACAGCACTAACACCACACATGTAAAATGGGCACAGAAGAGGAAGAATGAAAATGCAAAAGTTATACAGAACCATTCACATGATAATTAGAAATTTGAAAATAGCATTAAAAAGAATATTTGTATGGATTAAAAAAATATATAATTATGGAAAGCAAAGAAATCATTTCCAGCAGATCTCTCCAGAAGGAGATGCATATTAGACAGTTGATTTCATCAAAGCCACGTTTCCAGGCAGCATCCAGAGAATTCTGAGGCATGTGTCCGAAGTAAAAATCAGTTGCAAACAAGGAGCACTCAGATAAAACCTGGCCAAACCTCCAGGGAAATAAACAAGTTCCCATGGGTGCTTTTAAGTAAAGGACCATCATGCCTGCTTTTATATAAACCAATTAATCTTGCATGAAGAGTAACACTGACGAAGCACCATTATTTTTGGAGGAGTAATTTTTTTTTTCTATACTCTCACTTTTTATACAGGCTATAGAGATGAGAAGGCCAGACCCTTGATCAGAATAGCCCCACATGCTGGAGCCATACTGGAGTTTACAAGGGGCCAAAAAGGCAGTACAAATAGCTTTTACTTCAGTGACAATTAATGGATAAGCTTTTGTAGACAGGGAAGCATTAGTCATAGTTTGATGTCACCCCCATGGATTAATGGTTGAAGTCTGTTCACAGCACCAGCAAGAAGTTTGGCAGTAGCAGATGTGTGGGAAAAAGGCATGGAGAGATGTGGAGGGGAGGCAAGGTACTGCAATGCATGCCAGAAACTGTGCTGAGTTAGAGCATGGTGCTAACAACACCAAGGTTGGTTTTCATCTCTGTATGGAACATTCACTTAAGATAATCCTTGTGAATCCCTTCCAAATCAGAATATTCTGTGATTCTGTGATATAGACATTTTTCTTCTTTCCTCTAAGAACTATTAAATTCTTTGGGTTAGCTCCTTCCAACCTGATGTTGAACAGTTCCAGAATTGGAACACTAATAACTTCTCTAAACAACCTGTTCCAGTGCCTCACCACCCTCACAGTAAGGAATTTCTTCTTAACACCTAATCTAAACCTACCCTCTTTCAGTTTAAAGCCATTATCCTTTGACCTGTCGCTACCTGACCTTGTAAAAACGCTCACTTCGGCTTTCTTATAGGCCCCCTTTGGGTACTGAAGAGTGCTGTGAAGTCTTCCCACAGCCTTGTCCTCTCTAGGCTGTACAATTGCGGCTTTCTCAGCCTGTTTGATAGGAGAGGTATTCCAGCCCCCAGATCAACTTCGTACCTTCCTCTGGATCTGCTCAAACAGTTCCATGTCCTTCGTATGTTAGGAGCCTCAGAGCTGGTCATAATGCTTGAGGTGTGGTCTCACCAGGGTGCAGAGGAGGGGCAGAATCAAACCCCTCATCTTGCTGGACGCACTTCTTTTGATGCAATCCAGGATAAAATTAGCTTTCTAGGCTGCAAGTGCACATTGCTGTCTCATGTTGAGCTTCTGACCCACCAACAACCCCGGCTCCTCCTCCCCAGGGCATCTCAAAATCCATTCTCCACCCTGTATTTGTGCTTGGGATTGCCCCGACCCAGGTTCAGGACCTTAACTTGACCTTATTGAACCTCATAAGGTTCACACAGGCCCACTTCTTAAGCTTGTTCAAGTCCCTCTGGATGACATCCCTTCCCCCAAGCCTAATCTATTAAGACTGAAAGGATGAGTTTGACACCATGTCTATAGTAGAGCCAAGCACTAGGACCTGACTCCCTGGTCGTAGTGGGCACCCCAATGTGCCTTCCTGGCAGAGCTCACATGAGAAAGCATCACCTCTCATCCTGGGCACAGCAAGAGTGGGAGACTTCTCATGAACACACTTCTCTCCCTTCTGTCAAAAGCAGGAGCAGAGGTTGCAGTCTATGGTCGTCCTGCTAGCAGGACTGACACCTGCTTTCCCACACTTAAAAACCAAAGGACAGACTACATGCTGCACAGAGCAGCCCTGCCCAAGGGAGGGACATTCACACATTTTAATTAAGCTGCTTTGGTCACCACCTGGTTCTCATTTTGGCATGCCTTATTTTTCATTTTATACTCTTTTTCTTCTGTAAATCAATCAACACATTTGAAAAAGCTGGCATGAATTTTGAAGTGTGCACAGCACTGCTCTCTGCACTCAAAACCCTGAACTGTGTCCTCTGCTTCTTACAGTGAGAAGAAGAGTCATACCATCACCTATGGACTTCATAGGTCCAGCCTACTGAAAGTCAACAGAGGAGCATCAAGCAACACTATTTTTTTTTTTTTCCAATAGTGGGAGAATGCACTAGCAGTCCATTGGAATGACTCTGCATGAGAGATGCCCGTGAATTAGGTGGAGGGTCCCACAACAGTCACTGCCAAGAACTGCAGGGCTACAAGGAATGGAATTTGTCAGGTAAAACCCCTCCATCACCCTAACTGGAGGCAGGCAATAGTTAGGCAAGGCACAGAAATTTTAACAAAGAGAGCCATGCAGTCACAGTGAGCTTATGTGGCATAAGGTTATATTTTCCATTTGGGCCATTTGATCAGCTAAAAAGACTTTCTGTTTCCGGAGAGGTTCTGGAATTCATTTGCAGCTCAAAGAGCAGACCCCAGTGGCAAGGAGACGTGGTGGGAATCCACGGCTTTCAGAGCCCTGGGTCCCAAGGTGGGGTTGCGGGGTACACTGGGGTGGGTTTGCAGAGCTATTACATACAGGACAGCCCCTGGACATGAGAACTGCAGAGAAACTGGAGGAGAGGTATCTGTGAGCAGGGCCATCAACAGAGGCTAATTTTACAAATTGAAACAACAATAATAATGGTAGAGACATGACAAGCCTTGTTGCAGCTGGTTGGGATTCAGATGGCTTTATGCTGTTTTGATTAGCCTGACTTTCGGCTGTTGGGATGCTTGTATGGGCACATGTGTGGGCGGGAAAATAAACACAGCTGAGCAAATCTGGTCCCTGATCTTGCTTCTGCACAAGCAAATGGATTTATCCTCAGCTCAGATGAGAGCCATGACTGTCCTCCCTCTCACATCCAAAAACGTGCATCTGCATTTAGTGGTAGTGTATCACAGGAGCATTTGTGGCACTTTTGTTGATGTTTACTGCTATAGACAAAGCTCAAATGCTTTCAATGCTGTGTCAAGCTTGTGAAACTCAGGCAGCTGAGAAGAAAAAAAAAAACAACATACCAAATCACTTGCGGAGAGAAGAAGGGAAAAGGAGAAACATCCTGATAGAGAAAATAGAACAGCTTAAATAGGATTCTTCCTTGTAAAGCAAACTTCCCCTTCAGAAAGCCTACTTTTAACCAGCTCTTGACTGTACAATTGAGGCAGACTTCATTCAAAGCTCATATTTTTGTTCTTATGGTGTGTTAATGGCAAATGGTTGTAAACACAAATGGCACCTGAAAGATCTGGCTAGAGGAAACATGGAAAGGAAGAAAGAGGGGAAATAATAAGTCATTAGAAAGAGGGAAAGCAAATGTATGAATGGATTGAGAAAGATAAAACCCCATCATCCTTCCAAGGTAAATTATTTTGCAGTTCTCCTGCCTCTTCAGATATAAGTTTTCCCTGTCCCTGTTTCAAATGGGTGGGTTGCCATTCTCCAATCCCACAGCCTTTAAAAAAATATATATATATATATGTACGTGTATATATATATATGTGTGTGTATATATATATATATCTTTCCTGTAACTTATATGGAAACATAATAAAACATAATCATAAACTGACAGCAATATCAAGTCTGTATTCTGTCTTCCCCTATAGCTTCTGAGAATTGGAATATTTTTTCATAATAAAAGGTAAAACAAATTATAGGAGGCACAAGCCACCCCAGGGGTTAATAAATGAGCACAGATGGCTGAAAAAGTACAGCCAAGACTTTGAGCCTCGTGGTAGATCCAAGGTTGTAAACCCAGGCCTACAGTTTGCTAATTCCCCTCAACAGCACCTCAGTGCCCTGTCAAATCTTCATTACCACTGAATTCTTCTCTTGAGCACACAACACTTCAAAGATGCTGAAGGGTGGTAACCCTCAGATTACCACTAACCCCTTTGCCACTGCTTCCTCCTCCTCTCCTGTTTTTGCCATTTAAGACGCCTGCCTGTAAATACTCCCTGACTTACTTTGTATCTGCCAAGGCACTTCAAATCATGTCAGCTACCTAGATTAGTCTGACAGACATATAACTCCACGACGAGAGAGGCAGCACTGCCTTTCCCTAGCACAACAGCTTTAAGAATATTCAACAACTTATTTACATCTCTTAACACTCACAGCTTGATGTGAAGGACTACTTTATCTCCAGTTCTGCTATCTGTGCCCCTGCCAGTGATATTCTCATTAATTAGAATGCAACGAGGGTAAGTACTTTAGTAATAACACAGCAGGAGGTGGAAACCCGAGATGCTTTGTGCCCATCTGTGAGCTGGAAGGGAACCAAGGGATTTCAAAAAGTACGCATAAAACAGCGGATATAGATTTTCAAAATGAAGAGGAAAACGATTTGCTTGACACTGCTTGCCTCAAGCTTGCCTGAACAAGAAAAATCCTCCATATTCATCTAAATAGAAGGCAAGTGGAGCCTATTACTTAAGCAAAGGGTGCAACATATCAAATATAATTTATTTTGCCTTTTGACTTCTATACTACATAAGGCATGTGCTACATACCACCATGCCAAAAAAAAAAATAAAAGGACTTTTTTCACCTATTTATTATTGGTCATGCAATAGAAGTAACTACTTTAACAAATTATTCCCTATGTCATTTGGAAATGAGCTTGTAATTAAAACCCCCATTTTTGGTCTATTGTTTTTAGGTAAAATAAACCAAAACTCTTTGGAGAAGACACAATTTATCATTCAACCAGCACCAAAAACAGGTGCTGATCCATTAACAACATGGTTTGTATGTCTTATCTTACTGTAAAAAAAAAAAAAAAAAAGAAAAAAAATCTTAAAAGTGAGCTAGAATTTATGAAACTCATAAAAAACAAAACATAAAAAAACCTCACCACAAACCCACCAAACCTGCTTTATAGATACAAAAACTGTTAGAATTGTTTGAATCAGTTATAACATGACTCAGTCTTAACATTGCTAATCCACCTATGGAGAAGTTTTTCTGCAAGGAGTGGGATTTCTCCTAATACCAGTGCTGCTTTTACACCTTGTTCTGAGGAAGGAGAAGGATCAAGCTCAGAGTGTGGCCCCTTGTAGGTTAAGGATCTGACCAGCACAATATGCAACACAGAAAACCTGTGAACCCTTTACATCATCACAGAGTCACAGAATGGTTAGGGTTGGAAGTGGCCTTTAAGGATCATCTAGTCCAAACCTCTTGACAATTACCAGGGTCATCTTTAACTTGCTCAGAACCCTGTCCAACCTTGCCTTAAATGTTGCCAGGAATGGCATATCCACCACCTCTCTGGGCAGCCTGTTCCTGTGTTTCACCGCTCTCATTGTAATAAATCTCTTCCTTATATCTTGAATCAGTCTATCATCTTTTAGTCTAAAACCATTATCCCTTGTCCATCACAACTGGCCCTGCTAAAAAATCTGTCCTCATCTTCTTACAAGCCCCCTGTAAGTACTGTAATGCTGCAATAAGGTCTCCCTGGAGCATTCTTTTCTCCAGCCCTCAGCCGGTCTTCATAGCAAAGGTGTTTCTGCCCTATGATAAATTTTGTGGCTCTCCTCTGCACCCACTTCAACAGGCCAATGTCTTTTCTGTGATGAGAACCCCAGAGGTGGATGCAGAACTCCAGGTGAGGTCTCACCAGAGTAGGGAAGACAAACAGAATCACATCCCCTGATCCTCTGGACACGATGTTTTTGATGCAGCAAAGGATTAATTATATTTTGGATTTTGAAGCAAACAAAGGATTGAACAAAGAAATTTAGCATTCCAACAGCAAAAATTAAATGCAGCCTGTATCCTACTTTACTACTGATTGGTTTTCTAGGCTTCACACCCACATTGAGAAATCATGTCCATCTTTTCATCACCAGCACAGCCAAGTCCTTCTTCACAAGGCTGCTCACAATCCCTTCATTCCCTAGCCTGTATTGATACTGGGACCTGCCCTAACCCAGGTGCAGTGCCTTGCACTTGGACTTGTTGAACCTCTTGAGATTCCCATAGGCCCACTTTTCCAGCTTGTCCAGCTCCCTCCTTCAGGTGTGTCCCAGTCCCTCCTTCAGCACCACCCAGCTTGGGGTCATCTGCAAATTTGCTTGAGGATGCACTCAATCTCTTTGTCTGTGGTCCCACTCCAGGCCCCCAAGGGACTCCACTGGTCACTGACGTCTGTTGGGACACTGACTCATTGACCACTACCCTAGGAATGCATCTGTCCTACCAATTCCTTATCCAAAGAACAGCTCACCTGTAAAATCCATCTCCCTCCAATTTAGAGAGAGGGATATGTGGGGGAGTCTCAAAGGCATTACAGAATTCAGATAAATGATATCCACAGCCCTTCTGTTGTCCACTAATGTAGTTATCCCATCACAGGAGGCCACTGGGTTGGTCAGGCAGGACTTCCCCTTGGTGAGACTGTGCTGGCTGTCTTGAATCACCTTCCTGTCCTCCATGTGCCGTAGGAGAGCTTCTAGAAGGACTTGTTCCATGATTTTTCCAGGCACAGAATGGAGGTTGATAGGTCAACAGCTCCATTTTAAAACCAGCTCTGTTTGGCCATTAGACAAACTGCAGAATCAGTAAAATCTAAGCTTTGGCCCTGTTCTTTCCACCTAGGGGCTTGTCCACAAAGACGGTCCTTCCCTGCCAAATCCACAGACATCTTCTAGCCATCTGTTGGTTGGATTCAATTGAGAATAAGTTTGTTCTTGATGAAATTCATCTAATTTGACCATGACTTCAGTAACTGTCTATTCTGTTCCTCTGCCGAGGTGTAGCAAAGGGAAGGGATTTCAATTACTCACCAGACTCTGATGGGCAGCTGTGAATGTGACCATTCTGTGAATGTGACCATTCTGTGAATGTGACCATTCTGTGACCTGTCAGCATCAATTGTGTAGTTCTGCTGGATACAGGCTAGCTGACCAGTCCATCCAAAATCTATTTGGGCAGAGAGTATGCAAGATAAAAGAAGCCAGTTGTTTTCATATGTAACCAATTGATATAATCTACCATCTATCAAAATTAAAAAGTTATTAACCACATTGTCAGGACTGTCTAGGATATGAGGTACACAACACAGAGGCAGCAGAGTAAATGCAGAAACTTTCTGACATAGAAAGGCAAACTAAAGGATTAACTGAAGAAATTTAGCATTCCAGCAGCAAAAATTAAATACAATCCATATTCTACTTTACTACTTGTTGATTTATTCTAGTTTGCCAGTGTACTGGCTACTACAAAACTCCACCTCAGGAATTCAATGTCTGTTGGCTCTGGTAAATCATCATTGTATAAAGCTACTATAAAGGAAACTGAATTGGATCTCCTTTTCAATCCATTCCTGATTATAGGGTGGGCCTCTGGGGGTTTTTTTCTTCGCCATATCTTAAAGCATTTATCTGTGGACTTGCAAGCCAAACCCAATGTCTGATCATTTAAGGTTAGGAGACAGAGCAACCAAGTGCTTATAAAAAGATCCAAGCCAGTGAGTATCTACTGTAAGAGAGAAATCATGCCAAATGTTGTTTAATAGCAGGATTGACAGTGCATGCACAAACCAGATGACATCTACAGACAGCAGCTTGCTGAACTGAGGGAAGCAGGCATTTTTTCCACACCAGAGTGCTGGCCACTCAGGAAAGGAACTGAAGAGCAAGCCAAGAAGGAGCATGGGCCCTGGTGAGGAGCAGCACTTCTGCACTCCCAGCCCAGCACCCCAACTGCAGCAGCACACATGTCTGCAGAGATTCTCCCCAGATGAAGTTGATCAACCTGCATACACTGGTACAAGATCTAATTTTCCCTGAGCTGCTGAAGATCCGTGCCCCAGATGTGCTTCAAATTAAGGGACTATCTGTGGTGGAGCAGAAAGGAATTTGAAAATTGTAAGTGTCTCTGGAGTAGTGGGGGAGAACAACCACCAGAAAATGTCCCAGTGATGGTTAATGGCAGTTAGCCAGAGCTTTATCCCTACTCTTCCTACCAAAGATGGTTCAGATGTTTCCAGACAGATCATTTCTGATATAGCAACTTCATTCCTTCAATCACAATAATTGTTTGTATCCCGCCATTAAAAATAAAGTTGTAAAGGATCTCTGATTTCACTTTTCTCCATAACATTTCATTTTCAGATGTACTGCCAAAACTACTAACACAAAACCAAAATAACATAAATAATCATCATGTATTCTGAATTAAGAATATGATATTATTGTCATCTGTATTTAGAAACAAATTATTTTCTACATTATATTTCTCTGAAAAAAATGTAAATCTTGACATTACTAAAAAAAAAAATAAGGCAATAATTTATGATTTTGTGTTTGACATGAAAATACCTTCTTCTGGACTGAACAGAAAAACTTTAATTCCATCAAGCTACTATCACAACCTATGCCATAAGTGAATGTCTTGACTGAATTACAGCTTTTCAGTTTCTTTCCATCATCTATCATCAAAGATACTTCTAAAAAGAAAATCTTGCCTTCATCCAGAAATAAATCTGGCTGAAAACAACTCTAGAGTCCTCAACAAAAAACGGATTAAATAATGAGGTCTGGAAGCAGCTGCTAAGGATAAGAAAGCTCAGACAGAGCAAGAATTTTGATCTTTATAATTCCTACTACCACCTCACCAAAGGCCTGGAGAGATCTGAGTTTTGAGTTCTGAGATCAGAACAAAGTGCAACAACACAGAAGGGACAGCATTCTACCAAAGCTGAGATGTAAAATTTCCTTCACCTATAAAGTCCAAAGAGAATTCCCCAGTCACCTTGGTAAATCTTTGCAATTTATACTGTCACAAATACTTGAACAGTTGGCTTGGCAGTCTCAATAAATCTAATCCCAAAGGTCAAATTTGACTCTCATTTGCACAAGAGAATAATCTGGATTTTTCTAGTGATGTTAACCAACATTCCTTGGGGTTATATCTGTGACAGGGCACACGCTCTTTCCCTTGCAACCCAAGAAAGTGCACTTTGAAGCTGTAGCAAGGAAACACTGATGGCATTAAACTTTTTGACTGTCAAAGATCATAGAGTCACAGAATCATTAAAGTTGGAAAAGATCTCTAAAATGAAGTCCAGTTTTGACCAAATACCACCATGCCCACTAAACCATATCATGAAGTGCCACGTATATGTGATTTTTGAGCTTTTCCAGGGGTGCCAACTCCACAGCATTCCTGGGCAGTCTGTTCCAATGCTTAACCAATGCTTCTTTCAATGAAGAAATTTTTCCTAATAGCCAACCTGAACGTCCTCTGGTGCAACCTGAGGCAAATTCTCCTTGTCTTATCCCTAGTCGTCTGGGAGAAGAAGCTGATTCTCACCTGGTGACAACCTCTTCTCACGTAGTTGCAGAGTGACAAGGTCTCCACTGAGCCTCCCTTCTCCAGACTAAACACCACCAGCTCCCTCAGCTGCTCCTCACAGGACTTGTGTTCCAGACCCTTCACCAGATTCATCACCCTTCTCTGGCTATACTCCAGCATCTCAATGTCTTTCTTGCTGCGAGAGGTTCAAAAGTGAACATGGGATTCAGTGCCGAGAACAGGGGGATGGTCTGGTCCTGTGGCCATCACTTTCTGATATGGGCCAGAATGGGCACACTGTCAACTCATGTTCAGCCACTGTTGACTAGCACTCCCAGGATTTCCAGCCACTCTTCCCCCAGCCTATAGCACTGCCTGGGGTTGTTATGACCCAAGTGCAGGACCTGACACTTGGCCTTGTTGGACCTCACACTGCACTCAATCCTCTCATCCAGATCGTCAATGAAGATATTATGTGATTCACTACTGAACTGTCAGTGTGGGTGCAGGTACTAGTCTTCAAATAAGCCAGCTGCACATCACTAGTTCTTTTATTTCCATTTGGCAAGAAGGACCAAAATCTGACCTTATTTTTATTTTCCTTCAAAACACTGTATAGATAATGAATGTATGCATTTCTTGTCACACATAATCCCTCTGGAAAGCTGGTAGGTAAGTAGAAACACACTGTCTTTTCACAGAAGTCAAAATAAATTAATTTGTGAAAGCTGTCACTCAGGAAGAGATGCAATATTCAGCTATATCAAAACAATATCGGCATCAGTGTGAGAAAGCTGTTATACAGCTTACACACCCTTTACTGGTAAGTGCTGTAGGAGATGCATAAGCCAACTTCTGCTGAAGTGATAACAGTGCTCCCATCTGATGCCCAGACAGAAGACATGTCCTCCAACAACCTAAGTGACCTCCTGGGACAAGGACTCTTTGTGGATGCAGAACAATTTCAGGTGTAGTCAGCAGTTATCCCATTTTATTATTGTAATAAATTATTACTCATTTCCATGTGCCTTTGATTCAGGAGTTTCAAGACAGTGCTCAGAGAAAACCACTAAATGGAGTCATACAAGCCTAACCAGAAATTACTGGAAACATGAAGGGCAATTTACACTTTCAAGATTATCTAGGCTAATTTTACATCCCTAAGAAGTTCAGAGGCAATTTGGACTAATCTGAAATGCTGGATGCTTCTGCAAAACAATCAGTAAAACAAAGCTCTGCTTTTACTAGGTACTAGTTACCACTGCATAGGAAGAGACCATTCCACTAAAATGTTACATTGTGCTCATTCCATACCAGAACTGTCTTTCACAATAGCAAATGGTCACAAGACTATTTGAACTCTGGAGCAGTGGTATGACAAATTTGAAAAATAAGTATTAATTCACCCTCAGGCGATATATCAAGTCTGGCCAAAGGGATCAAAGCAATGTCTCTCTCTTTTTTTTTGTCTGTTTTTGTGGGTTTTTTGTTTGGTTGGGTTTTTTTGTTTGGTTTTGTTTGGGTTTTTGTGGTTTGTTTTTGTTTTTTGTTTTTTTTTAATATGCTTCCAAGTTGGCAACTTCTATGATAAGTTGCAATATGATACTATTTCAAACAGAAGAGATAACAAGGAGGACCATGCAAATGAAATTGCTTAGTAGAAACTAAAGTAAAAAGTACATGTAGATAAATATATCATGTGATGGGTGAACAATCAGATGGCAGGTCAGGAACAAAGGCTTGTAGTAAAGGGGGTTACATTGGGCTGGCAACCAGTCACTGGTGGAGCTCCACAGGGCTCCATTCTAGGCCCATTTCAACCTCTTCACAAGCAGTTTGGATGCAGACTTCTGTATTTTGTGGATTCCTCTAAATAGCTTTACAAGATAGTTATGGAGGTTTTTCAGTTCTTTACACCATAGAGTACCACTGTCCTTGTTACAGCAGGACCACTCAGTCCCTGGACAGAAGAACTTGTCAGCCTGATAAAAAAAGGGTAAAAAAAATCCAGCTTGATTTGCCTAAACTCAGCCAGTAAGAACTATATTAATGCTGACATACTTTGGGAATTAAGATTCTATCTAAAACTGGATGTAATTTGAAAAGCTTGCTCAAAAAGAAACTAAATCAACTGCATGCTTGAGATACCCCAGGTTTTTCATTCTATCTAATGTTAAAAAACCCAAAGATACTTTTACTTTACAATTTCTCTAGTTTACTAAAAACTATACTGACTTCTGCCACTTGAGAATCTGGGCATCATGCCATTAAAAGTTGTGAACAACTGAGTGGCAAAACAACTGTTACAAATATATTAAATAATAGCAAAACACAAAGCTTTCAAATAGCCAAGGTTGTCTATAGTAAAAAAAATGTTCATGGCACAATTTAAATTAAGGCCTCTGCTTTCAGAGGATGCAAATTACAAAGCTTCTACAGCAACAAGACAGCAGCAGCATAGAAGTAGCATCTCGTTTGTACTCACTTTGTCCACTCCATTCTTACAGTCACTGAGCACAGACATCAGCACAGTACAATTGTACAGATGTGCATCACACTGGTCCTCATCAGATTAAGCTGATTACTATTTTTCTATGCACTGCTATCTATGAAGTTGAACTGAGCAAATTGACACATCACTCAGGCCTGGAGAAACTCCTCTTATAAATTTGTACAGGTCTTGGAGCTCCACCACACTTATAATTTACAGGGACAAATGCTCAGCTGGCACAAACTGATCCGACAGAGCTCTGCTGACTGATACTCACTGGGAATCTACTGAAAAGGAATAATGCCCTTCAGCTTTCCAACACAGAGGCTCAAATAAAACAGAAGTTGAAATAAAAACTGAAGTGAAATTAGCCAGTTTCTTTGCTATTTTAATGACAGCTATCTATCCAAGAACTACACATCTGAAAGGGTAACAAAACTGGCAACTGGCATCTGTGCAAACTCTTGCCTGTTCCTCCTGAATGCAGAGAGAAGGTGGAGAACTTCAGTACTCACTACATGACCAGCTTCTTGTTTGTCTGAGCACCCACCAAGAGTGAACCTGGGAGACAGGACTCTGGGCTAAAGGGACCTTCACTCTGACACACCTCACCTAACCAGGGAAATGGGTGCCAAACAGCTTTCTGGAGGTGAGAGAGTGACATTTTTAGCAGTGATAATGGTCCAGGCTCCCACACTACAGAGGAGTTGCACTCCTGTCTGCAGTGGCAGACCCATGTCTGCCGCCAAGGCAACAAGCCACCATACAACACATCTACACCAAGTTAAGCTTGATTGTTGCAGCCCCGTTTCTGCTTTCAGCATGCTTGTCTCATCCAGAGGCTACAATGATACAGTTGGGATGGTGAGTTCAGGTCACCAGGAAAATTCCCCCACCCAAATCACACCAGCTTTTTCCCAAACACTCTCTGGCCTTGCCCTCAGAAAAACACCAGCTGGCACATGTTCTGCAATACAGTTTCACTTCCAGCTACAGGACAGGAGCACGACAGGAGTAGGAAAGTCATGGGACTGGGAACTGCAGAGATAGCCCATCGTGTGGCCCACCTAATGCCACTAAGTGGAGCAGCATCACCATAACTTCATGGGGCAGGGTGCTGACAAGACTGTCATATTGTACCTTCAAATACTAATGCGAGGTAGCACAGCAACAAGGCTGGATCTTACTGCGCTAGACTTTACAAGAAACCACAGAACAACAAGGAAAAGCAAAATTTGAAGTGCTTTACTCTTTTGCAAGTGTTTTCAGACTCACAGATTTTGCAAGATTGACTTGAGTTAAACTCAGAGGCTCATGGTCCCTTCACCAAGTCCAGATGCCATAATAAAGTCGTTTACTTGGTCACAATACTATAACATAACAAGTTCATGACCAGGATCTGTAACACCTAGCAAGGGGACAAATCTATCATGAGTGCACAATTAGTATCATAAATAAACTGTGTCCAACAGACTCCATCTTCCACTGCAACAAAGAGGCAGCTGCATAACATCCCTCAGCTGATAACAGCATGAACAGAATGAGCAAAATCAATTGCTGAAAATCTCCCTCTTTAGATATGCAGGCACACTCAGTATCATCATGTATTGCATATGTTCTGCTCCAAATAGAAACTGAATTAGTTTTATCCTCAAGTCTTAAAGTTTAGCTGTTAAATTGTTCAGAGCTGGGAAACAGAAATAGTGGTTTCTGTCCAAGTATTTTCATTATGTGGGTTTGAGCAACATCTACCACCTAAAATCAGCAAAGAAAATTCTTTCTCATTGCTGAGACATTAAGCTAGTGAATCCTAATTTTGATGTCAATAATGAAGGACAATTAGTCAGTTACTAGTATATGTGGGAGTTACAACACATGAGGATCCCAAATGATTCTTAACAAAGCCTCATATGGTTCATTGCTACATCAATTTAAAGCCTAATTTATGGTCTATATAATGATCAAATTAACTTGCTATGGAGTGCTATCATGTCAGGAAATGCCTCAATTAAACGTTTAGAGCTAAAGGAAGGACTCATTACTAAATATATTAGCTCATGAGTGAAAATAACATCACAAGTTATAAATCAGTGTTGGTTCAACAGCAGCAACAATCCTGAGTTTTGTTCTATAAGGGGCCTATTAAAAATATATTTCCATAACCAAAAGGAAAACAAATAACCGATTTAGGAAATGTAATCACTCCAGCTATCTTTCAGTAACTAGCAAGCTCCTGAGGAAAAGTAGCTGTAATGTGAATTATTGTTGATGTCCTGTGGGTGACTGAAGCTCCCACCAGGAGATTAGGAACAAAGGTGGCATACTCCAGTGAAAGCCTGGGGCATTGCAAAGGTACCAACATTAAGGATAGTTGAATGAGATCAAAGGAACCTAAAAGTCCTCTTAGGAAACAATGAAAACAATTACTGTTGATTTAAGGGATACTGTTACATTTCCAGAAAATTAAAAGCAGCTATAAATAGCCTTGAATAACAAATAAGTACAGATTTGCTCTACATTTTGGGTTTGCACTTCCCTTAGTTCTCCAAAGGGTAAAGTTAATAAATGAGTGGTGAATCCAGCAAAGCAGAGAAACCTTCTACTCACAGACAGAACATAAGAGACTTTAAAGACTATTGGGTCATTTCAATGAGTAGTGTTAAGCTACTCATCTGGATTCATCTACTGTCTCCAAAACAAATACCAGCCAGTCTTCTTCCTCACCCTTAAAGATGTTGCTTCTTCTTACTGAGGTTTGCTTACACCCTTAAAGTTACAGTTGTTAAAATGCTATAATAAGTGCAGCTATTCATGTACTTTTCCCCCTTTCCTGTTTCTAGGAACATCTCTCTCTGCTTGTCCATCTCAGTTGTGCTCTTCCATCACCTCTGGTTCATATCCACCCCATGTGGTCTCATCACATATGTCTCTCTGATGGATACGTCTCAAAGAATAAGGGCCATACAGACAACTGAGAGTATGATGATGGGGTAACCCATCACTGTTGCAGTAAGATGTGCCCTGTCTTAGGTGCCATTTGTAAATGTAGGCTTAGATTTGCTGAGTGATGTATCTTAGCACAGAATGTACTTGACTAAGGGTGGTTTCTTTACTTGCTGATAGCTCTAGCAAAATCTCTTCCTTCCTGTGCCACAGTTTCGTCATCTGCAAATGGGTAGTGACGCTGACCTTCTCTGAGAACCCCTTGGAGCTCCATTGATGAAAAGGTTGACAGAGAGGAGGTTGTTGTTATTGTTGTCTGCAGCTTAAAAACATGGTCATAAATCGTCTTTCAGGGATGGTGAAGCAGATTGTATTGGCTCTTGAGCCAGATGTCTGAACAGAGAATTTTCTTCTTTGGCATTTTCCCCTAGTGGTGATAATTTTGAACACTTTCTCTACTCTACATCCTGTTTACATCATGTTGGTTTAGTAGCTGTATGTCTCCCTCCAGCAATTGTCTCCTTCCTCACCTTCCTCAGGTACTTGATTTAGGTACCACACAGTCTTAATGATATTCTTTTCAAAAACACATCTTGAACAAATTTGGAGTACTGTTGGGAAGGTAAAGGCCTGAAAGAGACAGTCAAAAATAGTGAGGTCAGTAAAAACTTAATTCTGTAGTTCAAATATGTAGTAAATGTTCTTGAGTGGTTTCAATGACTTACATGTATTGATAAGTGTTGGCAGAATAAACATTGCTATTCAAATTTTTGTTTTACAAATGGCAAAGAAAGCTGTGAAGCTCAAACAAGTTGTTGCCAGCCAGAAAAACCTTAGAGGCAGGTCTCAGAGGACAACTCTGTAACATCCCACCATCATCTTGTGTGCTTATTCATGCTATAGCACTCCAGTTTTCTTTCCTGTTTAATAATTTACAAGCTACAACAGCTTTGAAGTTTCTCTCAAGCCCATGACTTGAGCCTCAAGTTGCAAAACAATGAAAAATTGTTTAACCATCACTTAACAGAGTCACTATGAACAAAACCCTTCACTGATGCAAAATTGATCGTTCTGGTCAGGAGGCATTAAAGGTTGCTGAAACATAAGCAGGAAATCCAACCACAGGAGTAAAGGAAGTCAGAATCAATGCAACACAAAGGATGAAACTGGAGTCCAACAAATTTTTTTTACATTAAATAATTAACAGACAACCAGCATTCACTTCTCCTTGCTGTGCAGAGAAGGAAGTGCAGAAGCCACCACACTGGCTCAGCAGACAGAATTCAGGCACTGCAAAAAGAATTCTGCATTTGCTTCTCAAAAGCTGTTAAGCTGTTGCCAGAGCTGCAGTGGTCTTGCTGTGGTGCAGTGGTCAAAAGTGCAAGCAAAAGAGGCATTGCTAAGTGTGGTGTAAGGTTAGAACACCCTCTAGTGCAACAGCTACCAACAGCAGTAAGACCATATGTGTTGTTCAGCTGCCTCCCACATTAAAAATATTGAAAGACAAGTGGAGATGGTGTAGATGGTTTGGACTGGTTGATGGTTTGGAATAAAAGAGGAGCTGAAATAGCTTTTCATTCAGTTGAAGCCTGAAGGTTTATAAATCAGAATTTTCTCTCAAAAACAGTGGTAGAGTAAAAAAGCTGATCAAAGCAAGGTAGCTTTCTTGAGCTCACTGATGCCAGCTGAGTTGGAAAATGACCCTTATTTTCCCTAGAGTGTTCCCCCAGGTCTTGAGAACAAGGAGCCACAAGCTCTGCTTTATGCTGTCTAATTTAGAAGCATCATGAGAAACTGAATAATCTGTGGAACAGTACAGAGATAAAGAGGATGCTGTTTGCTCCTCCTTTTACCTCAGCATGCACATAGTAGCCAAAAATGTTGAATTAACTATCCAATACTTCATTTTACCACACGAAGAAGGAAGTTTGTATGTGTAAGGTTTCTGGCTCTCCTCGGGAACAACACAGATTCAGTACGGCTCAAGCTCACTACTGCACAAATGTGACTATCTATTCTCAAGGCCAGACCATTACAGAAAAAAAAAAAAAAAAAAAAAAAAAAAAAAAAAAAAAAAAAAAAAAAAAAAAAAAAAAAAAAAAAAAAAAAGAGGTGTCTTAGTGGAAATATGGCCAGTATTATTCACAAAACTTCTCATGGTGTCCTACAAGCCCTATTCACACAGCCTGCACAACGTTCCTGTCACCAGGAACTTTCAAAACCATCTTGCATGCAGCATGAGCTACTAGGTAAGAAATGGCTCTGATAAACATCAATGTCTCCAAATTCTGATTTTTCGCTTTCACTACCCAGCCTCCTCCCCTGCCTTCCTGGATACTGAGCAATTGGGAGCACTCAGACAGCTGATCACCAAATTCAGAAAAAAACAC